>JARHVA010005709.1:25000-625000 GCA_037957365.1 Torreya grandis
TGATTTCAATGTGAATTTAGGTCATCAAACATTTATTTGCTCCAAATCATCTACATGTGTTTTGGTCATAAGTGGATATGGTATTGTTGTGTGGATTTTGGCATACAAAAGACTTAATATCAAGTGAAATAAACATAAAGTGGTTGTTGGGTGTATGTTGATAATCAATGTGACTTATATTACCCCAATAACATCACCTTTGCTTGAATTTAAAGTGAACTAGGTATGATCATGTACAACTATACCTAAACTTTTTTATATCTCCTTGGTCACAAGTGGATATAATGTTATTATGTTACACTTGTCCTATAAGGAACTAATCATACGTAAAATCAATAGAAAATATTGGTTGGATGTATAAGGTTAATAATGTGACGTATGATGCTAAAATCACACCCTTTTTTTCTTAACTAGATAAGAAATTGGGTGATTCTGAACAAATGTGCCTAAAATTATTTGCATTTACCTAGGTTGTAAATGGATATGGTGTTTTTATGTCAGTCTTTGTCTATAAGGAAATTAATCACAATTAAAATCAGCATAAAATGTTGGTTGGGACTAGATTGGTCACCAATACAACCTGTTTTTCCACATCGACACCCTTTTGGCATGAATTAAAAAAACATTTAAGTGATCACTCACAAATGTTCCCTAATTTTTCCCCATTTATCCTAGTGATAAATGATTATGTTTTTTTTGTATCAATTATAGCTTATAAGGGATGTAATCATATTTATAATCAACATAATGGAGTGGGTAGGTGTGCATTACTTTTTAAAATTTATATTTGATAAACTTATAACTCTTATATATGTCATCAAGTAATACAAAAGATCCCAAAAACTTAAAAGTAGACACTATTTACAGAAGTCACACAATAAAATCCTTATGTTCAATACTAAAATGCTTAAAATGATTAAGTAATTACTAGATTATATTATGAGGCCAACTATAGAATATGTAGAGTGAACCCAATTTATTATACAATATAAATGCAGATGTCGACTTATACAATGCAGATGTCGACTTATACAATAAGGAATATAAATTTAACATATATTATACAATATAAATGCCAACTTATATAATTTAAATGTCAACTTATAATTAGCATTTATTTTAGTAAATCATCCTTTGTCTTTTGGTTATTCTTGTTTTTTGATGTATAACACATGAAAATTGCATACATTTAGTAATGTGTATGCATTATAATGCATACATAGTTTTATGCATATGCAATGTATCCACACTTTTGCCGTGTAATTTTAGACATATGCTTAGAGGATCAAAAATCAATTGGATACCTGAGTCTAAGGTCTAGAACTACAAACACATCCCAATTCATGTTTTTCACTAAAAATAATAAAATCAAGCTTTTACCATCATAAACACTACGTATGTTTTCAAGACATTTTCTAAAACTATAATTGCAATGCTGAGCACATTGTCCTCTTTTCAAATATATGACTTTTTATAATTTTTAATATTATAAGGTTTGCATACATACATACATATGGACATACATAAATATAAGTATCTAATTCTTATGCCACTATATGTTGCAACTATATTTTCTTATACATATCTTATTGTCATTGATCTAAATGCAATTTTTTTAATGGTTTTAAACTATGCTTATTTTATACCCATTAAAATAAAATAATTTTTCTGAGGTAGGTAGTGGCAAGGGGAGTGTAGGGCGATGGGGCCGGGGGATAAAATATTCATCTATCCATTTTATTAATCACCACACTACCTAAAGAGAATATTATAGTCCACAGACCACAAGTTTCTCCAGTCATTGAACATTACCGGTAAGCAAAATCACCTCTTCTACCACAAGACCCATCCTCACGCTCCATGGGAACCATTGCCGATGACGAGTATAAACCACCAGTGATCCAATAAGATCCACTACAAATATACCTGATATTCATGGCTACAACTGATCTCACATGCCTTAACAAAAATTGAACATTGATGTGTTTGGATATATACAAATGACCCAACTAACTCACCCCCACCTCATTGGCTTGGATACACAACTTTAATGCGCACTAAAATACATATTAACTGTAAGATGGTTAGAATTAACAAAATTAAAGTTATGTGAGCCAACAATATGATGTAAAAGGTATGTAAAATCAATATTATCAAATACCAATAGTACAATTTGAATATATGAATAATTTCTCACAACTTTACGAATATATATGTCTTTTTTTATTTTTTGAGAACAATAACTTGTAAAATTTTAAAAGTTTACATATTTCACTACCCGAAAAACAATAATATTTGACTTATTTGAACCATTGCCGATGACAAGTATTGACCACTAGTGATCCAATAGGATCCACTACAAATATACCTGATATTCATGGCCACAACTGATCTCACATGCCTTAACAAAAATTGAACATTGATGTGTTTGGATATATACAAATGACCCAACTAACTCACCCCCACCTCATTGGCTTGGATACACAACTTTAATGCACACTAAAAATACATATTAATTGTAAGATGGTTATAATTAACAAAATTAAAGTTATGTGAGCCAACAATATGATGTAACAGGTATGTAAAATCAATATTATCAAATACCAATAGTACAATTTGAATATATGAATAATTTCTCACAACTTTACGAATATATATGTCTTTTTTTATTTTTTGATAACAATAACATGTAAAATTTTAAATGGATCAATAGATAGTAAATGATATTAATATATTTTAACATTAAAAAAATTTCAAACCTATTGAAAAAGTTTACATATTTCACTACCCAAAAAATAATAATATTTGACTAGATAAAAATTCATAGTTTAATTAGAAGTTAGAGTTAAATGCTGCCTTTAAAAAGCATCACTTTAGACTAATAATCATTCCTAATGAATTTTTTTATAACGTAATCAATTTTTTAAAATATCTTGAAACCCTTGTAAATGTTTCCATTTGAAGTGAAACTGCTAATTTATATAAAATTATGTAAAGTAGATAATATACACACACTTAGATTCGACATCACGCGGGTTCAAGTCGAACACAATTTGCTCCTAAACATTTGTTAGGGATAAATTTGTTTGATTCTATGTCCTTGTGTGTGTAAATATATGTATGCAATTGTATATTCTGGAATCGTATATAATGAAGAACCCAAAAGCGAAAATGGGATGTGCGTTAAGTACAGAAAATGTGCAGTACATTCTGTAAGTGTATATTCTTTTTCCAAAAGTAAACTGGAATTAAAATAAGAACACAGTGGGAGAATGTATGTGCGATCGATAGCGAATAGCAGAAAATGAGAAATAACAGAGGAATAACTTTTAATTCGTGAGGCATTCCTTTATCATTAGGATGTGAAAGTACAAAAAAATACATGTGACACGTACAATTCGGATGCAACCCAATCTCTGAAATATTCCACGCACATTAATCTTCCCAATGATTCTAGTCTCCATCATTTATATGAATTTGAAAAAAATGTCGACAGAAATTTCTTCTATCCTTAACTATTATATTATGCCTTGTTTTTTGGGAAGGCAAACTCTATCAAATTTATATTAAAAAATAATTTTTCTCACACCAAACTTAATAACATTAAGAAACTTACATAGTATAAGGAAAATAAAAGGGAAATTGCGTTGAAGGAAATTTGAAACCAGCCAAGATTAGAATAACCCCAAATTATGGGGTCTTAGTCATACACAAATTTTGTTGTAAATAATAATTGTGTCTTGTTGGGTAGTGTTAAAATAATTGGCCCCTCTTATGATTTGATTTTGACTTTAGTGAAGTTAAAATCTGAATATTTATTTTAATTGGGTAAAAAAAATTATAGACATGTATGGGGAATAGTTTAGATGTAAATCAAATTTTAAGTGTTATTAAATCTATCGATTAATCCTTTGTGTTAAGTTGAAGTCATAGCCAATCAAAATAAAAAGAGGTGCTTAACATATTTGAACTCTTTTAAAAAATCATTCTTTTTATAAAGATTATAAGGTCATATATTTTTAAACATTTGTGCTTTATATTTTATATATATATATATATATATATATATATATATATATATATATATATATATAATTAAATAAAAATAATTTGTAATTATGTGTTTGAAAATAGAAATTTTAAAAAATAAAATTGAATATTTCTTAAATAGAAATTATAAGATAAAAATTAATTTTATAAAATTTAATATAAATTGAATAAAAATTATTAATATTATATTTTTATATTAATTATATTGGAGGCATTTTTATTGGGAGGAACATACTTAAGATTTGTTTATGGATATTTTGGATGTTATTTCTATCACGTCAAAACAATTAATAGTATTGATGTCACATTAAATTTAAAATGCCATTAATTCTACCATTACATACATCGATGGTAAATGTAGTCGATCAGTGATAAAATGGTCAACCTATGGTAACGTCATTATCCCACAACATCTTTGTCGACACAAGACAATACTATCATTGCACAACATCTCTGTCGACACAAGACAATACTATCATTGCACAACATCTCCATCGACTGACAATAATGTGATAGACTGAAAGTAGTGTTCAAATCTGATACTCTTGAATATCTCAAAATATACAAGTGTCGAGTTCAAAGTCTGAAATATTTGAAGCAGTTTAGTAACAATAGTAAGTATATTACTATCTTATACAAAAAAGGAAATAAATTAGAAAACTAAATAAAGAAAATGCAATCTCAACCTGCAGTCCATATTATTTTTGGGAAAATAAATTTAACGATTTACATAAAATCTAAAATATTTCAAGCTGGACCTATTGCAACCACTTCTACAAAAGCAACGTCACAGAGAATCGTGAACCCTATGTATTGTTTCATACTTGTATCACTTTTGGTAGGTAACGTTTGTACATAGAGAGAACAAAAAGTTTATCAATGGGATTTATTGATTTATATTAATTTTCTTATTTAAAAAATTTATAATTTAGTTTTAAATATTTTGTATTGTTTAGATGTTCAATGTTGAAGAGTTAATTAAAATTTTATGAAAAAGTGTAATTTCTTAGCAACATTTCAATTAATTAAACATTTTTATTAAAGTTAGTCTGCACAATTTTAGACAAGTTTTATTTATTTATTATGTTTTTAATATTTTTTTGTCATAAAATTTTTGTTTTTATTTTTTTTGTGCATATCACAATAGGGAGAATTCACATGTAATCACTACTCCTTCAGTTAAGCTGAACTACTTGACTCTTTGTGTCGGATATCTAAAAAGATTTGTACCTTGGTAGATGGATATCAACAACCATCATCCTCACCAATTAGACTACAATCTTTGCCATAAAACTTTTATTTTGACTTTAATTATTATTGATGAAAAATAAATATTTAAGATATTTTTAAAATGCCACTTTCATCTTTTATTTCTTTAATCTTTAAAATTTATGTTATCTTTAACTTACTCTAAAGAAATTATTAATCCAAACAAATAAATAAATTAAAATGTCATCTATATTAAATATTAAATAAATATTGATGCTCTAAAATCACCTTAGGGATTGTCCTAATTCCACATTAAGGACAAAGCCTAATGTCACATAATTTTTTATTTTTTATTTTTTTAATGTTATATTTTATTTGTGTTTGTTTTTGTTTTATTTTTATTTTTATTTTTTATTTCCCTGGTATTTCATTAAAACTTTCAAACTTTTACCCTAAATTATATTTATTTTCTAATAACATTTTATTATTATTTTTAAACTTTTTTGAAATTTCAAAAAAATTCAAAATTTTACTATCTATTTTTAAAAAAATAAAAAATAAAAATCGATCTCACTATTTTTATAATTCAATTAAAACATCTTTTTTAATAATTTAAAAATATATAAAATTATTTTGAATATATATATATATATATATATATATATATATATATATATATATATTTGTTAAGAATTCAAATATGTATGGTCTCCTTTTCTTAATTTTTCACTCAATGTTTTAAATTTCTTTCAATTTTCTTATATTTCCCCCTCACCCCCTGCCCCGCATTTTTTAAATTTTTTAAAATTATTTCATTATTTTGTGCTGTTAAAAAAGCTGCAGCGACAACATACAGGTAGGTGGAACATGCAAGGAATTACCTAAACTTTTCTTAAACTAGAATTTTAAATGAAGTTGGCAGTTCATGTGTTCTTGGTACTTAAAACTAACAACAAACAATATGTAATTGAAGGAACAATTTGAAAATGATGATGCGCTTTATTCATTTGTAATTGAAGTATTCCGCAACTTGATGAGTATATTCAAACAATACAAAGGACGCCGACATTTTGTGAGGCTGTTAAGCATCTGCAAGCGTAAGGTAATAATAGAAAACGTCATGTCTTAAACACATTAATAATTGCGTACAAGAACTGGAATCTCAACTGGACTCCCCACTGTCTGTTACTCTATATTATTCAGTTTATATAAAATGTGAAATGTTCCTTACGATAGTTAGTGGCGCCGCCCATAAAGAGGAGCAAAGCTCCAACTTCGCCCCAAAAGCGTCTATATATAGTCCTGGACCATACCAAAAATGCATCAACGGCTCGTTTTCCAAGTCCACCAGCTATTTGGCCTCAGAAGCGCTACAGAACTGTTGTTAGGTATCTTTCCCTGTATTATCTTATCTGAATAGACTCTTACTATTGCAAAATGAACTTTGGAGTTGTTTTCATGCTTTTTATCTCTTCCATTGTTTGGGCTACTGTGGTATCTTATGCTCGCCCAACTAAAGCTTTCAATGCTGCAATCATAAATCTTGCCCCTGCTCCTTCACCAATGTCCATTATGCCCTCGGTGGTTCATCAGAAAGAGATAAAAAGCTATAAGGAGTTGGGAGTATATTTTAGCTTTAGGCCAAAACGCAATGAGGAGGGGATATATGAGGGATGGCAAACAAATAAAGATTACAGTAGTGCAACACCCAACACGGTTCATGTAGAAGGTCATAGTCCTGGAATAGGACACGGTGGATGCTGTTGAAAGCCCTAATCGTTGAATGTGACTGCATGCAAAAGTTGTTAGAGCTTTATATTTACATATATATAATCTGTATTGTGACTTTAGTATACATTACTCGTTCTTCCCCTATAGTATTTTGGATATTGTGTATCATTATATATGTATTTACGTTTGTGCATTTATTACCAGATTTATGCTGCTGGTATCTCATACAGCATCAATGTTCCACGTGGACACGAACAGATTCTAGAGTGATGCTAGCTTCATCATGATTTATATACATCTAGAGTCAACCATGTGTTATTCAATTTCTAGATTGTATAGCATAACACTCTAAATAACAATATCATTTTATCTATGCGAATTTTACGGTCCTAGATCGAGTTTACAGCAATATTTCCCAAGTAATGAAACAATTTCCCTTTGAAGTACATACCAAAAACACTATAAAGTAGAAGTACAATGGGTGCAACACCTGTTTGAGTGAGTTTTGAAAAGCAAATTATTATTTCAACCACTTTCATCATTGACGTATATTTTTGTGAAATTTTGTCATTGGTTTCAATAGCCCTTCACTATTTTTCCTTTTTTATTAATTAAACCTTGTAATGGCGCTCAGACAAGCTCTCCTGGCGCTTGCAATGATATTGTATGAGTCAGTTGTATGTACATTTTGATATGCTTAAGGGGTATATATTGAGTCAATTTACAGACATAAAGGACATCTATTGAGTATGTTTGCAGACATAACGGTTTACTTCATGGTCATATTGTTAGACCTTGAATCTCTCCATAACAGGCGTTCTTATTCTTATTGCGGTACTAATTTTTAAAGATAAATATATTTTAAATATTTTTTATGTTTGTCTTCTTTTACTTATTGCTATATTAATTTTTACAAATAAATATATTTAAAATATTTTTTTATGTTTGTTTTCTTTTACTTATTGAAGTGTGTTGTTCTTGATATTAAATAATTAATTGTTTTGTATTCATTAACTTGAAAATGGAGAGTTTGGTATCGTATTTTTTGATTGATAAAGTCTTTGGTTAATGGTCAAAAATTGAACAAGTCTTTGGTTTATGGTTAAGACTTGAAGGGTTTTATTCCCTCAAATTTATATAAAAATGAAATCCATCTTAATTCTTTATATCTCGTAAATTATTTGTAAACTAAACAATTTTTTTTTTTAAATAATAAAATAAATAAACAATTATACATGATGAAATGTTTAAAACTTAATTAAAATTTTAATATAATCTAAAACCATGGTAATATTATCCCTTTCAAATGAGTTTGATAATTTATATAATTTTTATATAAAATTATGTGAACTTATAAATGTAGACTTGATAATATCTAGAGCCAAGATATTTTAAAATTGCTCGTAAATATTTATTATGATAAAATTATATGATTATATAAATCAATGGTATGTATGCATATTTTTATGTCTATATGTGTGTATGTGTGTATATGATTACATAAAATTTACAATATTTATAATATTTTAATTATTTTAAACATCTCAAACTACTCTCTAAATATTTATTTGTAATAAATATAAATTATTTAAAGGTGCCAATATATTTGTTGATGATTAATATAAATTATGTTTTATTGGTACATTTAATTTACTGTCATTATGTTCTCATTATTCTCTATCACCTTTGTCTCTCTTTCCATTTTTGTTGTCTAGTGCATTTTTGAGCCACATTTGTTTTTGGTTGAGGGTGCTCTAGACTTATTAGTTTATATTTAGGTTTGTTGTCATGTCTTATCCTCCTTTGATCTATTTGAGATTAATTATGTCGAGAGGCATTCTACGATGAAAGAGTGGGTAGAGAAGTGTCTGATGTCATGATTGTTAAGGAAAATAACTGACATATTATTTTAATTATTTACAATATAAATTTAAAAATTTAATAAGAGCTGATATATTTTAATAAGAGATGACATGATATTTAAAAATTAATGGACATGTCCTTTGAAATAAATAAAAATATATATAAATATAAATTAAAAAAATCAAATCAATAAAAAAAATTAAACACTAAAAAATACAAAGCAGAAAAAATAGTAAAAGAAAATAGGACAATGATACAACTTTGAAGAGGAAATAGGAGTCTCAAGGGTGGAATCTCTGCTTTGAAGAAATTTTTAACTTTTTTGCTATATTTTTTTGACTCGGGTATGTTCTCATAATCATTTGCATTCATGTTGTTTACAAATTTATTTCTATTAAAAAAATTTAACGCTAAGAAAGTTCAGGCATAAATTTAATTTAATTTATAAGAAATTGTATAAATATTTGTTCTTATGTTTGAGGTAAGCTCAGATTAGAAATAACTATTGCGTTATGTTTTATTAACCAAATTATTATTTTTTTCTCTCAAAGTAACCTTGCTAACTTCAAACCCACCCTGTTTCCTCTCAAAACTAGCTATGATATAAACCCTTTGCTATAAAATTTTACCAAAACCACTAATTTAACAAATCCATGGTATTCTTTAGAGGGATTGTTTTCTTTTATTAAAATCAATTAAAAGTATAAAACTTTTATTAAACAGATAATTATAATATTACATAAACTTCTATTATTATTGATTCTATAATTAACATATCCGAACTCATTAATATATTATATATGTTATTATTTAGATTTTATAAGTTAATATAATATTATATTACTAAATCAACATTAATAGTTCATAATTTATAATAATTAAACCTACATTAAGATATAATAATCAAGATAAATAATAAACATCATAATTTATAATAAACATGTATTATTATTTGGGATTTTTAAAATAAAATGGCATTTTAATTTTTTTTTTAAATAAAAGATAGAATGTTATGATTAAAAAAAATAATCATTGTTTGTTTATTATTATTTACAAGTTTATGTTATGATATTAAATATATAATTATAATGTTTGATTTCATGACAAATAAATGATGTTTATTTTCTATATTTTAAGAGTTAAAAAATTGAGATATGTGTTTAAATTTTTAGATATGGCTAAATCAAAATGGAAATTTTCTAATGAAGAATAACGAAGAGAATATTAAATATAAAAACAAAGACAATATCATAGATGAAGACAAGAATAAAGATTGATGTAGAGAGAAAGGAAGAAAGAAAAAATAAATTGATAATCAAAGACAGATTTCAACAACACACGGTTGAATTGACAACTAAAGAATTAGAAGCAAAAAAAGAGAAAACATGCAAATATGATTAAAAAAGCCATTCATAAGCATCTCAAGATGATCAATATGTATTAAGAACAAGATTAAAAAGACAAATATGGTTAGATCAATTGACTATGTAGAAATACAAGACAAATAAGAACTTCATCATGAAGCATCTCAGAGGCACTATCATCAATCGATGGATAATGTTGACATTAATTTTGAAGAACTAAATTCAATACAGATAGATCATGTGCTTGAAACATCTGATAATTTATCTCAAGATGAAATGGATGTTGATGTTACAAACACTACACAAAATAAATATATATAAGAGAAAACAAAATCTCATCCTACAAGAAGAAGACAAATGGAAAATAATGATTTAGAAGAAGTGACAGCTTTGCAACCAAAAAGAAGAATAAAAATGCAAGATATAAAAATGGAAATAGAGCACAATATATCTGATCCTAATGGAATGGTTGGGAGATATTTTAAAACATTTCAAATGATTTTCTTACATGGCTTAGATTAAATTACTTCACCAAACATGTGCTATATTTGTCAAGAAAGTTATATTGGAATAATTGTTTCTCAAACCCCTGAAAGCCTTATATGCAATAGATGTTGACAAGACAAAGGTCATCATCAGTTTTTAGTAGTCAATACTATGGATCCTAGACCTCAACCACTAGAACTTGCAAACTTAACACAAGTTGAGGAAATGTTAATAGATTGTTTCAACCCAATCCTACTAGTGACAGCTGAAATAGGAGACCAATATAAATATAAATGACATATAATTAGTTTTCCACAAGAAGTAAAGTAAATTGATAAGGTTTTACTAAATGAAATAAAATATTTGATAATAATTATAATTTGATGCAGGGATCAACATTGGACAAATTATGACTTTAAAGTCAATAGAGATAAAGTATATAAGGAACTAAAAGATAAAATAGAGCATGACATGTTTTATTCAGATGTTTAGATTGATGAAAATACACTCACTGATCGTACACCAATCTCTGATGAAAATATATTTAACCAATTAAACTCTATGCATATATAATTTGATTTTGATGCAAACAAAGTAGTATTTATGGGTCAACTAATGGAGATGGATGAAATAAATATCATTTATCACACAACTTCAATGGCCTCTAAACCCCCTAATGCACCAAGGGAGATGGAATTAATCCATACATGGGTAAATAACCCTAATATACACCCTTGATTACTATATGACTGACTAGGGATTGAAACATCTCCTATAAATGAGTATGTCACATTAAGATTACTTGATATGGAATTTCCAACATTGTTTCCTGATGGAAGATGTGATTGGATAGAACCATGGTCAAAACTAGTACATTTGCATAGATTTTTTAAACATCTAATTTGATATAGGGATCATCATTTGGTTGACATACATGATTTAGATATTACATGATGAACATTATCATGAGACATCATGACAAAATTCAAGTTCAGTGTTCATGAAAAAAATCCTTCAAGAGATGTCAATCACTATTATTGAGTTACTTGAGCATATGGACAATGTGCCCCACTCCCATCTAACAAATTACTTGATGCGGTTTGGAACCTCGTTGAGGGTTACAAGGTCATATTGGGCAAAATATCATGGTCAATTAATGAACATGTTGTATCAAATTAGATCACCTATAATTCTCTTCACATTTAGTGCAACTGACATGTATTGGATTGATCTACATACACTAATGCCAGGAACCCTCCCCCACCCCGCCCCCCCCCCCCCCCCCCCCCCCCCCCCCCCCCCCACCAAATATATCCATGAGAATCCCAAAATTAGTGATTATTCTCATATAGTGGCACACTATATGCACATGCGGCATTCCATATTTCATAAGTAAATTTTTTAAAAAGGAATGAAAGTAAAAGATTAATGGTCTAGATATGAATGGCAACAAAGAGGTTCACCACATGTGCATGGATTCATAAGGCAGATGGAGTAGAAAATATGGATAAACTTGATTGGAAAAATTATTTTGAATGAAAAAATGTTGAGAATTACTTCCATTTGATTGTACATTCTTGGAATTATCGAGAAGATCCACACCAATGAAATATACAGGTATGCTATCAATCATTAGGTAATCTATGTTTTAAGCAATATCTATATTTTGTCAATGTAGCTAACAATTTTTTATATATTAATAATTATAGGCATGTCAAAATTTTAGGTAAAATCTATGTATTTGAAATATAAGACAACTTAAATAGGTGGATATGGAGTGTGATAATGAAGAGCTACTTAATTGTGTAGAATGACATCCAATGTGTAGAGATGGTGCTTACCTACATAAGGATAGAGGAAAAATGGTTTGTAGGTAAGATTTTCAATTATATAAATAGTTTGAAAAGAACTAGATGTAATATTTGTAAAATAACTATTTATAATATTTGTAAAAGAACTAACAATTGACTTAATATTTCTTCTAGTTATGGTGCACTGTGGCGATTGAATCTGAATGGATCAAAATTATATGCAGACTTAGACACAGAAGATAAAAAATTTGAGCCTACAAGAAATGATGATAGATTCAATACACACAATTGCTATATATTACAGCTATGGTGAGCAAATGTAGATTTGTAACCTATTCTATTCAAACACGTTATGGTCAAATACATTTCTAAGTATGTAGTAAAGGCAGAGGGGAGTTTTGAAACTTATCATCAAATGTTGATGCAACTTGCAAACATTGAAAACCTTGATGAATTAGTAGAAAAATCATACAAAAGACTTCTAATTGAGATAATTGTTGAAAGAGATATTGGGGGACAAGAAATATGCCACATGTTATTGGAGATTCCAATATTAGAGAATAGTAGAGTATTTGTGAACTTGAATTTTTCACATCAGGTGTTCAAACATATTCATTAAAATGAGGAAGATGATCATGAATAACATAAAGTGACTTTCATTAATGGATACAAGAATAGGCCTTTTTCCATGAAAAGCATATCTGTTATTGAGGTATCTAGATCTTGGACATATAATCCAAGGTGAAAAAAAAGAGAATAAATGGGAGGCAAGGAGTATTCCAGCTATTGTGAGAGTATTTCAAAGGTTTTCCTTCATCCCTCCATGTGAATCAAATAAATGGATTGATTTTTGTTGGTCAGAGTTATTACTTTACAAGACATGTCATGATATACAAAGAGATATTGGAATTCATGAAGAAGAAATAATTTTAAATTGGGATACATTAAATTATAACTATTGGCATGTGGAGAGAAGAATGATTCCATAAAATGTTGAAAGTCATGGTGACACTGAAGATGAGGATAATCAACTTGTTCAATAAAATAGTGGAACATGAATGGGAAATAATATCTAGGTGAAAACATGGCCAAGTTAAGGAAGTTAGTGAGATAAATATGTTGGGAAGAAGAGATATTGATAGACAAGCCTTATGGAATAGTGAATATAGAGGTGAAGAATACATAAATAAAGAAATCAAATTCATAAGCACCATGAAAGATAATGGATTTCTTATAGATGATGATATAACACCAATGATGAATTATGAAACTTTGGGTGCCAAAACAAAAAAAGAACTTGATATGGTTATGTAATATTATTATGCAGTTCAAAATAATTCACCTTTACGCATGATAGTCCAAAGAACAGTAGGGATTAGAAACTCATATCTAATAGGTGCCATTTTTCAAGCTCTTAAATATGAATCATTTATAAATTGATCTCCACTTCTATTACATGCACCAATTGGAGTTGTAACATTCAATATTGGTGCCTCAACTAGCCATGCACAACTTTGAATCCCAATTGTGGATTTTGTTGAATTAAAAATAACAAGACTTACAAGTTTTTAATAGGATATCTGCCACATAAAATACATATTGATGGATTAATTGAGCTTCATTGAGAAAAATTTGCTATAAAACATAGATTGTATACTTGTCAAGCATTTATTGAAAATGCAAACATGAGCTTTGGTGATATTTCTATTATTTTGGTTAGAGATTTTGGTTAGCTTGCTCCTGTTAGTGATATACCACCATACGATAACAATAGAAGAGCAAAAATGTTATGGGAATAATTTAAAATAGTTGATACTTTGGATAAGATATTTAGATAGGAAGGATAAAGTGATGACAAAAAAAAATTTCCTCACCTACTCGCAAATCTGAGAGATGTAAATCCGATAATAGATAATTGGAAGCTTTTGATTACAAGAACTAATGTTGGCATAGATAGGTCAAGTAACTAAGTTTTTTAAAATTATATTGATTTATTTTCCATAAATGATAATGTGCATAACCATAATAAAAGAAAATTATATTCATTGAAAAGACCGATTACACATAGCATTGCAACTAGAGTAGGAAGTGCCAATGCACCAATGGAAGGTTCAAATGATGAATTCATGCAAAGATCATGTTAACTTCCAATATTTGGATAGAATTAGTTTTTATAAATGGAGCTTTAGGGTATACCAAAATTATAATCTACAAACCTAGGTGCCCCATCATAACAACCAACATATGTTATGGTCAAGTTTGAAAGTTAGTCAAGAAAACCATTTGAATATGAAACTCCATATACAATTAAAATTTCACCAATACAAAGGGGACACACAACCCAACTACCCTTACAGTTGTCTTGGGCATTAAAAATAAACAAACCACAAGGTTTAAATTTTTCAAAAGCCATAATTGATATAAGTCAGAGAGAAAAGATAAGATTAACATTTATGGCTATATCTCATGTTGAGTCCTTAGAAGGATTATGAATATTACTTCCATTTATATATGACTGCTATGAAAAGCTAAAAAATGAAAAACAACTTTCCAAAACAAAAGCGAAGGAAGAGCATTTAAAACTCTTAGAGGAAAAATAACTTCATGTGATTATGAAAAAAATCATGTACATATTCATTATTTTACATTTTATGTGATATGTACTAAATCATTATTTGGCATTTTATATGATGTTTATTGTACATTATGATGAGTATTAAATAATTATTTAGATTAATTATTTTATATTATGTATATTAAAGAATTGGGTGATTTAGTGTAAGAATATTACATTTTTGTATGATTTAATGTGATGTATATTATACATTTCAAGTTTTATGAAAAAGATCATATTATATGTTAGATAAATATACAAAATGCATAGGTGCTACTAGCATATTTATCTTCGATAAATCTATATAAAAGATACTGAAAGATATCATTATCGAGGTCCCTATCTTATATTGGATTTGTGACATAAGTAGAATAAGCACCTCGAGAATGATATCTCTCGATGTCTTTTACATAAATTTATCAAAGATAGGTATGCTAGTTTACATGACACTATCAATTTATTTACCAACATATAGATTTATTAAAATCTTTAGACATTTAATAAATTTTTTAAATTAATCTAGCATTTATTTTTGTAACTATTATTTTGAGATAATAATTAATAAATATGTAGATATAATTTATTTTACCACTAAGATTTATAATTAAGAACATTATGTTATATTAATTTTTCTAAATAAAAAATAATAACAATTAATTGAGTCTTATTTTTCATATATTTTATTATTAAAATGCCTAATTATTAATGAGGAGGTCTTTATTTTTTATATATATAATTAAAAGTTAAAATTTAAAAACAATAATAAATATGTAGACATAATTCAATTTAACACTAAAATTTAAAATTAAAAAATATTATATTAATTTTTACAATTAAATAATAATTAATTAAATCTTATTTTTTATTATAAAATTTCATAAATATTAATGAGAAGGTCCTTATTTTACATATTATATATCAAGTCAAAATCTATTTTTTTTAGGTTTATCATATTTAATTTTAATTACTCAATTAAGATTTTGAAAAATATTGTAATTTCTTAATTAATATTACAACATTAAAAAAATCAAACTAATATTTTTGAATCCTTAATTATCTTTAAAAATTGTCTAATTTAAGTACGTAAATAAGATTTTGAAAAATATTGTAATTTCTTAATTAATAACATAATACTCAAGAAAACCAAACTAACATTTTTGAATCCTTAATTGTATTTAAAAAAAGACTTAGAAAACATTTCATTATATTTCCCAACTACATATTCATTGCATTTTTGAACAATTAAAATTTAAAAATTTATTATAGTTATTAATAAAATTCAAATTAATGTAATAGAAATAAAAATTAGAAAAGGTAAAATTTAGAGGAAGTTCAAAAATTATAAGAATTAAGGAAATTGTTTTGAATGAAGAAAAAATAGACCAAAAAATTGTTTCAAAAATTAAAAAAATTATAAAATAATATCAAGAAAATAAAATATTAATTATGAAAAATTATTTGAATAATGTAAATTGAAAAAAAGTACATTAAAAAAATTAAGGATATTTTAATTTTTTTTTAAACAAGTATATCTACAAGAATTTTCTCTATTTTTTTTTCTGTTTTGAAAATTTTATAATTTTTTTATTTCTTGACCATATTATTTGATTTTAAATGTTTATATTAGAATAAGTTTACCTTTAATAAATGGCATGGGTATTAGCTCTGAATACATTAGAAAGTTCAAATTTCTCTGTGGTTAAAAACAATTGACCAGGGTTATATGTAGGGCCATTTTGAAGGATACATCAGAAAGTTTGGGTCCTCTTCTAACTGAACATAGCCGGTCAGGAGTATAAAAATGACCCAAACAAATGATGTAACTACAAATAAGGACAAGGAGGACTCTAAAAAAGGAGGAAAAATAAACATAAAGGAAACAACCTACAATGAAACAAATTCCTATGTACAAGGGGGCCCAAGGCCCCAAGATAACATAAAAAAAAAGTAACCTGAGTCAAGCATTAGTCCAAGAAAAAAAAAAGACACCAAAGAAGACCTGATAAAAAACCAATAGAAAAAAAAAACCCATCACGCTTCCAAATGGTACCGTAAACCCAAAAAAAATCCCTCAATGGTCAAATAATATCAAAGCAAGAAAAAATGGTAGCATGGTAAACCACCATAAAGTGGCAAGTATAACTTCCAAGAATTAATTTCAACACCATCAAATTCATTCCACCATAAAAATTTTATCATACAAATTCAAAATCCAATACGTAATCATCCCTATCATCAACAATTATAAATTCAAGGACCCAATTCTAGCTATATACCAATAAGTTTACCTTTCATAAATGGTATGGGTATCAGTTCTGAACACATAAGAAGGTCCATATTTCTCCTTGACTAGAAAAAATTGACTAGGGTTATATGTGGGCCTTTTTGAGGGATGCATTAGGAAGTTTCTATCCTCTTCTAGCTGAAAACACTTGACTAGTAGTATAAAGAGGACCCAAATTAATAATGTAAATAAAAATAAGGACCAGAAGGGATGTAAAAAATGAGAAAAAATAAACACAAAGGAAACAACTTACAATGAAACCAATTCATGAATACAAAAAGGCCTATGTCCCCAAAATAATGTAAAAAAAAGTATCCTGACTCAACCACAAATCCAAGACAAAGAAATACCAATAAAAAACACCAAAAAAAACTGATAAAAAACCAATGGCAAAAAACCCATCACTCTTCCCAGTGGTACCCTAAGCCCAATAAAAATCCCTCAATGGTCAAACTATATCAAAGCAAGAAAAAATGGTAGCAAGGTAAACCACCGTAAAACGGAAAGTTGAACTTCCAAAATTTAATTTCAACTCCATCAAATTAATTTCACCACCAAAAATTGATCATGCCAATTCAAAATCCAATAATAATCATCCCTATCATCAATATTTTTAAATTCAAGGACCTAATTCTATCTAAGTAGACGAGACAAAAACTAAACATAGAAAGACACACAAGATTAGAGAATGAATTCCAAAAGGCAAAGCTCATCAAAAAGGTCAAATCAACATTAAAAAATATTGGAAAAGATCCTTCGAAAGGCCATCCAACTGAACACCAAAAAAAGATCTAAATGTCCACCTACCAACTGACCAACCATAATTAAATCCAATGTTCTATTTACAATGATTAGGAAAACTCAAACCTTGATAGTACACATCATCCATCCACTAATACTTCTAACTGGGAGGTGACACAATTGAACCATGGATGATGCCTATAGAAAAAACTAGTGAAATCCTTTGATCAATGAGCCGAAGAAAGATTAACTCACCAACGAGCAAAAAAATATACTTTCCTCCTCATTTTTCATCCAAATGAAGTTCTAATTCCTTGTAACATCAAGGAAAAATGATGTATAAATATCAAGCAAACCATCATCTGAACAATATCCTATCTTTCTAACTGGGAGGGCCTAGTTTAAAAATAGAGAGCCATAATCATCGAGCACCCCAGGACCTAGTTTGACCATAGTGGTGGCCTTTTCCATTTCAAATGTACCTATCCAAACACACCAAACTCTAAATCATGGAAAACTAAAGACCAAACCATATTTAGAAAAATCCTAGTAAAGACACCAACTAGTAATCATTGTATTAAGATCATTCTTGAATTTGAAACTGATCCTTAGAGGACTTAGCCCACAACCGACTGAGCCTAGTAAAAAAATATACCAGAGATATTACAAAACATGACATCCTTCTATAGCACTCCCCAATAAAAGGTCCCAAAATAAAATTCTAGAATATTTATGAAGAAAAGAAGAGAAGGCCCAGGAAAAACAAACTAAAATAATCCATCTAGAATCCTTAGGGGACAAAAGGTCCAGGACATTTTTGAGCCTAGGTACAAAATAAAAATGCTTATCATAGGTTGAGAAGGTTGATCCCCTCTCAACATACTGAGGTCCCTATACCAAAAGATCAAAACATCCTTGAAATCATCCACACTAAAACCTTCAATTTTTTTGCCCTTGCTTAAACTAAGATAAATCGACTGAGATTTTTCTTTGGCCACCTAACCATTCATAGGAGGCAAACCTTAAATTCATTCTCTTTCCATGGATTTAAGTATTTGTGTCTTCCTTATCAACTATTGTCGTGACCATCTTCTAGTCTTTCTCTGCAACCTCTTTTGAACCCTACTCAGAAAAACTTCTTGCACTACTGCAACACTTGCTAAGCCATATAGCACAAATTTGTGCTTCCTCTTTAGCAGATTCCCTTTCCACATAAATAGAAATGGGAGTCTTTAAGTTCCACACCATTTCTAAAATAACTCTTGATTTTTAATGTTTGTCCCAAACTTTCAATGATTTTTCATTAAAATATTTCAATTTTTGTTTTAAATTTTTTTTAAGATTTTCCAAAGTTGCCATCTATATTATTAATTTTCATATTTTAATTTTTTTTTTTAATTCTTGAGTTTTACTATACTTTTTTAATCAATTTAAATTTTATTAAAAAATTTAAAAAATGACATTTACTTAGCCATTGTCATATTCTTCTTCTAATATTTTTATTTTACATCTACTTCTTTTGTCCATCCTTAGATCTTTTTCTCCTATCCCAGTTCTACCATGCCGTTCTTATTCATCAAATTTTACTTAGTTTTTTCCTACCTAAAATAAAATTAATATCTTTGGTGTTAACATGAATACAATGCTAATTTGAGAATTTCTATAAATCTAGCTTTTTCTCCAATTAAATCCTCACCAATATGTGCCATCCTTTGCTTGCACTCATATAACGGGTTAAAAGATAAATATAAAGAATGAAACTCAAAAATGATTAGTTAAGAGGTTCCAATATATGGAGTAAATAGAGGCTTTCAAATTTAACTATATTGATCTTTTCATTGGTTCATCAACAAATTTGAGAATATTTTGTAAATAGAAAATAAATAAATAAAAACTGTTATACAAGAAAAATGAAGTCAACAATAACTCATCAATATGATTGTTATAAAAATTCTTTCAAAATTAAAAAATAAAAACATATTAAATTAGGGATGGTTCGGAGCTTTTAATAGAGTCCTCTTAGGGATGACCATTGTTAGAGATAATTTTGTAGATATATTTTTTGTATTATGAGATGTATAGATATTCTCACGATATATAAAACATGATTTTGAGAGATATATTTGATATTCATTTTTTGGATTATTATTACTTTGCATATAATCTTAATATTATTTTACTTTCAATTGATGTTCATATTTATATTATTCTTGTTATGATATGTTTGGAAATTCTAGTTTGAATAAATGCACATCCTTATTTAGCATATGGATGTTGATGTATTTGTATTATTATGCTTCATGTATGACTAGATGTTAACGGATAATGTAGGAGATGCACATCCCAAAGTAATCATAGAGATAGTTAATTATAATCAAAGTGTATGTCAAGAGATGCACATCTTGCATAGAGTCTTATTTGTTTCAAAAGGTGTCTGGATATATATTGTGTTAGGTATTGAGCATGGTGTGTTCAAAAATGATCTTCGTTTCCACATTGAATTTTGGACTTTGGATCACTTCATTTTTACTATATAGAATTTGCAATTATGTATCATAAGTATGAGTAAATTATAATAACATTGTATTTCAGTTTTCATTTGAATGGTTCAAATGTGAGTATTTATAACTAAGGATAATGATAAAAATTACAAAAATAAAAGTTACAACTATTTAGGTTTAAACAAAAATAAAGAGAAAAATAACAAAATAAATATGTAACCTAACCTAAAACAAAGATATTAACAATCAAGATTTAACTAGGAACAAGAATGTATCTAAAAACAAATTCTTAAACAACATGAAATCAAGATCCATGTGCATTTAACAATGTGTACTTGAAGAACAAACAAATAAATAATAAATTCAATATAAATTTAAACAAGTGAAACCCAAGTTAAAGCCATACTCAAAATGTTTACAAGAATTATTCAAACACAATAAAATAAAAAAGAGAAAACAATAAAACAAAAGACAAAAAGAAAGACACAACAAAACACCAAGAAACAAATAACAAAATACTAATAAAAACAAATGAATAATTAAAAAGAAATATATTTAAAAAAAAAAAAAAAACATTTAATGAAAAACAAACTAGAACACCAAAAAACAAAATAAAGACATAACATAATGTAAATATAAACTAATAAATGAACAAAAATATAGTAACAAAAATGTATAGATTGATAACAAAGCACAACAAAACAACAACAAAATCTGTAAAAAAACAATAATACGAAAATAAAAATAAATGAGAAACATAACAAAACAATAATAAAAATTAAATAAATACACAAATAATGATTAATCACAATGTTAGTGAAAATAGAAAATAAATTATTCATGCACTGGTAATAGAGGCATTACTCTCTATGATAGGGTGACCCCTAAGATAATAAATAATGATACTAGTAAAAAGAGACAAGAACAATAGATAAAAATTTATCCATAAGAAATAGGGAGATAAAAACAAAATCGGGGGGGGGGGGGGGGGGGAAGGAATAAAAGGAAGGGGTGGCTGAGGTGACTCCAGATGCAGGAGGCAAGTGGACATTGTCTACATAGTTCTATGAATGCAAGATCCAACATGAATTTTGGACCAAGTGTACTTCTCCCTAGATATGGGATAGAATAAAATTGATGATAAGAAAACATGACTGATAATGTATATGAATATGGGAATGGTCTCTCAAAATGGAAAGTGCCTGAGAAAAAGAGGGTATGCTTTTAGGTTAAAATAACATTAAAATATAAAAGAGAGGTAGGCTTAAAGAAATTAAATTATGAATTTAGATGGCCTACAACATCTAAGGTTGAGAAAAGGATTAAAAAATGGTGAGAGTGAAATAAAATCCAAGGGTGATATAATGATCCAAAAGTCAGGAGCTTTGGTTGAAACATAATTCAAGAAATAAGAATAACATAATTTTAATAATGCTATCTCTGAGAAGAGATGTTTTATTGATCAAATTTGCAAATCCAAACATATGCCTATCTCTGAGAAGAGATGTTTGATTACCTTTTCAGGCTACATCTATTTTTATACATACTTTGAAGGCAGGAGGAGGATGCGGAAGGTCAATCTCAAGGGAGATGAAGTGGTTTAACTTCCATGATTTATAGCATTATAGAAGTCAAGAAATTACTATTTTTAAAAACTTACTATATTTAGACTTCACTATTAAAATTAAAATTTAGGACACTTACATTAGGATTTTGGGGGTCAAAAACTATTGAGTATAGATCAAAGCCATCTCATCAGATTCTCTTTGCTCTTAGCTTTCCAATATATCAAACAGGGAGTCAAATGGAGATATGGTGCAAAATATATGGCTACAGAAATTTCTACCAACAATTGAGGTAGAAACATTACCTGAATTATCACCTAAAATGTTGCTCAGATCATTAATCTCTCCTTGAGAAGTAATGGTACCCATTACATCAATATTTTTCATCAAGTGTGGCAATTGTGTTTTGATTTGATTTCTAACGCATACTTGGAATGGACTGTTCTTTGTGGAGCTATGTTGGGCCCAATTATTTACCATTTTTGTCTGACCATCAGTCTGTGGATAGAAGGCCATGAACTTCCTCAGCTTGGTATCTATTTTCTTTTGTTGTTGTGTTGTTGTGTTATTTGTGTAGTCAAGGTTGTAACCTCGACCCTTTTAGATTTTGTGTCTTGACTGCTATGAGAATGAATTACATATCACTAATTAGGTAGACAGATGTAGAAAGTGGTACCTCTAGTACCTTGTAGCACTATTTTCTAATAGTGGGGGTAATCATTCAAGTTTTTTATTCATAGATGCCACATCGATCATACATGAATGGCTGACCAAGGAGTACATCGTAAACATCCATATTGACCACATCACACAAGACCTCATCTTGGAAAGATTTTATTGTATATGAGAGAAGACATTGGTGGGTGACACAGAGGTTTCTCCCTGGATTCAACCATCTAATATTGTATGGCTTTGGGTGAAGATTCATTGACAGATTTAGGATTTTAACAACATTAGCAAAGATTAAAGTATTTTGACTCCCAGTATCAAGAATGAAATGCAGAGGCTTACCTTTCACCCATAAATTAGAGTGAAATAAAATTTCCTTATCATTTTGCCTCTCTTCATGGGTTTATGATGAATAAATGATGGCATCAGGCTCAACATCTATAATCTCTTCTTCATCCTCTTTGACTGTAGGGTGTGTATGAGGTAGAGCAGTAGATGTTAAGGATTCTGACTCAGAAAGTAAGGACTTGATGGATTGACATTCTTATTTGGAGTGAGTTCCAAATTTATGGTAATCACAAAATGTTCAAGTCTTCCCTTACTTTTTTTTCCAATTTTGGGCTTGTCTTTGACCTTATTTATCACTTTTTCATTTTAAAGGCTGACTCTTTGTATTCATTATTCTATGCTTCCGCTCAATCTTCACCACAAACTTGTACACATCACCAAGGGTTTCCAAACTAAAGAGTTCCATCTCCCCTTATAAATATCATTATAGTCCACCATGATATTTGAGAACCTTATGTTTCTCACTTACCTAGATGCCTAATCTCATAGATAGAGAATGAAAAATGTCAATTTAATCTTGAACAAACTATTCCTTACCATGGCAAATTTGTTGCCACTTTATATTCAGATCAGCATATGCTCCAATAGGATATTATTATTCCATTACAACTAGTATTAAACCATCCCAGGTTGGTTCCACCTCAAGGCCAATATCATCAATATTGAATCTCTTCTTGTACACTTTCCACCAATTTTTGATAGGTAATGATGCTTCCAAAAGAGCAAAAGTGATATTCTCTTTATCAGTGAATTTATTTACACTAAAATAGGATGAAAATTGATCCAACAAATTTTCTACTACATTAGCATTGATTTTGCCTTCAAATGTAAGGATATCAAAATTCACCTAAACCTTGAAGGGTGGGGCACTGAAAAGATGTGGGGTTGCAGATGAAGAACCAAATTTTTTTTATCAATATTTATTGGAGAATTTTTGTGAATTGTTGTAGCATATGTGCTTACTGATACTAAAGGGCTTCATTCACCATTTCCTTTAAAGGATCATATGTCTCGGTGTTGTCTGCCATTTGAGGTCATTTGGAGCAAACATGTGGATAGTCTATTAGTTCTATTACTTTCCACCCAAGCTTCCTATAATATGACCTCATCCTCGATATCATACACTCTAAAGATAAATCACTATGATACCACTAATAAAAAACTCAAGATCTTTGGTTTAAATATAATTCAAGAAACAAGAATAACATAATTGTAATAATGTTATCTCTGAGAAGAGATGTTTTATTGTTCAAATTTGTAGATCCAAACATATGCCTATCTCCAAAAAGAGATGTCTTATTACCTTTTCATGATACATATATTTTTTTACATACTTTGAAGGCATGAGGAAGATTTTGACGGTGACCAATCTTGAGGGAAATGAAGTGGTTTGACTTCCATGATTTACAACATTACAAAATTGGAGAAAATACTATTTTTGGACTACACTAATAAATTTGAAATTTAGGATACTTCCATTGAGATTTAGGGGATAAAAATCCATTTATCCTATCTCAATTACATCTCATCATGTTCTCATCATTATTATATTTCCAATGGTTCAAATGGGGAGTCAAGTGGAGCTATGGTGCATAAGTTATGGTTCTCAAAATTTCTGCCACCAATTGGGGTAGAACCATCACTCGAATTGTCATCTAAAATGTTGCTTAGATCAAATAATGTATTGGGTTATAAACAAACAATGCACACAAGGGTCTTGAAAAATGGTGAGAGCATGGGAAAAGGTTACTTGTATAATGATGAGAGAGAAAGGTTTAAGGCCAAGAAGGATAGGGGAATTAAATTAAAATTGGCTACTCCTGAAATGGCCAAGGATTTTAGGATCCTTAATGAAAATAAGTGGTCGACAAAAAAATAAAATATAATGTGAATTTTGATGAAATAAATCAAGATACCTGATGTATCCAAGTGCTACCTACATAGTCTGTGGGGACCTCAGGTCAATGCAGTTCTCCTAGAAATGGGAGGGAAAATACCAAGGTAACCTATAAATAAACTTTAACAAACAAGATAACCTCACTTGAAAACTTTGATGGCTTTATATCTCTCTTGGAAATCCTAAGCCAATTTTCATGATTTTATGTTTTTAGGGTTTTTTAGAACATTTACAAATGTTTAGGTGTTTTTTAAATGTCTGAACTTGATGGAGAATTATGAAAGACTAATTGGTACAAATCTCAAAATAGTGAAATCATAGCTCATGTTGCTCAAAAATAGATAGAATCCTTAGGTTTATAAAAAATAAAATATCAATCTAGTTTTTATGTTCTTTTGTCATATCAATTTTTATTGTTTTGTGTTTTTGGGATTAGAAATAGAAACAAAATATTAACAAAAGGAATAAGGAACTACCTAACTAAGGAGATGCACTTCCATACGTAAGAGTTTAAACAACACCTAAATCAGTTGTAACAAGGATCACTAATATAAATAAAGGGAAAAAACAACATAGATGAGGATTTGAACATCCATATGCAAGTAAATAGATAAATTGGCTATAATGCTAATTATTGTCATGTCAAGGCAAAATTTTCTACCAGACAAAAACAAAATAATAATAAAACATTATGCAATTTTGAGTAAATTTGAAAAACCATTCAATAGGCAAAAACATGTGTTGACATATCCTGGTACATTTATCTCCAAAAAGAAGCTAGAAAATATTGTTCAAGCTAAACTGGTTTGTAGAATGGGTGCCGAGTGTTTCTAGAATATCTAAGAAGCATAATGAAGATCATAATTGGTTATAGGATATAATGGTCTAGGTTAAAATTGTCCAGAGTGGAAGGAAAATGAGTTTATTTCAATATAAAATATCTAATTAACAATGGTCTACGGTTTTAAAATAATATTGTTCAAGGTAGAATGGTCCAGGTTAAGACAATGATCTAGGATAAACCGATACAAAATTAAAAGGGTCCAGAATAGGATGGTCTAGACTATAATGGTGGAATAATGGACATTGGCACAAGCTTCCCCCAAGTAATGTCTCTTTTAGAGAATGGTTCATAAAAGGTTGTCAACCATAGAACTACTTGAGATGTATAATATTCAAGGGTTATGGGATGTCTTCACCATTTGGAGTATCCAATCAGTATGCCCCCAATCCATAATTTTTTATGATGACATATAGGGCCAACTAATTGGGTTGAAACTTACCCTTCTTCTTACATTCAAAATAAGTGATTTTTTAATTCTCCTTCAAGACCAAGTCACCAACTTCAAACTCCTATGGGAGAATGCAATTATAGCTTCTACACAATTTTTTATTATATGCTTTCAAGTTTCAAATGAAGCTAAACATTTTCCATCAAGGATTTTGAGTTTTTAAAAATGGAAAATCTATAATATTCATCATCCAAAATTTTCTCCAAAGATACTCATAGTAAAGGTAGCTCAAGATTGACTAGGATAATAGCTTTTGAGACATAAATAAGGGAGTATGGAGTAACTCCTATCGGGGATCGATGACTAGTGCAATAAGCTTACAGGGTAAGAAACTTTTACAAGTGTCAATTATGACCATCATCATTAATAATATTATTTAGGATTGTAATAATCATTTTTTAGGATTCCTCATCTTGACAGTTTCCTTTTCGGTTACATGGCATGGATCTCTTATGTTTGATTTTGAATATAGTGCAATGAGATTTAACATATTAGTTTACTAATGATCCACCATTATCGGATGTAATATGGGATCAGATACCATATCGATAGATGATATGGTAATGGATAAATTTGGCAATCTACATTTTGCTGATGTAAGTGAGAGGAATGGCCTCAATCCCTTGAATAAAATACTTGGTAGAAATGAGGATGTGCTTGTGTCTATTATAATAGGTTGGGTTGATTTTATTGATAAGATTAAAGACCCATATATAAAATAGCCATGGTGTAGTGATCAACTGGAGTGAAAAGGAAGGTGCGTGTATAAAATTACAATGATGTTAGCAAGAAACACACTTCCTAATGTGATTACAAGCATATGTTTCCATTTTGGACAAATGATATTCTATTCAAAGGAGTTTCATGGATAAGACTAAATCATTGGTGTTGGCCGCACACATTCCTTCGAGAACCTCCATAAATGATAACTTGGATTCTATTGAAGATAAACAAAGAAGAAGCATTACATCATTTCCATTATGATAAATCATTTTTCCATTTAGGGTATAATGGGTTATGAGATGAAGAAATATTTTTTGTGACTATGTGAAAGGTCAAGAGGAAAAGCTTGGTCATGGAAATGGTTATAAATGTCTTGTCACTAAGGTAGTTCATGTGGGGGATTGGGACCATAAGTGGTGCATACCCTATATGAATCTATCAATACATAAACAAGTTTATAATATTTTCAATGAGGAACTAATACTCTTTAACACAGCTAAAAATTTGTATCATGGACCCAATTGTTGTCATTGCATTGACTGATCTATTATTGGTCTATGATTCCTATTGAAATTGTAGGGGTTTGAATTGAGACTTGAGATTATCTATAATGTGCTTGTAGGGTAAAAGATTATCATCTTGATTCAAGTATTGATCTGTGGTATGATTAATAATCAATTGAGAGTGTCCATAAACCATTAATCACTCGATGTCCCACTATAATGCAAGATGAATTCCTCTAATGAGGGCTTCATACTCGGCCATATTGTTGGTATAATGAAAGCTAATATGAAAATCTTTGGGGATTATATCACCTTGTGTGTAATCAACATAATGTTGTCCTCAGATCCACATGTTTCAATGGAACCATCAAACTATATATTCCATTATTCATGTTCATGTATAACTTCTTCTATTGTCTTAATAGAATCATCTAGAAAATCAGATGTGAGTGGTTGAGTATCTATAATAGGATCTTATGTAAGTTGATATGTAATGACCTACACTTTTATAGCATTTGCATTTTAGTAATCAACATAGAATTCACTAAAAATCATGGCCCACTTGGTTATATGACCTAAAAGAGTTTCTTTGGATAATAAATATTTGAGAGGGTCTACTTTAGCAATAGCAATAGTCTTATTATTTAGCATGTAGTGCTATAAATTTTGGGAGGTGAACACCATTGCTAAATAAAAATTCTCAATAGGAATATAATTATGTTCATATGCCACAAGTGTGCATCTAAAATAGTAGACTACACATTCCTTTCCTTGTTCATCATGTTGGGTTAAGAGTGCCCCCAATGCATGTCTTGTGGTTAAAATATAAAGAGTTAATGGTTGTCTAGGTGTTGGCATCAAAACTGGAGGGTTAATCGAGTATGTTGTGAGGTTTTACAATTGATATTTGACATTTGACATCCCATTGAATTATAACCCCTTTCTTCAAGAGGTGTGTAAAAGGATGACAGTTATCTGCCAGTTGTGAAATGAACATGCAAATAGATTAAATCTTCCATCGTAGGTTCTAGAGTTATTTCAGATTAGAAGGTGGAGGCATTTACAAAATGTCCTTGACCTCATTAGGATCCTCTTTAATCCCTATTTTTGAATTATTTAATCTTAGAAAATTTCCTAACATTATGCCAAAGACACACTTCTTAGGATTCAAAAGAAACCTTGTACTCGTGAGGTCTCTTAAAGATTCTTCATAGAACATCAAGATGCCCAACATGTGTTCTTGATTTTGATAAGGTATCATAAACATAGTCCTCAATAATATTTTCCATCATGTCATGAAATATGAAAGTCATAACACATTGATATTTGTAACCAATAGTATTTAGGCTAAGAGTCATGACTAGGAAACAAAATGTTCCCCACGGTGTGGTGAACATAGTTTTCTGTTGGTTCTTCTGAGCTATCTTGATCTGATTGTATCTTTAAAATCTATCCATGAGGGAAAACATATCATACCCAATATTATATTCAATAATCATCTTAATTTTAGGCAAAGTAAAATCATGTTTATGACATGCTTTATTGATATCTCTAAAATTAGTACAAATGCATATAGTCTGTGACTTTTTGTTTATTAGGACTATATTTGATATCCATTCAAAATAGTCTAGTGGTCTGATGAATCTAGATCCCAATAGTTTATCCATATCCATTTTTACTAAGAGATCGATGCATGGATGCATCTTTCTCAAATTCTACTTTAATGGCTTGGCATCTAGATGTACAATAAGGTGATGCACAATCAAGTCAGGGTTTAGGCCTGACATGTCAGAATAAGCCCATGAAAAGATATTAATAAAATACCTTAGGATGGTTAAAATTTAGTCAATATCTTCATTGGTGAGGAAGGATCCGAGATAAATAATTTTGGGATCTTCATAGGTTCCCAGGTTCACATCAGTGGTGTGTTCTATGAGGATCATAGAACCATATTCTAAAATAGTGGGCAATGTTTGATCCAAATCCACATATTTTATTTATTATGCTTTTATTTGTTCCTCCCAAAGATTTGGATAATGGGATGATTCTGAGTCTATTGGTTTAGGGAAAACCCAACTAGAAAATATCTGTAGAAAGCCTAGGGAAAGATGCTTAAAGAATTTGTATTATTCATATGTGATACTCACACTAACTATAGAGATAGGATTTGGTGGACACTGCACTTCTTTTGGAAATGAGCAAACTTCCCTATACAAGAGTGCCTAAAATAGGTTTTCACTCAAGGGCTTGTATTTTTTATTTATTTCTTCCTTGATCAATGAATTCCTCAATTAGGTTTTCACTCAAATATATTGATGTTTTATATTCTTTGTGACCAAAATGTATGCCTGCTCTCCAAAGTACGTGATAGAATCCAAACAGAAGTCAAAGCCTTACTTATTATCACCAATTGACAATCCATATCTAAGGTCCATGTACTTAGTAATAGATTTCATATTCCAAAATTCATCAAGGGGTATAACATAATTTTGTTGCTCCTAGCCAATGAGGTCGTGATCTCAAAAGAAAGGGGACAATGCGATGTGATAGTCATAATATAATTAGAATCAAATAGGTTAGTGTAAAAAAAATCATTGTAAATGCTATAATGGGATGTTACATCACATACAAGAGTCTTGTTATTAGTTAATTTAGAATAATGACTATCAATTTACATGAGGTCACCTGTAGGTGATATAAATTTGACACCTTGACTCATATTAGGCTTACCAACTAATAATGGTTCCAAGATTCATTGCTCTCATGGCCCCAAGACTTTACCTATATAATCCAAGTTGTCCAAAATCCATTAGGGATAGGGTACATGGGATTTTTAAAATAATTAACAAATACATCAAAATATAACCAATCTCCTTCGATAAAAGCTTGTCAATTTTGATTTGGTGAAGTTGTCGGTACAAGTACCATTAGTTATTTATACGTGTTTTTCTTCATTTGACAAATCATGTTGGGCCGATAAGGGATTTGGGAATCCTTGGGTTTAATAAAATACTTAGGATACTTGGGTAAATTTCAAATGTGAAAGACATCTTTTAAATTATATGTCAAAATTCTTGCATCCTTAATAGTGACATGTTGTATAAGTGTTGTAGATAATGGATCAGCCAAAGTGTAATCAAGATAACTTGGGTTTATATAATTAGAATTGGGTGGTTATGAAATTATTTATTTATTATTCTTTGATACAAATTCATAATTAGGGCAACAGTTATAATTACAAAATTCAGCCTCTTGGTGTTTACAATATTGGTAGGGCTGAAAATAAACATGAATGGTAACCTTGATTCTAGTATGAGGGAACCTGAGGCACCAGTGTAAGGTGGACAAGATAGCCTATACTTCCTAGATCTAAATACAACCAAAAAGTATATTATATGTTAATTTGATGTCTATGACATGATACAAAATATTATGGGATACATACCCAACAATGATTGGCAAATAGACAGTCTAAGGAGATTCCCTTTCAGAATTATTCTATGCCTTGATCATGATTGTCTCAACATGGATATCTTTGGTAGTATAGCCCAATAATTGTAATAACTTAAGTGAAAATATGCTCGACCCTAAACCATTATCTATAAAACACACTTGATATTATGGTTTTCTATAAGGACTTCAATGTAAAGGGGGTTTTCATGGATAGGACCAATAGTAGACATATCTCTGTGATCAAATGTAATTTTTTTGATAGGAGATAAATGCCCTATAAGTGTTTGAGTTTTTTTTTGACGATATCCTGTGGAATAATGGACCATTGAAGGAAGTCATTTAAAATATCTTAATAGACATCTGGCATACTTAAAATATCTAGGATATAAATTTGTGTAGGGGTTTTACTTAGTTAATATGAGATACTATATGGATTTTCAATGGAAGAATGAGAGGGTGATTTCACAATCTAGAGTTGCCAATGAGCCATGATAATTAAAATAATAAGGCAAAGGGCCTTAGATGATGACTCATAAGCATCTAGTTGTAATTTTACAATTTTGAGCTGGCAAGAATCATTATAATTCAAAGAAGGGGGTGGTGGTATAGAAATAGTAACCCATGAAAACTAAGGTACGATGGAATTACTTGAAACTAGTGTGACATTAATTGAGGAAGAGGGTGTTGACCCTATAATAAGGGGTCCAATAGTTTTAAAAGAATTAAAAGGTTTATAAGTTTTGATTGTGATAGTGGTAACATGATTTATAGAAATAGGACCCATACTGATGTTATAATCGTATGGCATGTTGCTATTAGCATGGGTATTATGATTCTGATTATGACCATGTTGATTATGACCCTGGCCTTATTCCTGTTGACATTGGCCATAACATTAATTTTGATTATTCTTTGGTGGATACTAATTGTGTTTAGGAAATGGGTCCTTGTAAATACCCATGTCTTGATTAGTGTTTCACATAATATGTTTTATCTTAATTTCACCACTTTTAATCAAGTCCTCAGTAGGATGTCTCAATTGAAAACATCAGTAAATGACATGGTTGATAACACAATGAAAATTATAAAACTCATCTTCATGATATCAATTAGATTTTGTTTGATCTTTAGGGAATGGTCTTGGTATAGTCCACACAATCAGATTGGTTATCACCAGATTTTGTAACATAGCATCAATAGACTCTCCTAGTTTAATGAATACCCTATACTTATTAAATAACCATTATGGAAGATCCCTTTACAAAGTGGTCAATATATTAGGTGGGGCTAGTTGCCCATTTTTCATCCCACAAATCTTACATCATTTATACGTGTCTAGACTCTATCACTTTATTTCCCACCATTTTAATATTTTTTTAAAACCATTTATATTTTTTATAGCAATAACATGGATAGGTGGTTGGGTATAATTAGATGTTTGACCTTCTAAATATGTCTTTATAAGGACTTTAGTAATGAGTTCCTTATCAATTTGTACACCCTTATATGTGATCTCCTTGAATGTGTTGACACAAGAGAGTCATAAATTAGGAACCACATCAGGGTGTAGGTTTTGTATAAAAATATTATCCCTTTGTTTATTTGGCAAGTTGTGCTGAAAGAATCCAACTAATAATCTCCATCATTGTAGGTATGATGTGAATCTTTCTCCATCCCATTATTTTTCTTTGCACAAGTCAACCACTATTAACTCATGTTCAATATTATAAGATAAATGGTTGAAAATTTTCTTAGATAAATCATTCCAATCCACCACTAATCCCTTAGCTAATTTGAGGAGCCTATATAAATCTTGTCTAGCGAACCTGCATGAAAAAAAGTGAAGCAAATAAATACTATTATAGACTACCTCTTGGCATAATACGAAAAATTCTTGGCTATAATTTCGAGGATCACCCTTCCCTTTGTATTTATCAAAATTGGGTGCCTCAAAATGAGGACGAAAGGAGACTTGAAGAATACTTAAGTCAAATAGATATGGACATATCTTTTCAAACCTATACTTCTTAACTCAATTTTTCATCTCAAGTCTTAATACTATTTATTTCATCGAATTCCATTCATAAATGTTTGGTGTATTTGTGGGTGAAATAATTTTTTTGGTGGGTGGTATGTGACCTTATATGCAGTTTTGTTAGGAATATAAAATTTATTATCAAAATTTTTATTCTAGTTCACTCCTTGATTTGATTAGGTTGGTAATTGATTTATAGGTATTTGATAATAATTTCTTGGAATATGTTATTGTGAGCTATAGGTATAATATAAGTTTTGAGGAGTCAGTGATAATTTCAACAAAGGACTTGATAGTTGGGAAGAACTTGATAAATTGTTTTTCACAAGAGTCAGTGATAATTTCACCTAGAGGTATAATATGCATTAAGTTTTTTGTCCCTTTGTTTTGTAAAGGGAAAAGAGTCTCCTAGTGGTTGAAGAATGTATGCTTCATATCTAGTGAAACATGTTGCGAAGCATCTCTAGGTTTTTGCATTGTTTAGAGGGAATCTATGGATCTATCATAGACATAGGCTCAACTAGGGTATGCTACACTTAATCTATCACATTTATTGATCATTAAAAGAATTATTATTTATTGAAGTTACAACCAAAGAGTCTGTTAAGTCTATGATAATCTAATATGCATATCCTTAACTAATTTTCTTGATATTGGTGGAAAGATCCTAATCATTGGGAGTAGACTCTATAAGTGTTTATTTTTCCTTACTATAAGAAGAAATATTGGATTTTGTGATATGGGAAAGAGATTGTTCTTATTGTTACTCTTTTACCCTAATAAGTGTGTATAATTATTCTATTACAAAATCTGGTGGCAATGTAACACCTAATTCTATCAACCTTAAAAGGGATTCATCTTTATCTTATAAGGGCTAATGCTCATAATAATATTATTTATACCCTATAGTTTTTTGGATATTTTCAAATATGATAGTGTTATCTTATCCATCATAATAATGTTGTTATTCGTAACTAGGGTTGTAAGAGACCCCACTAAAACTATAACTTTGTGTCATGCTTGAAGATGGTTTCTTTATGTTTTATAAGATCTGAATGTGGCTTAAAAACATTTAAAAAGGGTGTTTATATTTCTTCAAATAAAAGATAATGTAAGATGAGACTATATAAAAAGGAAGTGGTGTAGTACTACACAATTATAAGAAAGTGGTTGTGAATTTAAGCAACCTTCGTGGGTTCAAATAGTCAAACTAGAATAGGGTAAGACAATTTTGGAACTAAATTGTAGGCTAGCATAATGAATTCAAGTAACAAATATGTCAATACCATAAAAAGATAGATACAACTATGGTGATTCATGACTAAATAAACTAGTAGAGGGTCTTTATGATCAGGGAGATAAAAATGTGAACTAAGAAGCCCAAAATGTGAATTAACATAAGTAATCCTAAGTATAGAGAAAAAACTAAATAGGTAGCACAATGATGCCATATGGAAAAATGATGCAGAATGGTATATGAACTTAGAGCGTGAGTGAATGGAAGATAATTTATGTCCACAATGAGAATAAAATGAATATGTTTGTATGCAACTGCCTTCAATACAAATGGGAAATCATACCCAAGCCAATCAAACCAAGTAAGAAAGGTAAACCAAAAACACCTTATATCATAACATAGAAAGCCAATATTTCAAATTTATAAAAAAATGAAGGACTTTGATTTTTTGTAAAGTTAATGAGAGCTCTAGACTCAAACATACAACATAAAATGATTTGCATATTATAAAAACATAGTGTTTTTTGAATGGAGATTTGAACAAGGCAAGAAGTTATTTGATTTGACTAGTATACCACCTCTTTATTCAAATAGAATGGTGTCTAAAGAGTGTTTAGTTTCACACACACACACACACACACACACACACACACACACACACACACACACACACACACACACACACACACACACACACACACACACACTTGATCTTGAGAGGAGTTTAAATTATCAATCCAAAAAATAAAAGTGCATGCAAAATAGGGTTTTTTATGCAGCTTCTTTTCTCACATGTTATTACGTTGACGTGGAACTTTGGGCTACTTGCCTTGCATTAACAATATGTCTGAAATAAGTTGGGCTTAACATAAACTAATTTTTTTTGCATATATATGGTCTTAGTTATCGCTAACACTAGAGATACAATCACATCATTTGGATTTACATCAAGAAACTTGTTGTGAAAATGTCTTATCATTTTCAAAACCACTTCCTTTATCAATTACTCATTGTAGTAAGATATTTGAGTTATCATTATGGTCCAAGGCCGATTAATACTAATGGATCTTGTTTGAACCACTCAAAATAAGTATCCTAATGGGTAACCATAATTTTACATACCCCACCATGGAGTGGGGTGGAAAAAATGCCAAGAGATGAATTCCTGGGTCAATGATTCCCTAAAGAACTCGTGAGGTGATAAACTCCTACTCACAATCCAAAATACATTAAAAAATAATAATGACAAGTGGAAAGACTTTAGGGTCATTTTGGAGTCACCCAAATGATAGAAATTTAGGGATGGACTTGACAAAATTTATTTTAATGCCTTTAAAAAATAAAATAAATGCAAATAACGAGCATTTTATATGACAGGAGTTCCCTAAAGGGGATGGGGAGATCATACATACGTCACTCATCTTATTAAAATATTCACTTCAATAAACAAGCATAAAAAAAGGAACTCTTATGAGTATTTAAATATGATTTGAATTTATTTTAGAACACCAAAAAAAATTATATAATGAATTTTACCATTGATTTATCATGAAATGGAGACTAAGTGACTGTGAGTCTTGCAAACAAGGTGTTAAAATTCTAAAACTAGGGTGTGAGATTGGTAGATAAACTTATAGTTCACTATTTAAGGTCCTTAAGTTTTATGAAGGTTGATCTCAATATTCCACAAAGTGATCTTGTTGTTCCTTAGTGATTTTATATCATTCCACAATTCAATTATATTAAAATATAGATATAAATAAGACAAGTTTGTAATCCAATTGATTATAGGGAAATATCACTGCTTAGTAGGGCATTCTTACTGAAGTGTAAGGCAATTCCATCGAAGTGATAAAAATTATAAAAATAAAATAAACAATAGTTACCTATAAATTTTTGGTTGAGGATGATCTTATCATTCCATAATGTGATCCTATGAGTCTAGAATATGATCCCATCACTTGACAAAATGATTCCACCGATTGACAGAGTGACCATGCTGATTGATAGACCAATCCCACCATTTCTTCTAGACACATAGGCAAACATGGAGCTTATAAAATAATTTCATCATTAATGGATACAATTTATCCATTATTAAAGTCATTATTACTAATGTTCAGGTTGATTTCACTAATTTTTAGAGAGATTTCACCATTTTATAGGTTGAATCTGCCATTTTTCTCAAAATCCATAGAAACATAAAATGAAATAAAAAGAAGTACAAAACAGCCTCTGAAGAGGGTCTAAATACAAAATTATAAGTTATAAAGACTTTTGTTATTTGAGATTCTAATGGGGCATGCCAAAATATAGTGTAAGATTATGAGATGCATTAGTCCATGCATTAGTTAAGAAAATATCTATAAATAAGCATATAGAAACTAAAACAACAAGCTTACTCCATTAAGGGATGTTTCTAGTGAATTTTAAGAGCTACTTAAGAAAGGAATACAATTAAATCTTCCAAATAACATCCCTTTTTCCAAAAGTGACCAAATAATGGGATTTTCCCTAGATTTGGTGCTTTAAGTCTATGTCAATGTAGAGTAGCATTCTCCTCCATCATTTCCTAGTGCACCAAAGGCTTAGGATCAAAATATTTTATCTATGTTCTATAAATAGGTGAAGATTTTATATTGCAATTTCTACATAGTATGTTTGTATAATTGAAGCTTAAGAATGGTTGTCCTGGCCCTCTTATTTATAGCTTTTCAAGATTGTTTAGAATCAACCATGACCATCCATTTTGAGATCAAGATGTGTGGCCATAGATTAATTTAATTTTGAAGTGACAAACCATAAATATGCTCATTAATATTTAGAAGAATGGGGCACTGATGAGATATGAGAGGGATTAATATTGATATTAATGTAATTAATGGCTTATAGATGCCACCCCATTGATGATGTCATGGGATGATGCATAATTGAAAAATGAATTTACAATAAATATATATTCAACAAATTTCATGGAATTTTCCCTTAGGTTCTTGATTTGGTTTAATTTGTTTAAATTAATTTGATTAATTTTATGCAATTATTTGGAATTATATTACACGCTTAATCAACCTGATTAGAAATGTCATTTTACTGAGTCATAATTTGACTGGAGTATAATTAGAAGAAGGTGTTAGTTGTGTGTGGGATAATACCCCAATTAGGGTATCATGCACATGAAATAACATATGAACCTAATGTGAGCTACCTAATTATAAGAATTTAGGGGTCTAAGGTGTCATTGAATGTGGCTCAATTTGACTCAAAATGATTTAGGAAAATATATTAATTGCATACAATACTTTACCCCATTAGGGGATACATTAGCCTAAATTGACACCTATACATGATAATTTGGAATGATTTAGCATGTTTTAGTGATTTTTTCCTAGATTATGTAATCATATGACATTTATTAGATTGATAATTATAGAACAATAGTGATAGGAATTGGATGTCTACACTACTAAATGACCAAAAACTCAAATAGAAAAGCATTAAGTAAGAAAGTCAAATAAACCAAGTCAAACCAAGGACAAAATTCAAAAATGGTAATCAAATATCAATGTGAAGGTAGTAACAATTATTAATTAAAAAAATATGGGTAAGCAATGCTAAAACAACATTGATGAGTGAGTAGTAACAATCCTTACTCAATCATCAATGGAAAAAGTGCATGAAATTGAAATACCATTGGTGAGTGAAAATTAATATGCCAACCTTATTCAAAAATCGAAAAAACATACCAAAAAATTAAAATGGATGCAGTTGTTTCGAAAAAGGTAAGTACAATGATGGAAAATTTTCATATGAACTAAGGCAATTCTAGGAATGTAAATCAATGGTGTAAACGATATAATCCATAGTCGCTCAAGAATACTATTTTGTTCTAAATATATATAAAGATGAAAATAAAGTAGTGATAGCATGTTGTTAAGATCTGAAGAAGAGGGAATATAAATATGGGAAAATGGATTTATAATTAAACTTACTTATCAAAGTGGGTAAATGAAATGGGTGGTGGGAAAATGAAGGAAAAATTAAGGTAGATAAAGTCTTTATCAAAGTCAAGACACTTAAATTAGGTTTATCAAAATAAGTGAACTTTTGACATTAAGGAATCTAAAGAACGTCTCTAAACTAATCAAATATTGGTTCACCCAATGAAGTATGAATATCATCCCATGAAGGTTATATGCATGAAAATTAAAAAATGGATGCACCTTCACATAATGTGCTACTCATGACCCCTTAGAGAGTCCTCGGTCTATTGTGAAGATTAAGTACATGTGTTAAAAATTAGGTAGCACCATAGACATTTTTTAATTATCTTATCCCAATCTATTGTCTCAATGAACTGTAATATACCTCAAATCTATCATTAGGTTAATTTTAGAGTTTAATCTTCAATTAGTAATAAGAGATGTGCTATTAATCATGTCTTTTGGTGTGATTTTGACTTTTTATGTTTCCTTTTGATCATTACTTTTTTTTTAAATTATTTTTATTTTAAATTTTGATGTATTTTTCTATTCCTCCTTGATATGGATTCAAATAACCAAACATGGGTGCTAAAAATGACTATCATTTAAAAACTTTAGACTTGGTTTCTAAGAAATAAAACTTAGAGAGAATGGTATATAAGAGTCTTGTTAATTCATGTGAAATAAAAGTGATATATTGAATTCGACTTTTCTTAATCTAAAGTGGAATGAAAGGAAATAAAATCAAGAAAATAAAACATTAAACAATTTAAATTACTTCAAGTCACAATTTCTTTTATCAAGGTGAAAAAGGGATACAATTATAGGTAAGTATGATTCCTTATCATAAGAACATATCGAAGTGTAAGGAAACATGCTAACATAGTTTTTTGTGAAAACAAAAGAAGTAAAAACCAAAGATAAGTATAAAAAAGCAAAAAGTTATAACCATTTCTCAACATTATAGAAAAATAACATTGAATTAAACATGGTGATTTTATGAAGAGGGTCAGGTGCTATCTATGGTATTACATTGTAACTCATAAAATAAAAACCTAAGAGGGTGTAATAAAAGTATGTGAAGAATAAAAATGAGAAATATGGTATTTGTGAGGAAGGCCTTGTCGAATCCATGGTTTTACATTGTAACTCAAAAAATAAAATTCAAAGAGGGTATAAATTGCACTATAAAATAACAAAGTTGATATAAGAAAAAGGAAACCATGAGGAATATCGGGTCCAATACATGAATGTACAATGTAACTCATGAGAAAAAAGAAATCAAAGGACCAAAATAAGGAATAAAGGTTTGTGGAAAGGGAAAATACTATAGAGGGTGAGATCCATGAAGAAATCTTGCAAAAAGGTATTAGTGGGATAACATATAGAAATATTAGAATAAGAGAAAGATCTAGGCAAAGTATTTATTTGATAATTGTGCATTGGTGGGCTCTTTGAAAACATGAATTTAATTAGTTTGGAGGTGATAAGTGTTAGGACCATGAATATCTTTCACTAAATAGGAATCCCACCATTTTTAGGTGTATTTACCTTCTTTATCATGGTTATAGTCCAATTTAAGGACTATATTACCAACATTAAAAGTGCAAACTTTAACCATTTATTATGGTGTTTGGTGATAAGGGCTTTGTATTGGTGATTATGTTACATAGTGGCTTGAAAATATCCAACTTGATTTAAACTTGATATGTTGTTAACAATATCATTCATTCAACATATATTTCATCAAATTTATAGACCTGGAAAAGCATTACACAACCAATAGATTCGATTAGAATTTGATCTTATTAGAATGTTCAACATTTGCGCCATGTTGACTACACATTGCCTTTTAATTTATTTCATTATTTCCACTGTCAAATGTGAGTTGTTTGATTTATGTTTTAGATTATTTTTTTTATTTTTTTAAAAATTATTTTGGTTAGTTGATCAAATCTTTAATTTTTTTCCATCCATGATATTTAATATTTTATAGTCATGTTGAGTCATTTAGTATTAAGTTTAAAATTGCTCAATTTTATGTGGTCAATGTAATTTAAATAGGTTGGTTTAATTTTATTTAATGTTAATGTTTCTAGTTTTGGTTAAAATTTTAATTTTATAAAAAGTGTTCAATGGTCATTATGTTTTAGAGTTGAGTATTTGAGTCCAAGTCTTTTATTTGATGATAAGATTATTAGTCATAATAAAAAGGGTATTTTCTTATTTTGGTGAATATTAAGGTGTCATTTAGGTGAATTAGGTTAATTTCATTTGATTCATTTTTTGTCAAAGTGTCAAAAATTGAGTCAAGAGCTATTTTGTACATTAAGGTATGTTTTCAAAATTCCTACCTATGTCACATAAAGTCAAAAATTGTAAAAAAAAAAAAATGTCTTACAAATACATTATCACTTGTACTTGACATTCAAATTATTGGGGGGGGGTTTCATCAAAACATTCATGCACTTGAGCTATATCAACATACCAACTAAGTAAGGATATACATACTAGAGGCTATAGGATACAAAGGGGATGGAGGTCTTTCAACGTCTTCTTGTTAGTCACCAACGATAGTGCCACACCAATGATGTAGTGACATTTTGTGTTGTGTGATTTATTTTTTATTTTTTTAGTGTGGTCTTTTAGTTACCTTTTTTTTCTTAGAATAAGAATAGAACAAAATTCCTATTCAAGATGTGTAATTTGTGTGAAAATTCTAAACATGATTCCCTAATGTGAAGACATTATGAAAGGATAGAAAGCATCAATGTAACTTTGTTCGTGGATCTTGAAAGGGTTTATCATAAAGATATAAAAAACTACCAGGAGGTGAATAGTAGATAGAATATGGGTCCTATTCATGTCAAATTTTGTGGTAAACTTATAAAACCATGGGAGGAGTGAGGTTGTCTCTATATCAAGGTCATGAACCAAATAGGGCATGCTAAAAGGGTTGATCATAATGTAGATAAGAGTGTGAATTTTATTACACCATGTAAAAATTATAGTGGGGAATGTTAGAAATTTAGCTTCTACATCATTTTAGTTTTATTATTTACCAAAAGATAAATAGTAACTAGTTAGTAATTAGCAATTGCTTAATCATAATATTATTCTATAACAATATTACGATATAGGTTATAATATATTTTATTAAGATATATGGTTTATATTTTTATAAAAATATATTGTAAATAGGTTTGAATATTTATAAAGGTGCGAGAATGTTGGAGAAAATATAGGAATGAGGTTCCTATATATATGCAACTCTGGTATTGATTATTCAAAGAGTGAAATAATATAGTGTGTGGAATAATATATTGATCGTGTTTGAAATAAATATCTCTATATGTTTGGCTCCTCTATTGCATGAGTTAAACATATGTAAATCTTATCTAATACCTATTATCACATTCCAAAAGAGAAATTAAAAAATTTAATACCAAAGTATGGTGTAGTTGCTTATCCATACCCAGATACAATAGAAGATAAGAGTGGAAGTTTACAAGTTCAAAATCTAGATGATGATTATTATAGCAATACAGATTAGTTGGTCTTTATGATATTGGTTAATTTTAATATGACTATGACAATGATGCAAAGTCTATAAATAAGTATCTCCTTGATGAGATGTTTGGTTTCTTGTAACACCCTTCCTTATAAATATATCATTCCATTATAGTATAATTATTATGTACACATAACTTTTATTATCATGTTATATATGCACACAAAAACTAAAATATCTTAGAAAATAAATTTTTTTGGACCATACATGATCATACGTACTTTGTCATATATCAATTCATTTTTTTCACATTAAATAGATACTTTTTTTTATCTAGTTTTATATCATATATGCTTCATTAGTGTATAGATTGATTGCAGTTTACACATAACATATTTATTGAACAAATTATAAGTAACACAATCGTCACACACACAAACTACAATTATATAAGATCACCCTATTAGACAAGGGTGCCCTAATCTAGTGTCCTTATCATCATCAATTTCCTAGTAATGTCATACTATCACTACTTAGTTTTAGACCACACACAAGCTTCCTACAACATTTAACTTCAATAGGTAGCTCACTACGGGCATCTTGTACATAGGTTTTATCCTTATTTAGTTATTTTATCTTACTCATATCTCAACACTTTCCATAACATTACATATATCAATATTTATTATTCATTAACATTGTAATATACTAATGGTTAGCTCAATTCTTAATTCTACTCATGTTATATTTTAACTCTTGTTGATCAAATTACATATAATCATGTATGTTTTTCATGTTTCCTTCCTAGCTTCATGTTTTGTATGTACTCTCTGCTTGTTTAATGAAATTTGAATATGTCATATACATGTGGATATAAGCCTTGGTTTTATATTTATATGCAAGTGAGCCCATTTAGCATGTCCTTGTATGTGTATTCTATGCATTTGTGGACATTTGGACATGTCCTTCTATATGGATCTAAGCCTTCATTATTTTGTTATGTGTTGGAAGGCATTTGAACATGTCCTTATATGTGATTCTATTTATATTAAGTGACATTTTAATGTGTCCATTTTATGCATCCCCTTGGCATTTTATTTATTTTAGTGTGATTTACGTGTACTCTTTATATATGTGCATCATGGCAATGACACTTCCTTTCTACTCAATTTTTGTTACCATGAGGGACCTCATGCATTTCCCCAACCACTTTTTTTTTATCATGATGAATATCATGCATCCTTTCCTAAGTAGTTTTATTTAGCATTATATACTTAGTTAATCAATTATCTATGTGCCTAATTGTTAACATCCATCTAGAGACTCTTATTGTGAATATTTTTTTCTATGTAGATCATATATTACCATTAGGCCCAATTATCTATATGATGATGCCATCATTCTCCATTTTTTCATTATTTTTCATATTTACATCCTTTTATCATAAAAAATATATCACAGAGATTTTTATTTTTATTTTAGTTATTGTACAAGCTCAAAAACTCACCTCCAAAGAAGAGGAATTTATTGAGGTTTGTCTTAGAGACTAGACCTCCTAGTTAAACACATAGATAAAATATGGTAGATATTACATAATTAGCATAATTTTAGTCCTAGAAAATGTGCAAAAAGTGTTTTGTATAGGAGTACCCTATTTGATAAGAAAACATTGCTCTAGTGTCCTTCCTAATATTTTTGTCCCATGCCTAGAAAAGGCATTTATAGAATTTCTCATAATCCCAATTTAGTTGGGGTAGTATCCAATAGTTTTACAGTCTCATTTAATAGAATTACAAAGTCTTGACTCAGATTTCTTAGTTTTTGGACATCATGTGAGATATTTTATTCTAGATTAATAAAGAGGTTTGTTTAAAATTACAATTTTTATTTACTTCATCTCAAAATCTATATAACCTAGATATCAAATTAGGGGCATGTGCACACCACATGGCTCCCTTATTCCTAATTTTTGTGCTAATTTCAAAAATGAAATGAAAATCTATTCATTATTTATGATATATACATCATAATCCATATTATACTATGGTTTTATACCAATTTTGGAAAAGAATTGAACCTTATTCTATTTGTACTTGGATGTTCACCTTTTAAACAAGTTGTTTGCACCAAAAAATCTATTGGGATTCATACAATTATTCCAAATCACTTCACCATTTTTGATATGCAATGATGGAGTCAAACACACTTAGATTTAACTAAGCATAGTCACCTATTTATGAGGATTAGGGAATCCACAATCCAATTCAAGTTATTTAATGAAAATGAAACATCCAAGGGTTCAACCCTCTACAGTAGATAGTTTTGAACTAGGAAATAATTATGGTTTACATACCTAATTAGTTGTATTTGTGATTTGATATTTAGTAGTTTCTATCTTTTCATTTTTTATATTCATCTTAGAGGATTTTTTCATGTAAGTTTTTGGTGTAGATCTATTTTTCATGCATGATATATTGGTAGAAGAGGTGAATAAATACTTTTGGAAGATTTACATTGGTATTCTAAGGTACAAATCAAGATCTTGGTAGATAAAGGCATTGGAGAAAGGAAAATACTAGATATGAGCATAAAAAAGGCATTTTTTTGCCTCATTTTGGTTTTTTAAGATTTGATAATTTTTATTAGCTTAGTTTTAAAAACACTACACCTCAATTCCTTTTCTCGATGATTTATTGCTCAATATCTAGTGGGGCATTAAAATTTACACATTTGCTGCTACATTGGTTTTATTTTCCTTGTTAGGCCTTGGCTTTGACATCATTGATTATTGTGTTGAGAGAATAAAGAGGGTTGCATGAAATTTTTGGTCGAACATTGGATTTGAATTTGTGTTTTGAGTGTTTGAAATATCTATGTTGTACATATCTATGTTTGAAGCATTTATTTTTAGATTTTGGTCTTGGCATGTTTCTTGGATATTTGTTCCTAGAAAACATAGGTTATTACATATTTTAAAGGAATGTAGGGTTATATTATACTAAACACCTCTACATTGTCATAGATCATTATACCCACTTCTATTCAGGTATATTCATCATTGGGTTGTCTAACTATCATCACCACATGACATTATAGATACCTTACTTTTCATTGGGCTCTCTACAGTCCAAGCCTACTTATCATCCATTTCCACTACCATGTGTCCTTTTTAGGGGCTATTTTGATTGTTGTGGATCTTGGATAATGTTCTTGCAGTTGTTAGGTTATTTTCTCTATGTAACAGGACATATTTATTACTCATAAAAAGAACAAAGGCCATCAATATTCAAGTGTATATCTCTCAAATCATCTCCATTATTGCTTAGCTAGATTTTCTCTCCACCATATTTATGGCCTCCTTTTGAGCTTGCAGTTGGTTTACATAACCAGATCTAGTTTTACAATGGCTTGACCATTTTAATAATAACACATTCTCTAAAACTTGCTCACATTCTTGGTAGTGTTGTTTCCTATCTCAAATGACCTACTAGCTATCCCTCAAGGCTATTATTTTCTTGATATTCTCATGGCCTATAAAGGAAATATGATTAAAATAAATTTGTTTAAGGTAGAAAGGAGATGGCTGTCAAAGCAGTCCTCACATTCATGCTCAGAATAAGAGATGATGCCATATTACAGGTTCTGCAACAAGATAACATTAGAATCCAATGCCGAATAGCTATAGCCAAAGTTTTGAACATAGATCCTTCAGTAGAAAACTATGTAGATCTACCTTAGGATTGAAGTTATATGTTCTCTCCTCTATGCCAACCTTGACCAGATCTACAACCAAACACACTTGATAGATGTATAGTGGATGACATGTTGGTTATCTTAGGCAAATATTGCAAAAATCCATGTATGATTAATACATTGGATGTTATTGTAAAAATGACTCTTAAATTCAATACAAATATTGAGGTTTTTGAAAATTTTAACTCAAAATAACCTCAAATTTCATAAACCCTCTAAAAATTTGATGAAGAATACAAAATAGTATATTACTCAAGATTTCAATAATGACCAACAACACAAAATTTGGTGTTTGATATAAGATACCCAGAGCTCTAATACCATGTGAGAGCTACAACTCATATGAACAAGTTAAGACTCAAACCTAGGACCTTCCATTACTATTGAATGGCTCTATGAATTGAGCTACTAGCCCCTCCATGGCCAGCCCATCATCATTTTGGGTGTGGTATATTTTTAACAACCCCCCTTAAGCCACATGATAAGTTCTTGGGGCTCCTAGCCTAATCACATTATTTTTTTACCTTGTATTTTCCCTATCGAAGATGAGGGGTGAGGTATGGGTTAGCAGGAGACCAATTCCTCCTCACAAATGAAACCATTAAATTCTTATTTTTGAGCCCATTCTAATGAGTATATGAAAGGATATCATTCTCCTTGTCTGCATGAGCATTTAAAATTTTAAGTGAAAATTCATTAAAATATGCCATTAATGATGGGAAATTTATTATACCATCATTTTTGCTCAATAACTCAGACTTGATTTCCATTTTTTGTAAAAATGCTTTATTTTTCAGTCTTATTCCATCGATCATGTTTTCATTATAAAATGAACTAAAAATATAAAGTGCCATATTCAAGGGGTATGATTCCTACTACATTCTATAGTGTGCATTGTGTACTGATTTCTCTCATTTATTTGGACTCATTTTTGGTAGAGTTTGAAGTTCATCTCTAGATTGTGTACATTGGTATCCCTCACTAAACATTAATTACACATTTGGATGCATTTTAATCTATGTCCAATGTCTTATTCATGAGCATGCTTCAGGGATTCATCATAGAGTATTTTTTGCAATATTGCACATCCTAGGTGTCTTGTCTTAGTCATTTTGACTCCACTTGAGAGATACCAGTTGAGGAGAGTTGTTTCATCTCTAGTGATCCTTCTTGGTAAGACTAACTATACATCATAGCGTATGTACATGGAATGTTCACTCAAGGAATGGGAACTTATTCCATTATTATATGGATAGATTCTTATTCCTATTGACTCAGGTTAATACAATGATTGGACCAACTCTTATGAATATGTATATGGTCACTTGTTATTGTATGTTTCACGGGATATACACTACCATGTAGAGCACATAGAGTGTCCCTCTACTATTTGGAACACTCTTTAGATTTTTTTTAGAGATCCAACCAAGACTTATGTTACACCTCCTAATCCACTACCCATCATCTCTTATTAGACATTTGTACTCTCACCTCTTAATTTTATTTCTTGTGACAACACATCTATGGTGGCTAATGTTCTTCCTTATATTGATACCCCACTACATGATGATATAATACCAGACCTCAATTGTCTTATTATAGATTCTACATCCATTCTTGTGTCAATTGTTGCTCTTTTAGAGCTTTCATAGACTTGCACTTTGGTGGACACCACTATTTATAGTATAAATACACCTATTGTGATTATCAATGACTCATCACTTGTTATGGACTTTCCTTCTTCAGTTGGTGAGTCATGCTCCACTTTTCTAATAGACATTCTTTTAGCAAATTTTGCATGCCATTCTTCTAACCGATTTACTTCGGTGGTATTACCTTCAGCTTTTATACACATTCTTTCTGGTCCTATTCCACATATATGATTTCAACCACATTCAGATATCTTTGTACTATTATCTTCACCTTCCATTGTGGAATGTACACAATTTTAGTACACACATTAGGTTCTTCCTTTACAAAGGGAAGAAACATTGTTTGATGCAGATGGATCTTGTATAAGCTTCAAGCAAAAGATTTCATCATCGACCTTTATCATCTTGTAAGTTTTAATTAGAGTATTGATTACTTAATATCTTAATTTGGGGGGTCTTTCAATCTCCTCTTCTTATTTTTTCTCTTTTGGAGGGATTTTTTTCCCACTGGGTTTCTCATTTTCTCTGCTTTATGAGAGATTATATTATATATGGGTACCTCATCAGGCTTGTTGTTGGGACCCATTTATTGTATCATCACTTGCCTATGTTGTGCATATGAGGGTGTGTTGGTGTAGGCCATTTCATTTCAAGTTTTGGCTCCATGGCTATATTAGCTTGCTTAGGGTTCTAGAGATCATTTATGAATATTAGTACCATATTCCCTTAAATGTGGGGTTTCACTATTTCTTTAACCTTTAAATATCTCTTTACATTTGTATTCTTAATTAAGTGAACTTAGATTTACTGATAATCTTATTTATGAGCTATGATAACTCTAAGAGTTGTGAAAGATATAAACATCATCACTTTGTATAATTAGTTCATCTATATTATTGAATACATTATGTTTAGTTTCTAATCTCTTCTAGATTTTTTGATTCAATGATTGCGTGTGTCTGCTCTACAGTCACCAGTCTTGGATGTCTAATTTTGGACAACTCTTTCAAAAAAAACTTAAATGCTAGATAAATTACATAAATAAATAAAGGCAAAAAATATAGCCAAAAACAAAAAGATAACATGACTATAGCCTCTCATGTCAAGACTTATGATAACTTACACTACCCTAAAACAAAAAAGAAACTAATAACTATTGATACATAATCTCTCTCATGATGTTCTCTATCTGAGATCTGAGATACATGTATAATTATTTCAAATAATTTTTATCCTTACCATTTTACTTGGTTCTCACAACATTCCATTATCCCCTCTCCATAGGTTTTAGAAATATTGGGACAGAGATTTCAAGGTTCACATATTTATTTTGAATCCTCAAAGGATCTATGATGTATTCCCCATGAATGGGGGTCAAAACCACCAAATATTCTCCTACATTAACATTTACCTTCTTCTGTTGTAACACATTTTACCCTTTTGATATGAAATCTACCACCTTCACCAAATCATCTGAACAAGGTTTTATATTAACATATATCTATCCCAAATATTCCATTAGGATGTTTGTAACTAATTCCATATAATCTCTTTCATCCTCCCTATCAATTAGAACCTGAACTATAATATGTTTGATCCCTTCTTCCTTCCACCATGAATTATGATTCTTAAACTTAGTACTTGGAAAATCATTGACTCGATGAACTAAATTTAGATTGTTATTAAGTGCTCAACCTCAATTACATAGGGCCAATAGTAAATCCCTTAGATTTCCTATATAGATAAGGTTAAGACACCCCTCAACCTCCCTAGATTTAGACAAGGGGAAATAGAGTACCCATATATAGATATGGACCTTTAATTTATATAATAAATTAATCGAGTCTCCATTTATATATAAGGAAGCCTCATTCTTCCCATATACAGATATAGATGGATATCCTCTCCACACACACACACACACACACACACACACACACACACACACACACACACACACACACACACACACACACACAAATAAAAATAAAATAAAAAATAACTACATATACATATATACTTGTACACACACACAAATATCTACATATATACTTGCTACATATACATATATACTTTTACACACACACACATACATGTGTGTGTGTGTGTGTGTGTGTGTGTGTGTGTGTGTGTGTGTGTGTGTGTGTGTGTGTGTGTGTGTACATGCATATAAAGGTATCATATATATAAATTGACCATTTATAATTGAGGCCAAAAGAGAGGGCCCATAATAAATAAGGAACACTTGATTGATGATTTAACCTATGGCCCCACATAGAAATGTTGGGGGATGAGGAAGGGTGGGGAAAGAGTGAGGGGGTAGATGGGTAAAGCATGGGACCCACATTATAGTGAGTTATGTGGAAAGTTGGTATTCTTTGTATATAGGGCATAGATAATATATCAATGAATGGAAAGATGAGAAAACACTTGATTGATAGGTTGAACTAAGGGATGAAACTAGATAGAGAGGGGTGACCATGTGATTATTAAAATGATTAATGGGCACCCATACCCATATAGAGACCATACATGAGCTTCTCCATACTTTTACATAAATAAGGGAGGGGATTGATTGATTTAGATTAAAAGCTATATTTAAAAGAAGGACTTAGGGTAAAATAGTGAAGATCCAAAACTGATAGACAAACTGTACCATCAGTGCCCTCAAAAGCAATCAACAATATATTTTTGTAAGCTATAGAGATAGCATTTCTAGTACACTATTTCAAGTAAAAATGGATGAATGCATCAGTGTGACTGGGGAGAATACATGAATGTGCAGGTCAATTAATTTTTTTTATTTTAAATTAATATAGTGGTTTTATGTTACTTTTGTGCTATAATCCTCATAATCTCAAGTGAAAATGACATAAAGGGGTTCTTGGATATGTGTAGGTCACCAATGAGACCCACATTACCAAAATCATACCACTTCAGCTTGATTTCAAAGTGAATCTGGGTCATCACACATTTATTTACTCCAAATCATTTGCATTTGTTTTGGTCATAAGTGGATATGGTATTGTTCTGAGGATTTTGGCATACAAAAGACTTAATAGCAACTGAAATAAACATAAATTTTTGGTTGGGTGTATGTTGACAATCAATGTGACTTATATTACCCCAATAACATCACTTTTACTTGAATTTAAAGTGAACTAGGTATTATCATGTACAATTGTACCTAAACCTTTTTATATCTCCTTGGTCACAAGTGGATATAATGTTGTTATGTTACATCTATCCTATAAGTAACTAATCGCAAGTAAAATCAATATAAAATATTAGTTGGATGTATAAGGGTAATAATGTGACTCATGATGCTAAAATCACACCCTTTTTTCTTTACTAGAAGAGAAATTTGGTGATTCTAAACAAATGTGCCTAAAATTATTTGGATTTACCTTGGTTGTAAATGGATATGGTGTTTTTATGTCACTCTTTGTCTATAAATAAAATAATCACATTTAAAATTAGTATAAAGTGTTGGTCGGGACTAGATTGGTCACCAATACAACCTGTGTTTTCACATCGACACCCTTTTGGCATGAATTCAATAAACATTTTGGTGATTGCTCAAAAATGTTCTCTAAATTTTACCCATTTATCCTAGTGGTCAATGATTATGGTATTTTTGTATCAATTATAGCTTATAAGAGATGTAATCATATTTAAAATCAACATAAAGGAGTGGGTAGGTGTGCATTGCTTTTTAAATTTTATATTTGATAAACTTATAACTCTTATAGATGTCATCATGTGATATAAAAGATCGCAAAACCTTAAAATTAGACACTATTTACAAAAGTCACACCATAAAATCCTTAAGTTTAATATTAAAATGCTTAAAATGATTATGTAATTACTAGATTATATTTTGAGGCCAATTATAGAATATGTAGAGTGACCCTAGTTTATTATATTTAATAAAATAAATTAAAAATAGAAGGAATATAAATTTAATGAATACTTATGGTGACTTCACCTTCTTTTAGTCAATCATTCCCTAAAGTAGTTTGGATATTTTCTATCAGTATAGATGTTTTTGTTTTTGTACAATTATTACCAGATTTATGTTGCTTGTATTTGATATAGCCTGTTCCACGTGGACACGAATAGATTGTGGAGTGATGCTGGCTTCGTCATGATTTATTCACATCTAGAGTCATAGCATGTGTTATTCAAGATTTATTCATGGGATTTTATTTTATTTCTCGATTGTAAAGCCTATTACTCAAAATATCAATGCAATGTTTTTCTATTGTTTGTATTAAAAGATGTGTACAGGAGTGTTTATCATGTAATTTTTGATATAGTCGTAAGGCTCTTTTTTATTTTTCTTTTTAATTAAATTTTTGATTGTGTTTTACTTCACTTGATTAAATTAAAAATTCAAAATAAATCCTAAGAGATTTTAAAAAACTATGATTTGCATAACTAAATATAGAAAATCATTTTAACAATGGCAAATTTACAGTGCTAGAACAATGATGCTTTGAGACACATACGCAAAGCACTATAAGATTTATGAAATGCATATTATTATTTCAACTTTCAATGGATGAAAACTTTCAGCCATCTTCAATGCCAATGTATATTTTATGAAATTTTATCATTTATTTCAATAGCCCTTAACTATTATTCCTTCTTAGTAATTAAACCATGTTGTAGTACTCAAATAAGTTCTCATGATTCTTTCAATGATATTATTCAGTCACTTGTATGCTAATTTCAATATGGTTAAAGGACATATGTTGAGTATATTTGCAGACATAAAACATATGTTGACAATGATTGGAGACATATTTTCCTTTATGGACATATTTTATACCCCTTCCACTTCTTCCATCTCCCCATCTCCTTCTCCTCCACCCTTCACCACAATCACTACCACGCCTCCAACATCTCCCAAAACCTAATGAATGGTCTCATAGTTGCAAGCATCATAGATGATAATCTAGGGTGACCCAGACATGTAGTGGAGCTTTGACTGAACCTCAAGAAGTATAAAAAGGACTCTAACATAGAGGTTTGTCCATGAGGGGAAATTGGTGGTATGGTAGCCTGGCATGATTTTTTATCTCTTACCAAAGTGAGGAATTCTACTAGGATGAAAAGATGGCTAAGGATCGACTCTTTATTATATAAGTAAATCACGTTATGAAAGAGATGTTACTTGAGGACATGTAAAGCCAGGTTCAGACACTAGAATCCTAATTGAAGAGCTCCTTCCACACTAGGCTGATTGGGCAGGTCAAGGATGCCCTTTTACTACTATTCTTAGTTCTAAGGAAGGTAGTAGAGACTATGGTAGAGACAAATGTGCTTACATAGCGAACTTAGGCTTACATGGAGAGGGTTACAAAGATAGATGAAAAATATAAGAAGTTGCTAATGTTGATCAAAAAAGGTATGTTCTTTGAATTGAAGCTAATACCCACCTCAAACTTGGGTTTGTATCAGACATATGCCAAGAAGATGAAGGTGACTATGGAGGAATGGATGGATATGGATAGCACTATAATATGACACTTGGAAGAGGGAAGGAAAAAGATAATGACCTACTTCAAAGAGTTCAATATATCCATGTTATTTCATTGAGATGGCACCCTAATGGACAAGGGAGAATTTGGAGTCCACCTATGTCATTTTGACCAGGTCCTAAAGAAGAAGGTTGGCAAGGCAAATAGGGAAGGGGCACGGGTGGTTCTTGAGATATCAACATGCACCACAATGAGCATCAACCAATTGTATGGGGTTTAGGTGTTAATAGAAGATCCCTTCTAAGTGTAATAGATTTTGGTGACTCAAGTTGGCATGATTTTTAAGGAATCCCAAATGAACCTTGCTATGTTGGACTGAGAGTTTGACTTCATAGAAGCCAAAATAGATGTAGGATCAAAATAGTTAGGATTCAGATCTTCATATTAGTTAGGTGCTTCCTCACAAATATTTTGTGTGCTTGAAGGGGTTTTTGTTCATTTTAAATTTTGAATTATGGTTTTAACTAGAATTATTGGACATCATGTCCCAGGATGGGAATCTCACACTGTTTGGAGGTGAATCCCATCTTCATCTATAAAAGGAAAATACATGTTATAATTTAGCGTCGAAAAAATTTACTTGAAAGTGTCGTTAGATTATAGCCAAGATTTCACCTACTTTTATTTCATCTCTTCAGAATGTAGATTTGGCCATGACCAATATTAATAACACTTTCTTTATTTAATGAATACAATTTCAGTTTTTTGTAAACAACTTATTACATGTCTCAATTATCTTTCATCTCCCTTATGAATATTTTTCAATGCTAGATAAATTAGACTAATACCTTACTATTGAATGTATACTATGAATATGATTTGTGTATGTATTATAGTCACTTTTTTAACTCTCTCATTTATCGCTTCATGTACTATTAATTTTTGTGTTAATCTATAGGTTATCATTGGGTGTTTATGTGTAGTTTTCTATAAACTCCTAGTACTTATATTTAGTGAGGGTTCATATTTGAAGCATGCTCTCTTGTTTCCTTAGAATCTTCCCATTGTGTGTTCTTATAGGTATTAATTCTAATGAAACTTAGTCTATAATGGTATGACTATGGCAAGGGCACTTAGTTTGATGCTTGATGCATTGATTTCATTCTAAATCAAGAGGCTTTCTTTTTTGCTTTACACTGCCCTCTCTTTTTCTGTTTGTTTTCAAAGATTGAATTACCCCTTCCCCTTATTTTTCTAAAATTGAGGATCAAAATACATAAACATAAATGTTAATCTTTCATAATTAGATATGTGTGCAAGAACCTCATATCAAACTTTTGATGGTGGCACCACACCTCTTGGAGACTATTTAAAAAGACTCCATTCTGAGGTCAAATACCCACACCCGTGCCCTAGACTAATCCTAAATCATTCCTAAAATAGAGAACAACATTATGTCAGTTTCCCAATCTTCCTCTTTGTGGGATACCAAGACTCATGGGTATTCTATGAACTAAAAATTAGATCAAATAATAGCTGGATTTAGATTGATTTTAACCATTGGAAAGGGATATGTAGCTTGCAAGGTGGTGATTTATTTGATTACATGTTTTCTATTGTTAAGGGTCAATTATGATGATTTTATTTTTAGAAAGATCCATGTTTGATCTATGAATCAAAATTAGTGTTACAATACCACTAATGTAGAGATAAAACATTGGGTTTCCAAAGTCTATATTGTATCTTATGTTCACTTATACTGCTAATGTATTGACACATATATAAATTATATTAGGGTTAATAACTAACATAAACACCATACTCATACCCATGGAATAAAAGGTAAGACCATACATAACTTGTAGGTGGTGAAAGATTTCAAAAAGAGCACAGTGATGATTTTTGTAGTTCCTTTCACAACTATAAAAAGATTCTTAGATTATATTCTTTTTTTCTATTTTATAATTTCTTACTAATTTTTAATCATGATAGTGCTCAACAATGTGACATTAAATTTTTTTGGTAGATATAATGATTTTACAATATTATTGTGAAGAGATAGGGTCTAGTTCATGTGTTGTCCTTGTGCCATCTATACTTGATGTAAACCATTAATTTAAATTTCCATAGGTAACTTTATGGTTTTCTTTGGGTTTTATCCCTAAACAAAAAAAATCATGGATAATTTTCTTACCTTTTAAATAATCAGGGGTCACTGTCATAACTAGGGTCAGTGATTCAATCCTTGGGTGAAGGTTTCATGAGAATAGAGAAATTGAAGATGGAGAGGCATTAGGATAAAGAACAACTAAGGATGGAGATGCATAATAAGAAGATGGAAATTATTCTCAAGTCATAACAACATAATAATGGTATCATCATTAAGGATTCTTCATGCTCTTCATTTAGGAATTTCACCCACCACCTTTAAAATCCACTATCATGCATTGTCTTTGTCATGTGCATTTGTTGGAAATTTATATGCCATGTTTATCTGATGCCTTATATTATCTGGTAACATGTCTATTTTATTGAATAATGGCAAAGTATTGGTTTTGTAACCAAATATTTTTACCATCTCTACCACAATGGAAAACTTTACTCTTTGGTGATATTTCTGGGCAATTCTACACTAAAAGATTTTTATTTATGATTTGAACCTAAAAAACAAAGTGTTTTATATTTCATTTTAGAGGCCCTTTCTCATGGGACTTATACCACATGGCAGGGGACCCATATTATACAATAATCTCAGATTCATGATGGTGGTTGGATTTACATGACTTACATCACCTATTTCAAAGGGTTCCATAGTGTCTAGGGTGGAAACATCTTTGATTTTATTGTAATAGTAATCCATGTGTGATTTATAGACTAAAACATGATGCAATGTTGTTAATGTGGGATAAGACATTGACATCCCATAGTTTATCTTGTTACTTCCATTCATCAATGTTAATAATATATTGACACCCAGAGATAAAATTGATGTACATGAAGACCTAAGAGCAAGCCACTAATGAAAAACCTTCGAAGTTTCATATTTTGGTAATCCTAATTAGAATAATAATTAAACGAAAATTTGGCCTAATATACCAAAAATAAAGAGAATAAATGAATGACTAAGAAACCAAAATCCACATGGAAAATTAGACAACCAAAGAGACTAAAATGATGAGTATTTTTTGACCTTAGGGGAATGAGGCCTCGATACTAAAGTTGTTTATGATGAACATTTATGAATCCATTTTATCTACCTTCATTTTAGATCTAATGCACCACTAGCATATACCTCACAACTATGAAACACCAGTGTGTGGACATATAAATCCTTCTATTGATAACCCACTACAAGATGAGATTCTACCAGACCTCAGTTGTCTCAATATAGATTCTACATTCATTCTAGTGTAAATTGTTACTATTTTAGAGGTTTTATAGACTTGCACTTTTGTGGACACCACTATTTATAGTATGAGTACACCTATTGTGATTATCGATGACTCATCACTTGCTATGGACTTTCCTTCTTCAGTTGATGAGTCATGCTCCACTATTATGATGGACATTGTTTTAGTGAATGTTCCATGTCATTCCTCTAACTGGTTTACTTCAGTGGTATTACCTTCAGCTTCTATGCACATTCTTGCCATCCCTAATCCATAGATATGATTTGGACCACATTTAGATATCTTTGTACTATTACCTTCATCTCCCATTGTGGAATTAGTAGACTTTCAGTACACACATCAGGTTTTTTCTTTACTAAAGGGAAAAACATTGTTCAATGTGGATGGATCTTCTATAAGACTCAAGTAAAGGATCTCAACATTGACCTTTTTCATCTTGTAAGTTGTACTTGGATTACTAGTTACTTCAGATCTTCATTTGGGGGGTCTTTCAATCTCCTCTTCTTATTTTTTCTCTTTTGGAGGGAATTTTTTCCCACGGGGTTTTTAATTTTCTCTACCTTATGAGTGATTACATTTTACATGGGTACTTCATCAGGTTTGTTTCCAGGACCTATTTCTTGTATCATCACCTACCTATGTTGTGCTTATGAGGGTGTGTTGTTGTATGTCATTTTCTTGTAGGTTTTGGCTCCATGGCTATATTATCTTGTTTAGGGTTCTAGAGATCATTTAGGAAGAATAGTACCACATTCACTACAATGTGGGGTTTCACTATTTCTCTAACCTACAAATACCTCTTTGCCTTTGTATTCTTTATTAAGTGAGATTAGATTCATTGAGCTTCTTAGTTGTGAGCTGTGACAACTCTGAGAGTTGTGAGAGCTATAATATGCATCACTTTGTATAATCAATTCATCTCCATTATTGAGTACATTATGTTTAGTTTTTGCTTTCTTCTAGATTTTTTGGTTCAATTGTTGTATGTGTTTGCTCTGCTATCATTGGTCTTGGACGTCTGATTTTGGACAACTATTTCAAAAAAATCTTAGATGCTAGTTAAATTACAATAATAAATAAATAAAATCAAAAAATATAGCCAAAAACAAAAATATAGCATGACTATAGCCTCTCACGTCAAGACTTATGATAAGTTACACTACCCTAAAACCGAAAAAAAACTAAGAACTATTAATACATAATCTCTCTCATGATGTTCTCTATCTGAGATCTGAGATACACGATTAATTATTTCAAATCATTTTTATCCTTACCTTTTTTTTGGTTCTCACAACATTCCATTATCCCCTCTCCACAAGATTTAGAAATATTGGGATAGAGATTTCAAGGTTCACATATTTATTTTTAATCGTCAAAGGATCTATGATGTATTCCCCATGAATGGTGGTCAAAACCACCAAATATTCTCCTATATTAACATTTAACTTCTATTCTAACACATTTTACCCTTTTGATATGAAATCTACCACCTTAACCAAATCATCTGAACAAGGTTTTGTATTAACATATAACTGTCCCAAATATTCCATTAGGATGTTTGTAACTAATTCCATATAATCTCTTTCATCCTCCCTATCAATTAGAACCTGAACTATAATATGTTTGATCCCTTCTTCCTTCCACCATGAATTAGGATTATTAAACTTGGTACATTTTAAATCATTGACTCGATGAACTAAATTTATATTGTTATTAAGTGCTCACCCTCGATTACATAGGGCCAATAGTCAAGCCCTTATTCCTATAGAGATAAGCTTCTAAAGCATCCCCTATCTCTATAAGGGAATTGTCGCTAATTATATAAATATAGGGACTCCATATATGGATAAGGGTCAAACAACCCTCACCCTCCCTTGATATAGACAAGGGGAAATAGAGTACCCATATATAGACTTGGACCCTCAATTTATATAATAAATTATTCAAGTCTCCATTTATATATAAGGAAGCCTTATTCTTCCCATATATAGATATGGATGTATATCCTCTCTCTCTCTCTAGATACACACACACACACACACATAGATACTTAGATACATACATATATACATATAAGGTAACTGTATATATAAATTGGTGATTTATAATTAAGGCTAAAAGTGTTTGTGTGTGGGTGCATGCATGTGTGCATGCGTGCGTGTGTGCATGCATGCATGTGTGCGTGCATGCATGTGTGTGTGCATGTGCATGCGTGCGTGTGTGCGTGTGCGCGCGCGAGCACCCGCGCGTGCGCGCGCGCGTGTGTGTGTATACATACATACATATATACATATAAGGTAACCATAAATATAAATTGGAAATTTATAATTGAGGCTAAAAGTGAGGGCCCATAATAAATAAGGAACACTTGATTGATGATTTAACCTAGGGCCCCACATAAAAATGTTGGGGGATGAGGAAGGGAGAGGGAAGAGTGAGGGGGTATAAGGGTAAAGCATGGGACCCACATTATAGTGAGTGATGTGGAAAGTTGGTTTTCTTTATATATATGGCATAGATAATATATCGATGAATTGAAAGATGAGAAAACACTTGATTGATGGGTTGAATTGAGGGATGAAACTAGATAGAGAAGGGTGACCACGTGATTGGTAAAATGATTAATGAGAACCCATACCCATATAGATACCATACATGAGCTTTTCCATGCTTTTACATAAATAAGGGAGGGGTGTGATTGATTTAGACTAAAAGGTATATTTAAAAGAAGGGACTTAGGGTTAAATAGTCAAGCTCCAAAACAAACAGACAAAACATACCATCAATTTCCTAAAAAGCATTCAACAGTCTATTTTTGTAAGCTATAGAGATAGCATTTTTAGTAAAATATTTCATGTAAAAATGGATGAATGCATCAGTGTGACTGGGGAGAATGCATGAATGTGTAGGTCAATTAATTTTTCTAATTTTAAATTGATATAGTGGTTTTATGTTACTTTTGACCTATAATCATCATAATCTCAAGTAAAAATGACATAAAGAGGTTGTTAGATATGTGTAGGTCACCAATGAGACCCAAGTTACCAAAATTATACCACTTTGGCTTGATTTCAATGTGAATTTGGGTCATCAAACATTTATTTGCTCCAAATAATCTACATGTGTTTTGGTCATAAGTGGATATGGTATTGTTGTGAGGATTTTGGCATACAAAAGACTTAATAGCAAGTGAAATAAACATAAAGTGGTGGTTGGGTGTATGTTGATAATCAATGTGACTTATATTACCCTAATAACATCACTTTTGCTTGAATTCAAAGTGAACTAGGTATGATCATGTACAACTATACCTAAACTTTTTTATATCTCCTTGGTCACAAGTGGATATAATGTTATTATGTTACACTTGTCCTATAAGGAAATAATCGTACGTAAAATCAATAGAAAATATTGCTTGGATGTATAAGGTTAATAATGTGACTTATGATGCTAAAATCACACCCTTTTTTTCTTAACTAGAAGAGAAATTGGGTGATTCTGAACAAATGTGCCTAAAATTATTTGCATTTACCTTGGTTGTAAATGGATATGGTGTTTTTATGTCAGTATTTGTCTATAAGGAAATTAATCACAAATAAAATCAGCATAAAATGTTGGTTGGGACTAGATTGGTCAGCAATACAACCTGTGTTTCCACATCGACACCCTTTTGGCGTGAATTCAAAAAACATTTAGGTGATCACTCACAAATGTTCCCTAAAATTTCCCCATTTATCCTAGTGTGATAAATGATTATGGTATTTTTGTATCAATTATAGCTTATAAGGGATGTAACCATATTTAAAATCAACATAAACGAGTGGGTAGGTGTGCATTACTTTTTAAAATTTATATTTGATAAACTTATAACTCTTATATATGTCATCAAGTAATACAAAAGATCCCAAAACCTTAAAAGTAGGCACTATTTACAGAAGTCACACCATAAAATCCTTAAGTTCAATACTAAAATGCTTAAAATGATTAAGTAATTACTAGATTATATTATGAGGCCAATTATAGAATATGTAGAGTGAACATAATTTATTATATTTAATAAAATAAATTAAAATTAGAAGGAATATAAATTTAATGAATACTTATACAATGTAAATGTCAACATATACAATAAGGAATATAAATTTAACATATATTATACAATATAAATGCCAACTTATATAATTTAAACGTCAACTTATAATTAGCATTTATTTTTGTAAATCATCCTTTGTCTTTTGGTTATTCTTGTTTTTTGTTGTATAACACATGAAAATTGCATACATTTAGTAATGTGTATGCATTATAATGCATACATAGTTTTATGCATATGCAATGTATCCACACTTTTGTCATGTAATTTTAGAGATATGCTTAGAGGCTCAAAAATCAATTGGATACCTGAGTCTAAGGTCTAGAACTACAAACACATCCCAATTCATGTTTTTCACTAAAAATAATAAAATCCAACTTTTACCATCATAAACACTACGAATGTTTTCAAGACATTTTCTAAAACTATAATTGTAATGCAGAGCACATTGTCCTCTTTTCAAATATATGACTTTTTATAATTTTTACTATTATAAGGTTTACATACATACATACATATGTACATACATAAATACAAGTATCTAATTCTTATGCCACTATATGTTGCAACTATATTTTTTTATACATATCTTTTTGTCATTGATCTAAATGCAATTTTTTTTTTTATGGTTTTAAACTATGCCTTATTTTATACCCATTAAAATAAAATCATTTTTCTTAGGTAGGTAGTAGCAAGGGGAGTGTAGGGCGACGGGGTCGGGGGATAAAATAGTCATCTATCCATTTTATTAATCACCACACTACCTAAACAGAATATTATAGTCCACAGACCACAATTTGCTCCAGTCATTGAACATTACTGGTAAGCAAAATCACCTCCTCTACCACAGGACCCATCCTCACGCTCCATGGGAACCATTACCGATGACGAGTATTGACCACCAATGATCCAATAGGATCCACTACAAATATACCTGATATTCATGGCCACAACTAATCTCACATGCCTTAACAAAAATTGAACATTGATGTGTTTGGATATATACAAATGACCCAACTAACTCACCCCTACCTCATTGACTTGGATACACAACTTTAATGCGCACTAAAATACATATTAATTGTAAGATGGTTAGAATTAACAAAATTAAAGTTATGTGAGCCAACAATATGATGTAACAGGAATGTAAAATCAATATTATCAAATACCAATATTACAATTTAAATATATGAATAATTTCTCACAACTTTTCGAATATATCTGTCTTTTTTTATTTTTTGATAACAATAACATGTAAAATTTTAAATGGATCAATAAATAGTAAATGATATTAATATATTTTAGCATTAAAAAAATTTCAACTTATCTATTGAAAAAGTTTACATATTTCACTACCCAAAAAACAATAATATTTGACTAGATAAAAATTCATAGTTTAATTAGAAGTTAAGAGTTAAATGCTGCCTTTAAAAATCATCGCTTTAGACTAATAATCATTCCTAATGAATTTTTTATAACGTAATCAATTTTTTAAAATATCTTGAAACCATTGTAAATGTTTCCATTTCAAGTGAAACTTATTATTTATATAAAATTATGTAAAGTAGATAATATACACACTTAGATTCGACATTACGCGAGTTCTAAGACACACACAATTTGCTCCTAAACATTTGTTAGGGATAAAATTGTTTGATTCTATGTCCTTGTGTGTGTAAATATATGTATGCAATTGTATATTCTGGAATCGTATATAATGAAGAACCCAAAAGCGAAAATGGGATGTGCGTTAAGTACAGAAAATGTGCAGTACATTCTATAAGTGTATATTCTTTTTCCAAAAGTAAACTGGAATTAAAATAAGAACACAGTGGGAGAATGTATGTGCCATCGATAGCGAATAGCAGAAAATGAGAAATAACAGAGGAATAACTTTTAATTCGTGAGACATTCATTTATCATTAGGATGTGAAAGTACAAAAAAATACATTTGACAAGTACAGTTCGGATGCAACCTAATCTCTGAAATATTCCACGCACATTAATCTTCCCAATGATACTAGTCTCCATCATTTATATGAATTTGAAAAAAATGTCGACAGAAATTTCTTCTATCCTTAACTATTATATTATGCCTTGTTTTTTGGGAAGGCAAACTCTATCAAATTTAAATTAAAAAATATTTTTTCTCACACCAAACTTAATAACATTAAGAAACTTGCATGGTATAAGGAAAATAAAAGGGAAATTGAGTTGAAGGAAATTTGAAACCAGCCAAGATTAGAATAACCCCAAATTACGGGGTCTTAGTCAAACACAAATTTTGTTGTAAATAATAATTGTGTCTTGTTGGGTAGTGTTAAAATAATAGGCCCCTCTTATGATTTGATTTTGACTTTAGTGAAGTTAAAATCTGAGTATTTATTTTAATTGGGTAAAATTTTTTATAGACATGTATGGGGAATAGTTTAGATGTAAATCAAATTTTTAGTGTTATTAAATCTATCGATTAATCCTTTGTGTTAAATTTAAAACATAGCCAATCAAAATAAAAAGAGGTGCTTAACATATTTGAACTCTTTATAAAAATCATTCTTTTTATAAAGGTTATAAGGTCATATATTTTATAACATTTGTGCTTAAAATGTATAAGTGTATATATATATATTTATTATTAAATAAAAATAATTTGTAATTAAATGTCTCAAAATAGAAATTTTAAAAAATAAAATTGAATGTTTTACAAATAGAAATTATAAGATAAAAATTAATTTTATAAAATTTAATATAGATTGAATAAAAATTATTAATATTATATTTTTATATTAATTATATTGGAGGCATTTTTATTGGGAGGAACATACTTAAGATTTATTTATGGATATTTTGGATGTTATTTCTATCACATCAAAACAATTAATAGTATTGATGTCACATTAAATATAAAATGCCATTAACTCTACAATTACATACGTCGATGGTAAATGTAGTCGATCGGCGATAAAATGATCAACCCATGGTAATGTCATCATCCCACAACATCTCTGTCGACACAAGACAATACCATCATTGCAAAACATCTCCATCCACTGACAATAATGCGACCGACCCAAAGTAACGTCCAAATCTGATACTCTTGAATATCTCAAAATATACAAGTCTCGAGTTCAAATTCTAAAATATTTGAAGCAGTTTAGTAACGATAGTAAGTATATTGCTATCTTATACCAAAAAAATGAAATAAATTAGAGCACTAAATAAAAAAAATGCAATCTCAACCTACAGTCCATATTATTTTTGGGAAAATAAATTTAAAAATTTATATAAAATTTAAAATATTTCAAGCTGGACCTATTGCAGCGACTTCTACAAAAGCAATGTCACAGAGAATCGTGAACCCTATGTACTGTTTCATACTTTTATCACATTTTGTAGGTAGCGTTTGTACATAGAGAGATTGAAAAGTTTATCAGTGGGATTTATTGATTTATATTAATTTTCTTATTTAAAAATTTATTAAAATTTTTATAATTTAGTTTTAAATATTTTGTATTGTTTAGATGTTCAATGTTGAAGAGTTAATTAAAATTTTACAAAAAAGTGTAATTTTTTAGCAACATTTCAATTAATTAAACATTTTTATTAAATTTAGTCTGCACAATTTTAGACAAGTTTTTTTATTTATTATATTTTTGATTTTTTTCTGTCATAAAATTTTTATTTTTAATTTGTTTGTGCATACCACAATAGGGAGCATTCACATGGAATCACACCTTGGTAGATGGATATCAACAACCATCATCCTCACCAATTGGACTACAATCTTTGCGATAAAACTTTTATTTTGACTTTAATTATTATTAATGAAAAATAGATATTTAAGATATTTTTAAAACCCCACTTTCATCTTTTATTTCTTTAATCTTTAAAAATTATGTTATCTTTAACTTACTCTAAAGAAATTTTTAACCCAAACAAATAAATAAATTAAAATGTCATCCATATTAAATATTAAATAGATATTGATGCTCTAAAATCACCTTAGGGACTGTCCTAATTCCACATTAAAAACAAATCCTAATATCACATAAATTTGTTTTCTTTTTTTAATGTTATATTTTATTTTTGTTTTTGTTTTTTTCCTTTCCTTTCTTCCTGGTATTTCATTTAAAATATCAAACTTTTACCTTAAATTATATTTATTTTCTAATAATATTTTATTATTATTTTTAAAACAAAATTTTACTATCTATTTTTTAAAAAATAAAAAATAAAAATCGATCTCACTATTTTTATAATTCAATTAAAACATCTTTTTTAATAATTTAAAAATATATAAAATTATTTTGAATATATATATATATATATATATATATATATAATAATAATAATAATAATAATAATAATAATAATAATAATAATAATAATAATAATAATATATATATATATATAATAAAAAATTGTTAAGAATTCAAATATGTATGTTCTCCTTTTCTTAATTTTTCACTCAATGTTTTAAATTTCTTTCAATTTTCTTATATTTCCCCCTCACCCCCTGCCCCGCATTTTTTTAATTTTTTAAAATTATTTCATTATTTTGTGCTGTTGGAAAAGCTGCAGCGACAACATACAGGTAGGTGGAACATGGAAGGAATTACCTAAACTTTTCTTAAACTAGAATTTTAAATGAAGTAAGTTGGCAGTTCATGTGTTCTTGGTACTTAAAACTAACAACAAACAATATGTAATTCAAGGAACAATTCGAAAATGATGATGCGCTTTATTCATTTGTAATTGAAGTATTCCGCAACTTGATGAGTACATTCAAACAATACAAAGGACGCCGACATTTTGTGAGGCTGTTAAGTATCTGCAAGTGTATAGTAATAATAGAAAACGTCATGTCTTAAACACATTAATAATTGCGTACAAGAACTGGAATCTCAACTGGACTCCCCACTGTCTGGTACTCTATATTATTCAGTTTATATAAAATGTGAAATGTTCCTTACGATAGTTAGTGGCGCCGCCCATAAAGAGGAGAAAAGCTCCAACTTCGCCCCAAACGCGTCTATATATAGTCCTGGACTATACCAAAAATGCATCAACGTCTCGTTTTCCAAGTCCACCAGCTATTTGGCCTCAGAAGCGCTACAGAACTGTTGTTAGGTATCTTTCCCTGTATTATCTTATCTGAATAGACTCTTACTATTGCAAAATGAACTTTGGAGTTGTTTTCATACCTTTTATCTCTTCCATTGTTTGGGCTACTGTGGTATCTTATGCTCGCCCAACTAAAGCTTTCAATGCTGCAATCATAAATCTTGCCCCTGCTCCTTCACCAATGTCCATTATGCCCTCGGTGGTTCATCAGAAAGAGATAAAAAGATATAAGGAGTTGGCGGTATATTTTAGCTTTAGGACAAGACGCAATGAGGAGGGGATATATGAGGGATGGCAAAAAAATAAAGATGACAGTAGTGCAACACCCAACACGGTTCATGTAGAAGGTCATAGTCCTGGAATAGGACACGGTGGATGCTGTTGAAAGCCCTTATCGTTGAATGTGACTGCATGCAAAAGTTGTTAGAGCTTTATATTTACATATATATAATCTGTATTGTGACTTTAGTATACATTACTCGTTCTTTCCCTATAGTATTTTGGATATTGTGTATCAGTATATATGTATTTGCGTTTGTGCATTTATTACCAGATTTATGCTGCTGGTATCTCATACAGCATCAATGTTCCACGTGGACAAGAATAGATTCTAGAGGGATGCTAGCTTCATCATGATTTATATACATCTAGAGTCATACCATGTGTTATTCAATTTCTGGATTGTAGAGCATAACACTCTAAATAACAATATCATTTTATCTATGCCAATTTTACGGTCCTAGAACGAATTTACAGCAATATTTCCCAAGTAATGAAACAATGGCCCTTTGAAGTACATACCAAAAACACTATAAAGTAGAAGTACAATGGGTGCAACACCTGTTTGTGTGAGTTTCGAAAAGCAAATTATTATTTCAACCATCTTCATCATTGATGTATATTTTTGTGAAATTTTATCGTTGGTTTCAATAGCCCTTAACTATTATTCCTTTTTTATTAATTAAACCTTGTAATGGCGCTCAGACAAGCTCTCCTGGCGCTTGCAATGATATTGTATCAGTCAGTTGTATGTGCATTTTGATATGCTCAAGGTGTATATATTGAGTCAATTTACAGACATAAAGGACATCTATTGAGTATGTTTGCAGACATAACGGTTTACTTCATGGGCGTATTGTTAGACCTTGAATCTCTCCATAACAGGCGTTCTTATTCTTATTGCGGTACTAATTTTTAGAGATAAATATATTTTAAATATTTTTTATGTTTGTCTTCGTTTACTTATTGCTATATTAATTTTTACAAATAAATATATTTAAAATATTTTTTTAAGTTTGTCTTCTTTTACTTATTGAAGTGTGTTGTTCTTGATATTAAATAACTAATTGCTTTGTATTCATTAACTTGAAAATGGAGTGTTTGGTATTGTATTTTTTGATTGATCAAGTCTTTGGTTAATGGTCAAAAATTGAACAAGTCTTTGGTTTATGATTAAGACTTGAAGGGTTCTATTCCCTCAAATTTATATAGAAATGAAATCCATCTTAATTCTTTATATCTCGTAAATTATTTGTAAACAAATATATATATATATATATATATATATATATATATATATATATATATATATATATATATATGATGAAATGTTTAAAACATAATCAAAATTTTAATATAATCTAAAACCATGGTAATAGTATCCCTTCAAATGAGTTTGATAATTTATATAAATTTTATATAAAATTATGTGAACTTATAAATGTAGACTTAATAATATCTAGAGCCAAGATATTTTAAAATTGCTCATAAATATTTATTATGATAAAATGATATGATTATATAAATCAGGGGTATGTATGCATATTTTTATGTCTATATGTGTGTATGTGTATATATGATTACATAAAATTTACAATATTTATAATATTTTAATTATTTTAAACATCTCAAACTACTCTCTAAATATTTGTTTTTAATAAATATAAACTATTTAAGGTGCTAATATATTTTTTGATGATTAGTATAAATTATGTTTTATTGGTACATTTAATTTATTGTCATTATGTTCTCATTATTCTCTATCACCTTTGTCTCTCTTTCCATTTTTATTGTCTAGTGCACTTTTGAGGCACATTTGTTTTTGGTTGAGGGTGTTCTAGACTTATTAGTTTATATTTAGGTTTGTTGTCATGTCTTATCCCCCTTTGATTTATTTGAGATTAATTATGTCAAGAGGCATTCTTCAATGAAAGAGGGGGTAGAGAAGAGTCTAATTTCATGATTGTTAAGGAAAACAACCGACATATTATTTTAATTATTTACAATATAAATTTAAAAATTTAATAAGAGCTGATATATTTTAATAAGAGCTGACATGTTCTTTAAAAATTAATGGACATGTCCTTTGAAATAAATTAAAAAATATATAAATATAAATTAGAAAAATCAAATCAATCAAAAAAATTAAACACTAAAAAATGCAAAGCAGAAAAAATAGTAAAAGAAAAAAGGACAATGATACAACTTTGAAGAGGAAATAGGAGTCTCAAGGGTGGAATCTTTGCTTTGAAGGAATTTTTTAACTTTTTTGCTATATTTTTTTGACTCGGGTATGTTCTCATAATCATTTGCATTCATGTTGTTTACAAATTTATTTCTATTAAAAATTTTCAACGCTAAAAAAGTTCAGGCATAAATTTAATTTGATTTTTAAAAAATTGTATAAAGATTTGTTCTTATGTTTAAGGTAAGCTCAGATTAGAAATAATTATTGTGTTATGTTTTATTAACCAAATTAAAATTTTACCAAAACCACCTATAATATAAACCCTTTTCAATAAAATTTTACCAAAACCATTAATTTAACAAATCCATGGTATTCTTTAGAGAAATTGTTTTCTTTTATTAAAATCAAATAAAAGTATGAAACTTTTATTAAATAGATAATTTTAATATTACATAAACTTATATTAATATTGATTATACAATTAACATATCCGAACTCATTAATATATTATATATGTTATTATTTAGATTTTATAAGTTAATATAATATTATATTACTAAATAAACATTAATAGTTCATAATTTATAATAATTAAACTTACATTAAGATATAATAATCAAGATAAAAAATAAACATCATCAGTTATAATAAACATGTATTATTATTTGGGATTTTTAAAATAAAATGGCATTTTAATTTTTTTTTAATAAAAGATAGAATGTTATGATTAAAAAAACTAATCTTTGTTTGTTTATTATTATTTACAAGTTTATGTTATGATATTAAATATATAATAATAATGATTTATTTCATGACAAATAAATGAAGTTTATTTTCTATATTTTAAGAGTTAATAAATTGAGATATGTGTTTAATTTTTTAGATATGGATAAATCAAAATGAAAATTTTCTAATGAAGAATAACAAAGAGAATATTAAAGATCAAAACAAAGACAATATGATAGATGAAGACAATAATAAATGATTGATGTAGAGAGAGAGGAAGAAAGAAAAAATTAAATTGATAATCAAAGATAGATTTCAAGAACACACGGTTTGATTGACAACTAAAGAATTAGAAGTAGAAAAGGGAAAACATGAAAATATGATTAAAAAAGCCATGCATAAGCATCTCAAGATGAACAATATGTATTAAGAACAAGATTACAAAGACAAATATGGTTAGATCAATTGAATATGTAGAAAGATAAGAAAAATAAGAACTTCATCATGAAGCTTCTCAGAGGCACTATCATCGATCGATGGATAATGTTGACATTAATTCTGAAGAACTAAATTCAATATCGATAGATCATGTGCTTGAAACATCTGAGAATTTAGCTCAAGATGCAATGGATGTTGATGTTACAAACACTACACAAAATAAATATATATAAGAGAAAACAACATCTCGTCCTACAAGAAGAAGACAAATGGGAAATAATGATTTAGAAGAAGTGACAGCTTTGCAACCAAAAAGAAGAATAAAAATGCAAGATATAAAAATGGAAATAGAGAAAAATATATCTGATCCTAATGGAATGGTTGGGAGATATTTGAAAACATTTCAAATGATTTTCTTACATGGCTTAGATTAAATTGCTTCACTAAACATGCGCTATATTTGTCAAGAAAGTTATATTGGAATAATTGTTTCTCAAACCCCTGAAGGCCTTATATGCAATAGATGTTGACAAGAGAAAGGTCATCATCAATTTTCAGTAGTCAATAATATGGATCCTAGACCTCAACCACTAGAACTTGCAAACTTAACACAAGTTAAGAAAATGTTAATAGATCGTTTCAACTCAATCCTATAAGTGACACCTAAAATAGGAGGCCAATATAGATATAAATGACATATAATTAGTTTTCCACAATAAGTAAAGCAAATTGATAAGGTTTTACTACATGAAATAAAAGATTTGATAATAATTATAGTTTGATGCAGGGATCAACATTGGACAAATTTTGACTTTATAGTCAATAGAGAGAAAGTATATAAGGAACTAAAAGATAAAATAGAACATGACATGTTTTATTTAGACATTCAAATTGATGAAAATACACTCACTGATCTTACACCAATCTCTGATGAAAATATATTTAACCAGTTGAACTCTATGCATATGTAATTTGATTTTGATGAAAATAAAGTTGTGTTTATGGGTCAACTGATGGAGATGGATGAAATAAATATCATTTATCACATAACTTCAATTGCCTCTAAACCCCTAATGCACCAAGGGAGATGGAATTAATCCATACGTGGGTAAATAACCCTAATACAGACCCTTGATTACTAATTGACTGACTGGGGATTGGAACATCTCCTATAAATGAGTATGTCACATTAAGATTACATGATATGGAATTTCCAACATTGTTTCCTAATGGAAGATGTGACTGGATAGAATCATGGTTGAAACTAGTACATCTGCATAATTTTTTTAAACATCTAATTTGATATAGGGATCATCATTTTGGTCAACATACATGATTTAGATATTACATGATGAACATTATCATGAGACATCATGACAAAATTCAAGTGCAGTGTTCATGAAAAAAATCCTTCAAGAGATGCCAATCATTATTATTGAGTTACTTGAGCATATGGATAATGTGCCCCACTCCCATCTAAGAAATCATTTGATGTGGTTTGGAACCTCATTGAGGGGTACAAGATCATATTGGGCAACATATCATGGTGAATTAATGAACATGCTGTATCAAATTAGATCACCTATAATTTTCTTCACATTTAGTGCAACTGACAAGTATTGGATTGACCTACATAAACTAATGCCCCCGATCCCCCCCCCCCCCACCCCAATATATCCATGAGAATCCCAAAATTAGTGATTATTCTCATATAGTGGCACATTGTATGCATATGCGGCATTCCATATTTCATAAGGAAATTTTAAAAAAAGGAATGAAAGTAAAAGATTAATGGTTTAGATATGAATGGCAACAAAGAGGTTCACAACATGTGCATGGATTCATAAGGCAGATGGAGTAGAAAATATGGATAAACTTGATTGGAAAAATTATTTTAAATGAAAAAATGCTGAGAATTACTTCCATTTGATTGTACATTCTTGGAATTATCGACAAGATCCACACCAATGAAATATACAGGTATGTTATCAATCATCAGGTAATCTATGTTTTAAGCAATATCTATATTTTATCAATGTAGCTAACAAATTGTTATATATTAATAATTATAGGCATGTCAAAATTTTAGGTAAAATCTATGTATTTTAAATACAAAACAACTTAAATAGGTGGATATGGAGCGTGATGATAAAGAGATACTTAATTATGTAGAATGACATCCAATGTGTAGATATGGTGCTTGCCTACATAAAGATAGAGGAAAAATGGTTTGTAGGTAAGATTTTCAATATTTTAAATAGTTTTAAAAAAACTAGATATAATATTTATAAAATAACTATTTTTAATATTTTTAAAAGAACTAACAATTGACTTAATATTTCTTTTAGTTATGGTGCACTGTGGCCATTGAATCTGAATGGATCAAAATTATACGAAGACTTAGACACAGGAGATAAAAAATTTGAGCCTACAAGAAATGATGATAGATTCAATACACACAATCGATATATATTATATCTATGGTGAGAAAATGTGGATTTGTAACCTATTCTATTCAAACACGTTGTGGTCAAACACATTGCTAAATATGTAGTAAAGGTAGACAGGAGTTTTGAAACTTATCATCAAATGTTGGTGTAGCTTGCAAACATTGAAAATCTTGATGAATTAATAGAAAAAGCATACAGAAGACTTCTAACTGAGATAATTGTTGAAAGAGATATTGGGGGACAAGAAATATGCCACATGTTATTGGAGCTTCCAATATTAGAGAACAGTAGAGTATTTTTAAACTTGAATTTTTCACATCAGGTGTTCAAACCTATACATAAAAATGAGGAAGATGATCATGAAGAAAATAAAGTGTCTTTCATTAATGGATACAAGAATAGGCCTTTTTCCATGAAAAACATATCTATTATTGAGTCATCTAGATCTTGGACATATAATCCAAGGTGAAAAAAAGAGAATACATGGAAGGCAAGGAGTATTCTAGCTATTGTGAGAGTATTTCAAAGGTTTTCCTTCATCCCACCACGTTAATCAAATAAATGGATTGATTTTTGTTGGTCATATTTATTACTTTACAAGACATGTCATGATATACAAAGAGATATTGGAATTGATGAATAAGAAATAATTTTAAATTAGGATACATTAAATTATAATTATTGGCATGTGGAGAGAAGAATGATTCCATAAAATGTTGAAAGTCATGGTGACACTGAAGATGAGGAGAATTAACTTGTTCAATAAAATAGTGTAACATGAATGGTAAATAATATCTAGGTGAAAACGTGGCCAAGTTATTGAAGTTAGTTAGATAGATATATTGGGAAGAAGAGATATTGATAGACAAGCCTTATGGAATAGTGAATATAGAGGTGAAGAATACATAAATAAAGCAATCAGATTCATAAGCACCATGAATGATAATGGATTTATTATAGATGATGATATAACACCAATGATGAATTATGAAACTTTGGGTGCCAAACCAAAAAAAGCACTTGATATGGTTATGACATATTATCATGCAGTTCAAAAAAATTCACCCTTACGCATGATAGTCTGAAGAATAGTAGGGACTAGAAAATCATATCTAATAGGTGCTATTTCTCAAGCTCTTCAAGATGCATCATTTCTAAATTTATCTACACATCTATTACATGAACCAATTGGAGTTGTAGCATTCAATATTGGTGCCTCAACTAGCCATGCACAACTTTGAATCCCAATTGTGGATTTTGTTGAATTAGAAATAACAAGACTTACAAGTTTTTAATAGGATATCTACCACATAAAACACATATTGATGGATGAATTAAGATTCATTGGGAAAAAATTGCTATAAAACATAGATCGTAGACTTTGTCGAGCATTTATTGAAAATGCAAAGATGACTTTTGGTGATATTTCTATTATTTTGGTAGGATATTTGGGTTATCTTCCTCCTATTAGTGATATACCACCATACGATAGAAATAAATGAGCAAAACTATTATGGGAATAATTTAAAATAGTTGATACTTCGGATAAGATATTTAGATAGAAATGATAAAGTGATGACAAAAAAAGATTTCCTCACCTACTCGTAAATTTGAGAGATGTAAATCCGATAATAGATAATTGGAAGCTATTGATTAAAATAACTAATGTGGGAATAGATAGAGTAAGTAACTAAGAGTTTTAAATTTATATTAATTTATTTTCCATAAATGATAATGTGCATAACCATAATAAAAGAAAATTATATTCATTGAAAAGACCGGTTACACATAGCATTGCAACTAGAGTAGGAGGTGCCAATGCACCAATGGGGGGTTCAAATGATAAGTTCAAGAAAATATCATGTTAATTTCCAATCTTTGGATAGAATAAGTTTTTATAAATGGAGCTTTAGGGTATACCAAAAGTATAATCTAAAAACCTAGGAGTGCCCCATCATAACGACCAATATATGTTATGGTCAAGTTTGACAGTTAGTCAATAATACCATTTGAATTTGAAACTCCATATACAATTCCAATTTCACCAATACAAAGGGGACACACAACCCAACTACCCTTACAGTTGTCTTGGGCATTAAAAATACACAAACCACAAGGTTTAACTCCTTCAAAAGCCACAATTGATATAGGTCAGAGAAAAAAATAAGATTAACATTTATGGCTATATCTCATGTTGAGTCCTTAGAAGGACTATGAATATTACTTCCATTTATATATGACTGCTATGAAAAACTAAAAAATGAAAAACAACTTTCCAAAACAAAAGCAAAGGAAGAGCGTTTAAAAATCTTAGAGTAAAAATAACTTCATGTAGTTATGAAAAAAATCATGTACGTATTCATTATTTTACATTTTATGTGATATGTACTAAATCATTATTTGGCATTTTATGTGACGTGTATTGTACATTATGATGAGTATTAAATAATTATTTAGATTAATTTTTTTATATTATGTATATTAAAGAATTGGGTGATTTAGTGTAATGCATATTACATTTTTGTATGATTTAATGTGATGTATATTATACATTTCAAGTTTTATGAAAAACATCATATTATATGTTAGATAAATATACAAAATGCATAGGTGCTACTAGCATATTTATCATCGATAAATCTATATAAAAGATACTGAAAGATATCATTCTTGAGGTCCCTATCTTATATTGGATTTGTGACATAAGTGGAATAAGCACCTCGAGAATGATATCTCTCGATGTCTTTTACATAAATTTATTGAAGATAGGTATGCTAGTTTACAAGAAACTATCAATTTATTTACCAACATATAGATTTATTAAAATGTTTAGACATTTAATAAATTTTTAAAATTAATCTAGCATTTATTTTTGTAACAATTATTTTGACATAACAAATAATAAATACGTAGATATAATTTATTTTACCACTAAGCTTTATAATTAAGAACATTGTGTTATATTAATTTTTATAATTAAAAAATAATAACAATTAATTGAGTCTTATTTTTCATATTTTTTATTATTAAAATGCCTAATTATTATGAGGTCTTTATTATATATATATATATATATATATATATATATATATATATATATATATATATATATATATATATATATATATATATATATATATATATATATATATATATATATATATATATATATATATAATTAAAAGTCAAAAATTAAAAAAATAATAAATATGTAGATATAATTCATTTTACCACTAAAATTTAAAATTTAAAAATATTATATTAATTTTTACAATTAAATAATAGTTAATTAAATCTTATTTTGTATTATAAAATTTCTTAAATATTAATGAGGAGGTCCTTATTTTACATATTATATATCAAGTCAAAATATATATTTTTTTAGGTTTATCATATTTAATTTTTATTACTCAATTAAGATTTTGAAAAATATTGTAATTTCTTAATTAATATTACAACATTAAAAAAAATCAAAATAATATTTTTGAATCCTTAATTATCTTTAAAAATTGTCTAATTTAACTACATAATTAAGATTTTGAAAAATATTGTAATTTCTTAATTAATAACATAATACTCAAGAAAACCAAACTAACATTTTTGAATCCTTAATTGTATTTGAAAAAAGACTTAAAAAGCATTTCATTATATTTCCCAACTACATATTCATTGAATTTTTGAACAATTAAAATTTAAAAATTTATTAAAGTTATAAATAAAATTCAAATTAATGTAATAGAAAGAAAAATCAGAAAAGGTAAAATTTAGAGAAAGTTAAAAAATTATAAGAATTAAGGAAATTGTTTTGAATGAAGAAAACATGGACCAAAAAATTGTTTCAAAAATTAAAAAAATTATAAAATAATATCAATAAAATAAAATATTAATTAAGAAAAAATATTTGAATAATGTAAATTGAAACAAAGTACATTAAAAAAATTAAGGATATTTTCATTTTTTTTTAAACAAGTATATATACATGAATTTTCTCTATTTTTTTTCATTTTTGAAAATTTTATAAATTTTTTATTTCTTGAACATATTATTTTATTTTAAATGTTTATATTAGAATAATTTTACCTTTCATAAATGGCATGGGTATTATCTCTGAATACATTAGAAAGCTCAGATTTCTCCTTGGTCAAAAACAATTGACCAGGGTTATATGTAGGGTTATTTTGAAGGATACATCAGGAAGTTTGGGTTCTCTTCTAACTAAAAATAGCTGGCCATGAGTATAAAAATGACCCAAACAAATGATGTAACTACAAATAAGGACAAGGAGGACTCTAAAATAGGAGTAAAAATAAACACAAAGGAAACAACCTACAATGAAACCAATTCCTAGGTACAAGGGGGACCGAGGCCCCAAGATAACGTAAAAAAAAAGTAACCTGACTCAAGCATGAGTCCAAGAAAAACAAAAATAAAAAAAAGACACCAAAGAAGACCTGATAAAAATCCAATAGAAAAAAAGGAACCCATCACGCTTCCAAATGGTACCCTAAACCCAAAAAAAATCCCTCAATGGTCAAATCATATCAAAGCAATAAAAAATGGTAGCATGGTAAACCACCATAAATAAAGTGGCAAGTATAACTTCCAAGAATTAATTTCAACTCCATCGAATTCATTCCACCATAAAACTTTTATCATACAAATTCAAAATCCAATACGTAATCATCCCTGTCATCAACATTTATAAATTCAAGGACCCAATTCTATCTATATACCAATAAGTTTACCTTTCATAAATGGTATGGGTATCAGTTCTGAACACATAAGAAGGTCCATATTTCTCCTTGGCTAGAAACAATTGACTAGGGTTATATGTAGGGCCTTTTTGAGGGATACATTAGGAATTTTCTGTCCTCTTCTAGCTGAAAACACTTGACTAGTAGTATAAAGAGGACCCAACCGAATAATACTAATAAAAAAAAGGAAAACAAGGGCTCTAAAAAATGATAAAAAATAAACAAAAAGGAAACAACTTACAATGAAACTAATTCCTGAATACAGAAAGGCCTATGTCCCCAAAATAATGTAAAAAAAAGTATCCTGACTCAACCATAAATCCAAGACAAAGAAATACCAATAAAAAACACCAAAAAAAACATAATAAAAAACCAATGGAAAAAAAACCCATCACTCTTCCCAGTGGTAACCTAAGCCTAATAAAAATCCCTCAATGGTCAAACTATATCAAAGCAAGAAAAAATGGTAGCAAGGTAAACCACCATAAAGTGGTAAGTTTAACTTCCAAGATTTAATTTGAACTCCATCAAATTAATTTCACCACCAAACATTGATCATGCCAATTCAAAATCCAATACGTAATCATCCCTATCATCAATATTTTTAAATTTGAGGACCCAATTCTATCTAAGTAGATGAGACAAAAACTAAACATGGAAAGACACACAAGATTAGAGAATGAATTCCAAAAGGCAAAACCTATCTAAAAATTCAAATCAACATTAAAACATATTGAAAAAGATCCTCCAAAAGGCCATCCTACTGACCACCAAAAAAGATCTAAATGTCCAACTACCAACTGACCAACCATAATTAAATCCAATTTTCTATTTACAATGATTAAGAAAACTCAAACCCCAACAATACACATCATCCATCCACTAATACTTCTAACTGGGAGGTGACACAATTGAACCATGGATGATGCCTATAGAAAAAACCAGCGAAATCCTTTGATCAATGAGCCGAAGAAAGATTAACTCGCCAACTAGAAAAAACCTATACTTTCCTTGTTATTTTTCATGCAAATGAAGTTTTAATTCATTGTAACATCAAGGAAAAATGAAATATAAATATCAAGCAAACCATCATCTGAACAATATCTTATCTTTCTAACTAGGAGGGCCTATTTTAAAAATAGAGAGCCACAATCATCGAGTACCCCAAGACCTAGTTTGACCATAGGGGTGGCCTTTTCCATTTCAAATGCACCAATCCAAACACACCAAACTCTAAATCATGGAAAATTAAATACCAAACCATATTTGGAAAAAGCCTAGGAAAGACACCAACTAGTAATCATTGCATTAAGTTCATTCTTGAATTTGAAACTGATCCTCAGAGGACTTAACCCACAACTGACTAGGATTAGTACAAAAAGATACCAGAGATATTACCAAACATGACATCCTTCTATAGCACTCCCCAATAAAAGGTCCGAAAATAAAATTCTAAAATATTTATGAAGAAAATAAGAGAAGGCCCAGGAAAAACAAACTAAAATAATCCATCTAGAATCCTTAGGGGAAAAAAGGTCCACGACATTTTTTAACCTAGGTACCAAATAAAAATACTTATCATAGGTTGAGAAAGTTGATCCCCTCTCAGCATACCAAGATCCCTGGACTAGAAGATCAAAACCTCCTTGGAATCATCCACACTAAAACCTTCAATTTTTTTGCCCTTACTTAAACTAAGATAAACCAACTGAGATTGTTCTTTGGCCACCTGAAAACTCATAGGAGGAAAACCTTGAATTCCTTCTCTTTCCATGGATTTAAGGATTTGTGCCTTCCTTATCAGCAGCTCTCATGACCATCTTCTAGTCTTTCTCTGCAACCCCTTTTGAACCTTACACAGAAAAACTTCTCGCACTACTGCAACACTTGCTAAGCCATATAGCACAAATTTGTGCTTCCTCTTCAGCAGATTCCCTTTCCACATAAATAGAAAGGGGAGTCTTCAAGGTCCACACCATTTCTAAAATAACTCTTGATTTTTAATGTTTGTCCCAAACTTTCAATGATTTTTCATTAAAATATTTCAATTTTTGTTTTAATTTTTTTTTAAAGATTTTCCAATGTTGCCATCTATATTATTAATTTTCATATTTTTAAAAAGTTTTTTTATTCTTGAGTTTTACTATGCTTTTTTATTCAATTTAAATTTTATTAAAAAATTAAGAAAATGAAATTTACTTAGCCATTATCATATTCTTCTTCTAATATTTTTATTCTACATGGTGTCTTCTACTTCTTTCATCCATCCTTAGATCTTTTTCTCCTATCCCAATTCTACCATGCCATTCTTATTCATTAAATTTTACTTTTTTTTTCCTACCTAAAATAAAATTAATATCTTTGGTGTTAACATGACTACAATGCTAATTTGAGAATTTCTATAAATCTACCTTTTTCTCCAATTAAATCCTCACCAATATGTGCCATCCTTCGCTTACACTCATATAATGGGTTAAAAGATAAATATAAAGAATGAAACTCAAACATGATTAGTTAAGAGGTACCAATATATGGAGTAAATATAGGCTTTCACATTTAACTATATTGATCTTTTTATAGGTTCATCAACAAAATTGAGAATATTTTGTAAATAGAAAATAAATTAAAAAAATTGTTATATAAGAAAAATAAAGTCGACAATAACTCATCAATATGATTGTTATAAAAATTCTTTCAAAATTAAAAAATAAAAACATATTAAATTAGGGATGGTTCAGAGCTTATATAAAATGCTCTTAGGGATAACCATGGTCAGAGATAATTTTGTAGATATTTTTTTTGTATTATGAGATGTATAGATATTCTCACGATATATAAAACATGATTTTGAGAGATATTTGATATTCATTTTTTGGATTATTATTACTTTGCATAGAATCTTAATATTATTTTATTTTCAATTGATATTTATATTTATATTGTTCTTGTTATGTTATGTCTGGATATTCTAGTTTGAATAAATGCACGTCCTTAGTTAGCATATGGATGTTGATGTATTTGTATTATTTTGCTTCATGTATGACTAGATGTTAAAGGATAATGTAGGAGATGCACATCCCAAACTAATCATAGAGATAGTTAATAAAACTCAAAGTGTATGTCAAGAGATGCACATCTTGCATAGAGTCTTATTTGTTTCAAAAGGTATCTGGATATATATTTTGTTAGGTATTGAGCATGGTGTGCTCAAAAATGATCTTCATTTCCACATTGAATTTTGGACTTTGGATCACTTTATGTTTACTATATATAATTTGAAATTATGTATCATAAGTATGAGTAACTTATAATAACATTGTATTTCAATTTGTATTTGAATGGTTCAAATGTGAGTATTTGTAACTAAGGATAATGATAAAAATTACAAAAGTCAAAGTTACAACTATTTAGGTTTAAACAAAAATAAAGAGAAAAATAACAATACAAATATGTAACCTAACCTAAAACAAATATATTAACAATCAAGATTTAAGTAGGAATAAGAATGTATCTGAAAACAAATTCTTAAAGAACATGAAATCAAGATAGGAGAAATCAAGATCCATGTGCATTTAAAAATGTGTACTTGAAGAACAAATAAATAAATAATAACTTCAATATAAATTTAAACAAGTGAAAGACAAGTTAAGGCCATACTCAAAACGTTTACAAAAGTATTCAAACACAATAAAATAAGCAAGAGAAAACAATAGGAGGCAAGTGGACATTGTCTACATAGTTCTATGAATGCAAGATCCAACATGAATTTTAGACCAAGTGTACTTCTCCCTAGATATGGGATATAATAAATGTGATGATAAGAAAACATGATTGATAATGTATATGAATATGGGAATGGTCTCTCAAAATGGCAAGTGAATGAGAAAAAGAGGGTATGCTTTTAGGTTAAAGTAACACTAAAATATAAAAGAGAGGTAGGCTTAAAGAAATTAAATTATGAATTTAGATGGCCTACAACATCTAAGGTTGAGAAAAGGATAAAAAAATGGTGAGAGTGAAATAAAATCCAAGGGTGAAATAATGATCCAAAAGTTAGGAGCTTTGGTTGAAACATAATTCAAGAAATAAGAATAACATAATTGTAATAATGTTATCTCTGAGAAGAGATGTTTTATTGATCAAATTTGAAAATCCAAACATATGCCTATCTCTGAAAAGAAATGTTTGATTACCTTTTCAAGCTACATATATTTTTATACATACTTTGAAGGCAAGAGGAGGATGTGGAAGGTCAATCTCAAGGGAGATGAAGTGGTTTAACTTCCATGATTTACAACATTTTAGAATTCAAGAAATTACTATTTAAAAACTTACTATATTTAGACTTCACTATAAAAATTAAAATTTAGGGTAGTTGCATTAGGATTTTGGGGGTCAAAAACTATTGAGTATAGATCAAATCCATCTCATCAGATTCTCTTTGCTCTTAGCTTTGCAATGGTTCAAACAGGGAGTCAAATGGAGATATGGTGCAAAATTTATGGCTACAGAAAGTTCTACCACCAATTGAGGTAGAAACATCACCCGAATTATCACATAAAATGTTGCTCAAATCATTAATCTCTCCTTGAGAAGTAATGGTACCCATTACATCAATATTTTTCATCAAGTGTGGCAATTGTGTTTTGATTTGATTTTTGATGCATACTTGGAATGGACTATACTTTGTGGAGCTATGTTGGGCCCAATTATTTACCATTTTTGTCTGACCATCAGTCTGTGGATGGAAGGCCATGAACTTCCTCGGCTTGGTATCTATTTTCTTTTGTTGTTGTGTTGTTGTGTTATTTGTGTAGTCAAGGTTGTAACCTCAACCCTTTTGGATTTTGTGTCTTGACTGCTATGAGAATGAATTACATGGCACTAATTAGGGAGATAGATGTAGAAAGTGGTACCTCTAGTACCTTGTAGCACTATTTTCCAATAGTAGGGGTAATCATTCAAGTTTTTTATTCATAGATGCCACATCAATTATACATGAATGGCTAACCAAGGAGTACATCGAAAACATCCATATTGACCACATCACACAAGACCTCATATTCAAAAGATTTTATTATATATGAGAGAAGACATTGGTGGGTGACACAGAGTTTCTCCCTAGACTCAACCATCTAATATTGTATGGCTTTGGGTGAAGATTCATTGACAGATTTAGGATTTTAACAACATTTGCAAAGATTAAATTCTTTTGACTCCTAGTATCAAGAATGAAATGCAGAGGCTTACCTTTCACCCATAAATTAGAGTGAAACAACATTTCCTTATCATTTTTCCTCTCTTCATGGGTCTATGATGAATAAATGATAGCATCAGGCTCAACATCTATAATCTCTTCTTCATCCTCTTCGACTTTAGGGTGTGTATGAGGTAGAGCAGTAGATGTTAAGGATTTTGCCTTAAAAAGCAAGGACTTGATGGCTTAACATTCTTATTTGGAGTGAGTTCCAAATTTATGGTAATCACACCATTTTCAAGTCTTCCCTTCCATTTTTTTCAAATTTTGGGCTTGTCTTTGACCTTATTTATCACTTTTTCATTTTGAAGGCTGACTCTTCATGTTCATTATTCTATGCTTCTGCTCAATCTTCAGCATAAACTTGTACACATTAGCAAGGGTTTCCAGACTAAAGAGTTCCATCTCCCCTTGTATATATCATTGTAGTCCACAATGATATTTGAGAACCTTATGTTTCTCACTTACCTAGATTCCTAGTCTCATAGATAGAGAATGAAAAATGTCAATGTAATCTTAAATAGACTATTCCTTACCATGGCAAAGTTATTTCCACTTTATATATAGATCATCATATGATCCAATAGGATAGTATTATTCCTTTACAACTTGTATGAAGTCATCCTAGGTAGGTTCCACCTCAAGGCCAATATCATCAATATTGAATCTCTTCCTATACACTTTCCACCAATTTTTGATAGGTAATGATGCTTCCAAAAGAGCAAAAGTGATCTTCTCTTTATCAGTTAATTTACTTACATTCAAATAGGATGAAAATTGATCCAAACAATTTTATACTACATTATCATTGATTTTTCCTTCAAATGTAAGGATATAAAAATTCACCTAAACCTTGAAGAGTGTTGGGGCACTGAAAAGATGTGGGGTTGTAGATGAGGAACCAAAAAATTTCATCAAGATTTGTTGAAGAATTTTTGTGAATTGTTGTAGCATATGTGCTTACAGATACTAAAGGGCTTCATTCACCATTTATTTTATGGGATCATATGTCTCAGTGTTGTCTGCAATTTCAGGGCATTTGGAGCAAACATGTGGATAGTCTGTTAGTTCTATTATTTCCCATCCAAGCTTCCTATAATCTAACCTCATCCTCGAGATCATACACTCTAAAGACAAATCACTATGATACCACTAATCAAAAACTCAAGATCTTTGGTTGAAATATAATTCAAGAAACAAGAATAACATAATTGTAATAATGTTATCTCTGAGAAGAGATGTTTTATTGTTCAAATTTACAGATCCAAACATATGTATATCTCCAAAAAGAGATGTCTAATTAACTTTTTGGGATACATATATTTTTGTACATACATTGAAGGCATGAGGAAGATTTGGATGGTGACCAATCTTGAGGGAGATGAAGTGGTTTGACTTCTATGATTTACAACATTACAAAATTTGAGAAAATACTATTTTTAGACTACACTATTAAAGTTGAAATTTAGGATAATTCCATTGAGATTTAGGGGATAAAAATCCATTTATCCTATCTAAATTACATATCATCATGTTCTCACCATTATTATATTTCCAATGGTTCAAATGGGGAGTCAAATGGAGCTATGGTGCAAAAGTTATGTCTCTCAAGTTTTTTGCCACCAATTGGGGTAGAACCATCACCCGAATTGTCATCTAAAATCTTGCTCAGATCAAATAATGTATGGGGTTTTAAACAAACAATGCACACAAGGGTCTTTCAAAATGGTGAGAGCATGGGAAAAGGTTACTTGTATAATGATGAGAGAGAAAGCTTAAGGCCATGAAGGATAGGGGAATTAAATTAAAATCAGCTACTCCTGAAATGGCTAGGGATTTTAGGATCCTTAATGAAAGTAAGTGGTCAAATATATATATATATATATATATATATATATATATATATATATATATATATATATATATATATATATATATATATATATATATAATGTGAATTTTGATGAAATAAATCAAGATACCTGATGTATCCAAGTGCTACCTACATAGTGTGTGGGGACCTCAGGTCAATGCAGTTCTCCTAGAAATGGGAGGGAAAACACCAAGGTAATCTATAAATAAACTTTAACAAACAAGATAACCTCACTTGAAAACATTGATGGCTTTATATCTCTCTTGGAAATCCTAAGCCAATTGTCATGATTTTAAGTTTTTAGGGTTTTTTAGAATGTTTAAAAATGTTTAGGTGTTTTTTAAATGTCTAAACTTGATGGAGAATTATGAAAGACTAATTGGTCCAAATCTCAAAATAGTGAAATCATAGGTCAAGTTGCTCAAAAAATAGATAGAATCCTTAGGTTTAGAATAAATAAAATATCAATCCAATGTTTATGTTCTTTTGTCATATCAATTTTTATTGTTTTGTGTTTTTGGGATTAGAAATAGAAATAAAATATTAACAAAAGGAATAAGGAACTACCTAACTAAGGAGATGCACTTCCATAAGTAAGAGTTTAAACAACACCTAGATCAATTGTAATAGGGATCACTAATATAAATAAAAGGAGAAAACCACATAGATGAGGAGTTGAACATCCATATGCAAGTAAATAGATAAATTGGTTGTAGCGGTAATTATTATAATGTCAAGGAAAAATTTTATACCCAACAAAAACAAAATAATAATAGAACATTATGTAATTTTGAATAAATTTGAAAAACCATTCAATAGGAAAAAAACCATGTGTTGACATATCCTTGTACACTTATCTACATAAGCTAGAAAATATTGTTCAAGCTAAGTTGGTTTGTAGAATGGGTGCTGAGTGTGTCTAGAATACATAAGAATCATAATCAAGATCATAATTGGTTATAGGATAAAATGGTATAGGTTAAAATTGTCTAGAGTGTAATAAATGATCCAATTAACAATGGTCTAGGGTAGTAAAATAATATTGTTCAAGGTAGAATGGTCCAGGTTAAGACAATGGTCTAGGATAGAATGATACAAAATAAAAAAGGTCCAGATTAGGATGGTCTAGACTATAATGGTGGAATAATGGACATTGGCACAAGCTTCCCCAAAGTAATGTCTCTTTTAGATAATGTTTCAAAAAAGGTTGTCAATCATAGAACCGCTTGAGATGTATAATATTCAAGGGTTATGGGAGGTCTTCACCATTTGGAGTATCCAATCAGTATGCCCCCAATCCATATTTTTTATGATGACATATAGGGCCAACTAATTGGATTGAAACATAACCTTCTTCTTACATTCAAAATAAGTGATTTTTTTATTCTCCTTCAAGACCAAGTCGCTAACTTCAAACTCCTCAGGGAGAATGCACTTATAGCTTCTACACAATTTTTTATTATATGCTTTCAAGTTTCAAAGGAAGCTAAACATTTTCCATCAAGGATTTTGAGTTTTTAAAAATGGAAAATATATAATATTCATCATCCAAAATATTCTCCAAAGATACCCATAGTGAAGGTAGCTCAAGATTGACCAGGATAATAGATTTTGAGACATAAATAAGGGAGTATGGAGTAGTTCCTATTGGGGATTGATGACTAGTGCAATAAGCTTAAAGGGTAAGAAAATTTTACAAGTGTCAATTATGACCATCATCATTGATAATATTATTTAGGATTGTAATAATAACTTTTTAGGATTCCTCAGCTTGATTGTTTCCTTGTGGGTTACATGGCATGGATCTCTTATGTTTGATTTTGAATATAGTGCAATGAGATTTAACATATTAGTATACTAATGATCCACCACTATCGGATGTAATATGGGATTAGATACCATATCGATAGATGATATGGTAATGGATAAATTTGGAAATCTACATTTTGGTGATGTAAGTGAGAGGAATGGCCTCAATCCATTGAATAAAATACTTGGTAGCAATGAGGATGTGCTTGTGTCTATTAGAATATGTTAGGTTGATTTTATCGATAAGATTAAAGACCCATATATAGAATAGCCATGTTTTAGTGATCAAATGGAGTGAAAAGGAAGGTGCGTGTATAAAATTACCATGATGTGAGCAAGAAACACACTACCTGATGTGATTACAAGCATATGTTTCCATTTTCGACAAATAATATCCTATTCAAAGGAGTTTCATGGATAAGACTAAATCATTGATGTTGGCCCCACACATTCCTTCAAGAACCTCCATAAATGCTAACTTGGATTCTCTTGAAGATAAACAAAGAAGAAGGATTGCGTCATTGACCTTACGATAAATCACGTTTCCATTTAGGGAATAATGGGTTATGAGATGAAGAAATATTTTTTGGTGACTATGTGAAAGGTCAGGAGGAAAAACATGGTCATGGAAATGGTTATAAATGTCTTATAACTAAGGTAGTTCATGTGGGGGATTGGGACCATAAGTGGTGCATACCCTATCTAAATCTATCAATACATGAGTAAGTTTATAATATTTTGAATGAGGAACTAATACTCTGTAACATAGTTGGAAATTTGTATCATGGACCAAATTGTTTTCATTGCATTGACTGATCTATTATTGGTCTATGATACCTATTCAAATTGTAGGGATTTGAATTGAGACTTGAGATTATCCAGAATGTGCTTGTAGGGTACAAGATTATCATCTTGATTCAAGTATTGATCTGTGGTATGATTAATAATCAATTGAGAGTGTCCATAAACCATTAATCACTTGATGTTCCACTATAATGCAAGATGAATTCCTACAATGAGGGCTTCATACTCTGCCATATTTTTGGTTTAATGAAAGCTAATATGAAAATCTTTGGGGATTATATCAACTTGTGTGTAATCAACATAACATTTGCCCTAGATCCACATGTTGCAAAGGAACCATCAAAGTATATATTCCATTGTTCATGTTCATGTATCACTTCTTCTATTGTCATAATATAATTATCTAGAAAATCAAATGTGAGTGGTTGAGTATCTATAATAGGATCTTATGCAAGTTAATCTGTAATGACCTACCCTTTTATAGAATTTTTGTTCTAGTAATAAACATACAACTCACTAAAATTCATGGCCCAATTGGTTATATGACCTGAAAGAGTTGCTTTGGATAACAAATATTTGAGAGGGTCTACTTTAGCAATAACAGTAGTCTTATTGTTTAGTGTGTAGTGTTATAAATTTTGGAAGGTGAACACCATTGCTAACAAAAAATTCTCAATAGGAATATAATTTTGTTCATATACCACAAATGTGAATCTCAAATAGTAGACTACATATTCCTTTCCTTGTTCATAATGTTGGGTTAAGAGTGCCCCCAATGCATGTTTTGTGGTTAAAATATAAAGAGTTAATGGTTGTCTAGGTGTTGGCATCAAAATTGGAGGGTTGACCAAGTATGTTGTGAGGTTTACAAATGACATTTGACATTTGACATTTGAAATCCCATTGAATTATAACCCCTTTCTTCAAGAGGTGTGTAAAAGGATGACAGTTATCTGCCAGTTGTGAAATGAACATGCGAATAAATTGAATCTTCCATTGTAGGTTGTAGAGTTATTTCAGATTAGAAGGTGGAGGCATTTACAAAATTTCCTTGAACTAATTAGGATCCACTTCAATCCCTCTTTTTGAAGTATTTAATCTTATAAACTTTCCTAATATTATGCCGAAGACACACTTCTTAGGATTCATAAAAGACCTTGTACTCGTGAAGTATCTTAAATATTCTTCATAGAACATCAAGATGCCCAACATGTGTTCTTGATTTTGATAAGGTATCATAAACATAGTCCTCAATAATATTGTCCATCATGTCATGAAATATGACAATCGTAACACATTGATAGTTTTATGTTGGTTCTTCTGAGCTATCTTGGTCTAGTTGTATCTTTAGAATCTATCCATGAGGGACAACATATCATACCCAATAGTATATTCAATAATCATATTAATGTTAGGTAAAGTAAAATCATGTTTGTGACATGCTTTATTTATATCTCTAAAATCAGTACAAATGCATATAGTCTATGACTTTTTGTTTATTAGGACTATATTTGATATCCATTCAAGATAGTCTAGTGGTATGATGAAGATAGATCCCAATATTTTATCCATATCCATTTTAACTAAGATATTGATGCATGGATGCATCTTTCTCAAATTTTACTTGACTGGCTTGGCATCTGGATGTATAATAAGGCGATGCACAACCAAGTCAGGGTTTAGGCCTGACATGTCAGAATAAGCCCATGAAAATATATTAATAAAATACCTTAGGATGGTTAAAATTTATTCATGCTCTTCATTGGTGAGGAAGGATCTGAGATAAGTAATTTTGGGATCGTCATAGGTTCCCAGGTTCACTTCAGTGGTGTTTTATACGAGGATCATAGAACCATATTCTAAAATGGTGGACAATGTTTGATCCAAATCCACATCTTCAATTTATTATGCTTCTATTTTTTGCTCCCAAATATTGGGATAATGGGATGATTCTAAGTCTATTGGTTTAGGTAGAAACCAACTAGAAAATATCTATAGAAAGCCTAGGGAAAGATGCTTAAAGACTTTGTATTATTCATATGTGATACTCACATTAACTATAGAGATAGGATTTGGTGGACACTGCACTTCTTTTGGAGATGAGCAAACTTCCCTATACAAGAGTGCCTAAAATAGTTTTTCACTCAAGGGCTTGTATTTTTTATTTATTTCTTCCTTGATCAATGAATTCCTCAAATAGGTTTTCACTCAAATATATTAATTTTTTATATTATTTGTGACCAAAAAGTATGCATGCTCTCCAAACAGAAGTCAAAGCCTTGCTTGTTATCACCAATTGACAATCCATATCTGAGGCCCATGTACTTGGTAATAGATTCCCTACTCTAAAATTCATCAAGGGGTATAACATAATTTTGTTGGTTCCAGCCAATGAGGTCCTAATCTCAAAAGAAAAGGGGACAACAGGATGTGGTAGTCATAATATAATTAGAATCAAATAGGTTAGTGTCAAAAAATACATCACAAATCCAAACAGAAGTCAAAGCCTTGCTTGTTATCACCAATTGACAATCCATATCTGAGGCCCATGTACTTGGTAATAGATTCCCTACTCTAAAATTCATCAAGGGGTATAACATAATTTTGTTGGTCCCATCCAATGAAGTAGGTGATATAAGTCAAAGCCTTGCTTGCTATCACCAATTGACAATCCATATCTGAGGCCCATGTACTTGGTAGTAGATTCCCTACTCTAAAATACATCAAGGGGTATAACATAATTTTGTTGGTCCCAGCCAATGAGGTCATGATATCAAAAGAAAAGGGGACAACAGGATGTGGTAGTCATAATATAATTAGAATCAAATAGGTTAGTGTCAAAAAATTCATCATAAATGCTATAATGGGATGTTGCATCACTTACAAGAGTCTTTTTACTAGTTAATTTAGAATAAACACTATCAATTTACATGAGGTCACCTGTAGGCGATATAAATTTGAGACCTTGACTCATATTAGGCTTACCCACTAATAATGGTTCCAAGATTCATTGCTCTCATGGCCCCAAGACTTTACCTATATAATCCAAGTTGTCCAGAATCCATTAGGGAGAGGGTACTTGGGATTTTTAAAATAATTAACAAATCCATCAAAATATAACCAATCTCCTTTGATAAAAGCTTCTCAATTTTGATTTGGAAAAGCTATCGGTACAAGTACCATTAGTGATTTATACGTGTCTTTCTTCATTTTCCAAATCATGTTGGGCCTATAAGGGATTTGGGAATGCTTGGGTTTAATAAAATACTTAGGATACTTGGGTAAATTTCCAATGTGAAAGGCATCTTTTAAATTATATGTCAAAATTCTTGCATCCTTAATAGTGACATGTTGTATAACTGTTGTAGAGAATAGATCAGCCAAAGTGTAATCAAGATAACTTTGGTTGATATAATTAGAATTGGGTGGTTATGAAAGTATTTATTTATTATTCTTTGATATAAATTCATAACTAAAGAAACATTTATAATTACAAAATTCAGCCTCTTGATGTTTACAATATTTGTAGCGCTAAAAATAAACATGAATGGTAACCTCGATTCTAGTATGAGGGAACTTGAGGCACTAGTGTAAGGTGGACAAGATAGCCTATACTTCCTAGATCTAAAGACAAGAAAAAAGTATATTATATGTTAATTTGATGTCCATGACATGACACAGAATATTATGGGATACATACCCAACAATGATTGGTAAATAGATAGTCTAAGAAGATTCCCTTTTAGAATTATTGTATGCCTTGATCATGATTGTCTCAACATGGATATCTTTGGTAGTATATCCCAATAATTATAATAACTTGAGTGACACTAAGCTCAACCTTAAACCATTATCTATAAAGACACACTTGATATTATGGTTTTTTATAAGGACTTCAATGTAAAAGGGGTTTTTATGGATAGGACCAATATTAGACATATATCTCTGATCAAATGTAATTTGTTTAATAGGAGATAAATCCCCTATAAGTGTTTGAATTTTTTTTTGATGATATCATGTGGAATAATGGACCATTGAAGGAAGTCATTTAAAATAGCTTAATAGACATCTGGCATACATAAAATATCTAGGATAGAAATTTGTGTAGGGGTTTTACTTAGCTAATATGAGATACTATATGGATTTTCAATGGAAGAATGAGAGGGTGATTTCACAATCTAGAGTTGCCAATGAGCCATGATAATTAAAATGATAAGGCAAAGGGCCTTATATGATGACTCATAAGCATCTAGTTGTAATTTTACAATTTTGAGTTGGCAAGAATCATTATAGTTAAAAGAAGGGGGTGGTGGTATAGAAATAGTAACCCATGAAAACAAAGGTACAATGGAATTACTTGAAACTAGTGTGACATTAATTGAGGAAGAGGGTGTTGACCCTATAACGAGGGGTCCAATACTTTGAAAATCATTAAAAGTTTTATAAGTTTTGATTGTGATAGTGGTAACATGATTTATAGAAATAAGACCCATACTGATGTTATAATCGTATGGCATGTTATTATTAGCATGGTTATTATGATTCTGATTATGACCATGTTGATTATGACCCTGGCCTTATTCTTGTTGACATTGGCCATAACATTGATCTTGATTGTTCTTTGGTGGCTACTAAATGTGTTTAGAAATGGGTCCTTGTAAATGCCCATGTCCTAATTAGTGTTTCACATAATATGTTTTATCTCAATTTCACCACTTTAAATCAAGTCCTCAATAGGATGTCTCAATTGAAAACATCAATAAATGACACAATTGATAACACAATGAAAATTATAAAACTCATCTTCTTGATATCAATTAGATTTTGGTTGATCTTTATGGAATGGCCTTGGTATAGTCCACACAATCAGATTGGTTATCACCATATTTTGTAACATAGTCTCAATAGACTCTCCTGGTTTAATGAATACCCTATAATTATTAAATAACCTTTGTGGAAGATCCCTTTACAAAGTGGTCAATATATTAGGTGGGGCTAGTTGCCCATTTAGATCCCATAAAGCTTACATCATTTACATGTGTCTAGACTCTATCACTCTGCTTCCCACCATTTTATTATTTTTTTAAAACCATTTGTATTTTTTATAGCAACAACTTGGATAGGTGGTTTGCTATAATTAGATGTTTGACCTTTTAAATATGTCTTTATAAGGACTTTAGTAATGAGTGCCTTATGAATTTGTACACCCTTATCTATGATCTCCTCAAATGTGTTGACACAAGAGAGTCATAAATTAGGAACCACATCAGGGTGTAGGTTTTATACAAATATATTAGCCCTTTGTTTATCTGGCAAGTTGTGTTGAAAGAATCTAACTAATACTCTCCATCATTGTAGGTATGATGTGAATCTTTCTCCATCCCATTATTTTTCTTTGCACAAGTCAACCACTGTTAACTAATGTTCAATATTATAAGATAAATGGTTGAAAATATTCTTAGATAAATCATTCCAATCCATCACTGATCCCTTAGCTAATTTGAAGAGCCTATATAAATCTTCTCTAGCGAACTTGCATGAAAAAAAATGAAGCAAATAAATACTACTATAGACTACCTCTTGGCATAATATGAAAAATTCTTGGATATAATTTCGAGGACCACCCTTCCATTTGTATTTATCAAAATTGGGTGCCTCAAAATGAGGAAGAAAGGAGACTTGGAGAATACTTAAGTCAAATTGATATGGACATATCTTTTCAAACCTATACTTCTTAACTCAATTTTTCATCTCAAGTCTTAATATTATTTATTTCGTCGAATTCCATTCATAAATGTTTGGTGCATTTGTGGGTGCAATAATTTTTTTGGTGGGTGGTATGTGACCCTATATGTAGTTTTGTTAGGAATATAAGACTTATTATCTAAAAAATTATTCTGGTTCACTCCCTGATTTGATTAGGTTGGTCATTGATTTATAGGTAGTTGATAATAATTTCTTGGAATTTGTTATTGTGAGTTATAGGTATCATATCATTTTTGAGGAGTCAGTGATAATTTCACCAAAGGACTTGATCGTTGGGAGGAACTCGATAAATTGTTTTTCACAAGACTCAGTGATAATTTCACCTAGAGGTATAATATGCATTGATTTTTTTGTCCCTTAATTTTGTAAAGGGAAAAGAGTCTCCTAGTGGTTGAATAATGTATGCTTTATATCTAGTGAAACATGTTGCGAAGCATCTCCAGGTTTACATTGTTTAGAGGGAATCTATGGATCTATCATAGACATAGGCTAAACTAGGGTATGTTACACTTAATCTATCACATTTTATTGATCTTTAGAAGAATTATTATTTATTGAAGTTACAACCAAAGAGTCTGTTAAGTCTATGATAAGCTGATCTGCATATCCTTAACTAATTTTCTTGATATTGGTGGAAAGATCCTAATTATTGGGAGTAGACTCTATAAGTGTTTATTTTTCCTTACTATAAGAAGAAATTTGGATTTTCTGATATGGGAAAGAGATTTTTCTTAGTGTTACTCTTCTACCCTAATAAGTGTGTATAATTATTTTATTACAAAATCTAGTGGCAACATAACACCTAATTCTATCAACCTTAAAAGGGATTCATCTTTATCTTATAAGGGTTAATGCTCATAATAATATTTTTTATACCCTACAGTTTTTGGGATATTTTCAAATATGATAGATTTATGTTATCCATCATAATAATGTTCTTCTTCCTAACTAGGGTTGTAAGAGACCCCACTAAAACTATAACTTTGAGTCATGCTTGAAGATGCTTTCTTTATGTTTTTTAAGATCTGAATGTGGTCTAAAAACATTTAAAAAGGGTGTTTATATTTCTTCAAATAAAAGATAAAGTAAGAGGAGACTATAGAAAAAGGAAGTGGTGTAGTACTACACAATTAGAAGAAAGTGGTTGTGAATTTAATCAACCTTGGTGGGTTCAAATAGTCAAACTAGAAAAGGGTAAGACAATTTTAGAACTAAAGTGTAGGCTAGCATAATGAATTTAGGTAAAAAAATATGTCAATACCATAAAAATATAGATACAACTATGGTGAGTCATGACTAAATAAACTACTAGAGGGTCTTTCTGATCACGGAAATAAAAATGTGAACTAAGAAGCCCAAAATGTGAATTAACATAAGTAATCCTAATTATAGAGACAAAACTATATAGGTAGCACAATGATGCCATATGGAAAAATAATGCAAAATGGTATATGAACTTAGAGTGTGAGTGAATGCAAGATAATTTATGTCCACAATGAGAATAAAATGAATATGTTTCTATGCAACTGCCTTCAACCCCAATGGGAAATCATACCCAAGCTAATCAAACCAAGTAAGAAAGGTAAACCAAAAACACCTTAGATCAGAACATAAAAAGGCAATATTTTGAATTTATAAAAAAATTAAGGACTTAGAGTTTTTTAAAGTTAATGAGAGGTATAGACACAAACAAACAACATAAAATAATATTCATAAAATAAAAAAATAGTGTTTTGAATGGAGATTTGAACAAGGTAAGAAGTTATTTGATTTGACTAGTATACCACCTCTTTGTTCAAATAGAATGGTGTCTAAAGAATGTTTAGTTTCTCAACATATTTTTTATTTTACACAAATATTTTTACAATTAAAAAGACCATGCAATGAAGGGATAAAATGACAAACACACCTAAGTGTAGTGTCCTAAATCCTAAAATTGACAAGATTACATCATACTATTGAATTGTGTGTGTGTGTGTGTGTGTGTGTGTGTGTGTGTGTGTGTGTGTGTGTGTGTGTGTGTGTGTGTCTCTATATATATGTGTGTGTATGTGTGTGTGTGTGTGTGTGTGTGTGTGTGTGTGTGTATCTGTGTGTGTGTGTGTGTGTGTGTGTGTGTGTGTGTATCTCTGTGTGTGTGTGTGTACACACACACACACACACACATATATACACACACATATATATATATAGACACACACACACACATGTGTGTGTGTGTGTGTGTGTGTGCGCGTGTGTATATGTGTGTGTGTGTGTGTGTGTGTGTGTGTGTGTGTGTGTGTGTGTGTGTATATACACACATATATACATATATATATATATAGATATACACATATATACATATATATATATATATATATATATATATATATATATATATATATATATATATATACATATACACATATATACATATATATATACATATATACATATATATATATATATATACATATATATACATACATACATACATACATACATATATACATATATACATACATACATACATATATATATATATATATATATATATATATATATATATATATATATATATACATATAGATACATACATATACATACATACATATACATACATACAACATACATATATATACATACAACATACATATATATACATACATATATATACATACATATATATATATATATATATATATACATATATATATATATATATATATATATATATATATATGTATGTATGTATATATATATGTATATATATATATATATATATATATATATATATATATATATATATATATATATATATATATATATATATATATATATATATATATATATATATATAAATACATACATACACATATATATAGACACACACACACACACACACACACACACACACACACACACACACACACACACACACACACACACACACACACACATTCTCTTGAGAGGATTTTAATTATCAATCGAAAAAATAAAAGTGCATGAAAAATAGGATTTTTTATGCTCCTTATTTTATCACATGTTATTACGTTGACGTGGAACTTTGGGCTACTTGCCTTGCATTAACATTATGTCTACAATAAGTGGGGTTTAACTAAAATTAAATTTTATTGCATATATATGGTCTTAGTTATGGCTAACACTAGAGATACAATCACATCATTTGGATCTGCATCACGCAACTTGTTGTGAAAATTTCTTGTCCTTTTCAAAACCACTTCCTTTATCAATTACTCATTGTAGTATGATATTTGAGTTAACATTATGGTCCAAGGCTGAGTAATAATAATGGATCTTGTTTGAACCACTCAAAATAAGTATCCTAATGGGTAACCCTCATTTTACATACCCCACCATGGAGTGGGGTTGAAACAATGCCAAGAGATGAATTCCTGGGTCAATGATTCCCTAAATAACTTGTGAGGTGTTGAACTCCTACTCACAAGCCAAAATACATAAAAAAAAATAATGACAAGTGGAAAGACTTTAGGGTCATTTTTGGGTCACCCAAATGATAGAGATTTAGGGAGGGACTTGACAAAATTTATTTTCATGCCTTTAAAAAATAAAATAAATGCAAATAATGAGCATTTTATATGACTCGATTTCCCTAAAGGGGATGGTGGAGATCATACATATGTCACTCATCTTATTAAAATAATCACTTCAATAAACAAGCATAAAAAAAAGAACTCTTATCAGTATTTAGCTAAGATTTGAGTTTATTTTAGAACACCAAAAAAAATTATATAATGAATTTTACCATTGATTTGTCATGAAATGGAGACTATGTGACTGTGAGTATTGCAAACAAGGTGTTAAAATTCTAAAACTAGGGTGTGATATTGGTAGATAAACTTATAGTTTGCTATTTAAGGTCCTTAATTTTTATGCAGGTTGATCTCAACATTCCACAAAGTGATCTTGTTGTTCCTTAGTGATTTTCTATCATTCCACAATTCAATTATATTAAAATATAGAGATCAAGAAGACAAGTTTGTAATCCAATTGATTATAGGGAAATATCACTGATTAGTAGGGCATTCTTGCTGAAGTGTAAGGCATTTCCATCGAAGTGATAAAAATTATAAAAATAAAATAAACAATGGTTACCTATAAATTTTTGGTTGAGGATGATCTTGTCATTCCATAATGTGATCCTATCAATCTATAATATGATCCCATCATTTGACAAAATGATTCCACCGATTGACAGAGTGACCATGCTGATTGATAGACCAATCCAACCATTTCTTCTAGACACATAGGCAAACATGGAGCTTATAAAATAATTTCATCATTCATGGATATAATTTATCCATTCTTCAAGTCATTATTACTAATGTTCAGGTTGATTTCACTGATTTTTAGAGAGATTTCACCATTTTATAGGCTAAATCTACCATTTTTCTCAAAAGCCATAGAAAGGTAAAATGAAAGAAAAAGAAGTACAAAATAGTCTTTGAAGAGGGTCTAAGTACAAAATTATAAGGTATAAAGACTTGTGTGATTTTAGAGTCTAATGGGGCATGCCAAAATATAGTGTAAGATTATGAGATGCATTAGTCCATGCATTAGTTAAGAAAATATCTATAAATAAGCATATAGAAACTAAAAAAACAAGCTTACTCCCTTAAGGTCTGTTTCTAGTGAATTTTAAGAACTAATTAAGAAAGGAATATAATTAAAGCTTCCAAATAACATACCTTCTTCCAAAAGTGACCAAATAATGGGATTTTCCCTAGATTTGGTGCTCTAAGTCTATGTCAATGTAGAGTACCATGCTCCTCCATCATTTCCTAGCGCACCAAAGGCTTATGATCACAATATTTTATCTATGTTCTATAAATAGGTGAAGATTTTATATTTGAATTTATACATAGTATGTTCATATAATTGAAACTTAAAAATGGTTGTCCTAGCCCTCTTATTTATAGCTTTTCAAGATTGTTCAGAATCAACCACAACCATCCATTTTGAGATCAAGATGTCTGGCCATAGATTAATTTAATTTTGAAGGGACAAACCATAAATATGCCCATTAATATTTGGAAGAATGGGGCATTGATGAGACATGAGAGGGATTAATCTTGATATTAATGTAATTAATGGCTTATGGATGCCACCCCATTGATGATGTCATGGGATGATGCATAATTGAAAAATGAATTTCCAATAAATAGATATTCAACAAATTTCATGGAATTTTCCCTTAGGCTCTTGATTTGGTTTAATTTGTTTAAATGAATTTGATTAATTTTATGCAATTATTTGGAATTATATTACATGCTTAATCAATCTAATTAGAAACGTCATTTTACTAAGTCATAATTTGACTGGAGTATAATTAGAAGAAGGTGTCAGTTGTGTGTGGGATAATACCCCAATTAGGGTATCATGGACATGAAATAACATATGCACCTAATGTCAGCTACCTAATTAGAAGAATTTAGTGGTCTAAGGTGTCATTTAATGTGGCTCAATTTGACTCAAACTAATTTAATAAAATATAATAATTACGTACAATACTTTACCCCATTATGGGATACATTAGCCTAAATTGACACCTATAAATGATAATTTTGAATGATTTAGCATATTTTAGTGCTTTTTTCCTAGATTATGTAGTCATATGACATTTATTAGATTGATAATTATAGCACAATAGTGATAGGAACTGGATGTCTACACTACTAAATGACCAAAAAATCAAACAGAAAAACATTAAGTAAGAAAGTCAAATAAACCAAGTCAAACCAAGGACAAAAGTCAAAAATGGTAATCAAACATAAATGTGAAGGTAGTAATAATTCTTATGTAAAAAAATATGGGTAAGCAATGCTAGAAAAACATTGATGAGTGAGTAGTAACAATCCTTATTCAATTGTCAATGGAAAAAGTGCATGAAAGGGAAACACCATTTGTGAGTGAAAATTAATATGCCAACCTTATTCAAAAATGGAAAAAACATACCATAAAACTGAAATGGATGTAGTTGTTTGGAAAAAGGTAAGTACAATAATGGAAAATTTTCAAATGAACCAAGGCAATTCTAGGAATGTAAATCAATGGTGTAAATGATATAATCCATAGTCGCTCAAGAATATTATTTTGTTCTAAAGATATATAAAGATGAAAATAAACTAGTGATATCATGTTGTTAAGATGTGAAGAAGAGGGAATATAAATATGGGAAAATGGATTTATATTTAAACTTACCTATCAAAGTTGGCAAATGAAATGGGTGGTGGGGAAATGAAGGAAAAAGTAAGGTAGATAAAGTCTTTATCAAAGTCAAGACACTTAAATTATGTTTATCAAAATGAGATAACTTTTGACATAATGGAAGCTAAAGAACATCTCTAAACTAATCAGATATTGGTTCACCCAATGATGTATGAATATCATCCCATGAAGGTTATATGCATGAAAATAAAAAAATGGATGCACCTTCACATAATGTGTTACTCATTCCTCATGACCCCTTAGAGAGTCCTCAGTGTATTATGAACATTAAGTACTTATGTTAAAAATTAGGTAGAACCTTAGACATTTTTGAATTATCTTAAACCAATCTATTATCTCAATGAACCGTAATATACCTCAACTCTATCATTAGGTAACTTTTAAAGTTTGATCTTCAATTAGGAATAGGAGATGTGCTATTAATCATGTCTTTTGTTGTGATTTTGACTTTGTATGTTTCCTTTTGATCATTACTTTTTTTTTAAATTATTTGTATTTTAAATTTTGATGTATTTTTCTATTCCTCCTTGATATGGATTCAAATAACCAAACATGGGTGCTAAAAATGACTATCATTTGAAAACTTTAGACTTGGTTTGTAAGAAAGAAAACTTAGAGAGAATGGTATCTAAGAGTCTTGTTAATTCATGTGAAATAAAAGTGATATATTGAATTCAAATTTTCTTAATCTAAAGTGGAATGAAAGGAAATAAAATAAAGGAAAATAAAACATTAAACAATTTAAATTACTTCAAGTCATAATTTTTTTGATCAAGGTGAAAAAGGGATACAAGTATAGGTAAGTATGATTCCTTATCATAAGAACATATGGAATTGTAAGGAAACATGCTAACATAGTTTTTGTAAAACCAAAAGAAGTACAAACCAAAGATATGTATAAAAGAGAAAAAAATTATAACCATTGCTCAACATTATATAAAAACAACATTGAATTAAACATGGTGATTTTATGAGGAGGGTCGGGTGCTATCTATGGTCTTACATTGTAGCTCATAAAATAAAAACCTAAGAGGGTGTAATAAAAGTATGTGAAGAATAAAAATGAGAAATATGGTATTTGTGAGGAAGGCCTTGTCGAATCCATGGTTTTACATTGTAACTCAAAAAATAAAAATCCAAGAGGGTATAAATTTCATTAGAAAATAACAAAGTTGATATGAGAAAAAGGAAACAGTGAGGAACATCGGGTCCCATACATGAATGTACAATGTAACTCATGAGAAAAAAGAAACCAAAGGACTAAAATAAGGAATAAATGTTTGTGGAAAGGGGAAATGCTATAGAGGGTGAGACCCATGAATAAATCCTTAAAAAAAGTATTAGTGGGATAACATATAGAAATATTAGAAGAAGAAAAAGATCTATGCAAAGTATTTATTTGATAATTGTGCATTGGTGGGCTCTTTGAAAACATGAATTTAATTAGTTTTGAGGTGATAAGTGCTAAGACCATGAATATCTTTCACTAAATAGGAATCCCACCATTTTTAGGTGTATTTACCTTCTTTATCATGGGTATAGTCTAATTTAAGGACTAGATTACCAACATTAAAAGTGCAAAATTTAACCTTTTATTATGGTGTTTGGTGATAAGGGCTTTGTATTGGTGATTATGTTACATACTGGCTAGACAATATCCAACTTGATTTAAACTTGCTATATTGTTAACAATATCATTCATTCAACATATATTTGATCAAATTTATAGACCTGGAAAAGCATTACACAACCAATAGATTCGATTAGAGTTTGATCTTATTGGAATGTTCAACATTTGCGCCATGTTTAATAGACATTTCCTTTTAATTTATTTCATTATTTCCATTGTCAAATGTGAGTTGTTTGATTTATGTTTTAGATTATTTTTTTAATTTTTAAAAAAAGTATTTTGGTTAGTTAATCCAATCTATAATTTTATTCCATCCATGATATTTAATCTTTTATAGTCATGTTGAGTCATTTAGTTTTAAGTTTTAAAATTGCTCAATTTTATGTGGTCAATGTAATTTAAATAGGTTGGTTTAAGTTTATTTAATGTTAATGTTAATGTTAATGTTTCTAGTTATGGTTAAAATTTTAATTTTGTAAAAAGTGGTCAATGGTCATTATGTTTTAGAGTTGATTATTTGAGTCCAAGTCTTTTATTTGATGATAAGATTATTAGTCATAATAAAAAGGGTATTTTCTTATTTTGGTGAATATTAAGGTCTCATTTAGGTGAATTAGGTTAATTTCATTTGAGTCATTTTTTGTCAAAGTGTCAAAAATTGAGTCAAGAGTTATTTTGTACATTAAGATATTTTTTTAAAAGTCCTATGTCACATAAAGTCAAAAATTGTAAAATAAATAAATAAATAAATAAATAAATAATATTGTCTTACAAATGAATTATTACTTGTACGTGACATTCACATTATTGAGGGGGTTTTCATCAAAACATTCATGTACTTGAGCTATATCTACATACCAAATAAGTAAAGATATAGATACTAGAGGCTGAAGGATATAAAGGGGATGGAGGTCTTTCAACATCCTCTCGTCAGTGACCAACAATAGTGCCACACCAATGATGTAGTGACATTTTGTGTGGTGTGATTTATTTTTTATTTTTTTAGTGTGGTGTTGTAGTTACATTTGTTTTTTTTGAATAAGAATAGAATAAAATGCCTAATTAAGATGTTTAATTTGTGTGAAAATTCCAAACATGATTCCCTAATGTGAAGACATTATGAAACGATAGAAAGTATCAATGTAACTTTGTTCATGGATATTGAAAGGGTTTATCGTAAAAATCTAAAAAAATACTAGGAGGTGAATAGTATATATAATATGGGTCCTATTCATGTCAAATTTTGTGGTAAACTTATAAAACCATGGGAGGAGTGAGGCTCTCTTTATATCAAGGTCATGAACCAAATAGGGCATACTACAAGGGTTGATCGTAATGTAGATAAGAGTGTGAATGTTATTACACCATGTAAAAATTATAGTGGGGAATGTTATAAATTTAGCTTTTACATCATTTTAGTTTTATTATTTACCGAAAGATAAATAGTAACTAGTTAGTAATTAGCAATTGCTTAATCATAATATTGTTCTATAACAATATTACGATATAGGTTGTAATATATTTTGTTAAGATATATGGTTTATATTTTTATAAAAATATATTTTAAACAGGTTTGCATATTTATAAAGGTGAGAGAATGTTGGAGAAAATATATAAATGAGGTTCCTATATATATGCAACTCTGGTATTGATTATTCAAAGAGTGAAATAATATAGTGTGTGAAGTAATATATTGATAGTGTTTGAAATAACTATCTCTATATGTTTGGATCTATTGCATGAGTTAAACATATGTAAATATTATCTAATACCTATTATCACATTCCAAAAGAGAAATAAAAAAAAGTTAATACCAAAGTATGGTGTAGTTGATTATCCATACCTAGATACAATAGAAGATAAGAGTGGAAGTTTACAAGTTCAAAATCTAGATGATGATGATTATAGAAATATAGATTGTTTGGTCTTTATTATATTGGTTAATTTGAATATGAATATGACAATGATGCAAAGTCTATAAATAAGTATCTCCTTGATGAGATGTTTGGTTTCTTGTAACACCCTTCCTTATAAATATATCATTCCATTATAGTATCATATTATGTATACATAACTGTTATTATCAAGTTATATATGCACACAAATACTAAAATATCTTACAAAATAAATTTATTTGGACCTATACATGCTCATATGTACTTTGTCATACATCAGTTCATTTTTTTCACATTAGATAGATACTTTTTTTAATCTAGTTTGATATCATATATGCTTCATTAGTGTATAGATTAATTGTAGTTTACACATAAAATATTTATTGACCCAATTATAAGTAACACAATTGTCACATACACAAACTACAATTATATAAGATCACCTTATTAGACAAGGGTGCCCTAATCTAGTGTCTTTATCATCATCATTTTCCTAGTAATCTCATACTATCACTACTTAATTTTAGACCACACACAAGATTCCTACAACATTTAACTTCAATAGGTAGCTCACTACGGGCATCCTATACATAGGTTTTATCCTTATTTAGTTATTTTATCTTACTCATATCTCAACACTTTACATAACATTACATATATCAATATTTATTATTCATTAACATTGTAATATACTAATGGTTAGCTCAATTCTTAATTCTACTCATGTTATATTTTAACTCTTCTTGATCAAATTACATATAATCATGCATGTTCTTCATGTTTCCTTCCTAGCTTCATGTTTTGTATGTACTCTCTGCTTGTTTAATGAAATTTGAATATATCTTATACATGTGGATATAAGCCTTGGTTCTCTATTTATATGCAAGTGAGCCCATTTAACATGTCCTTGTATGTGTATTCTATGCATTTGTGGACATTTGGACATGTCCTTATATATGGATCTAAGCCTTCATTATTTTCTTATGTGTTGGAGGGAATTCGAACATGTCCTTGTATGTGATTATATTTATATTAAGTGACATTTGAATGTGTCTATTTTAGGCATCCCCTTGGCATTTTATTTATTTTTAGTGTGATTTGCATGTACTCTTTATATATATGTTTTTAATGATAACCAAATGTGGATAAATATGTATTACCCTATTCATTTCAAAAACCTCAAATAACCATTACTTTAATTTCTTATGAAATTATATATAGATCCAGGTTCCTGTAACCACCAAGGATTTAATGGGATAGTCAGGGCTTCTCCAACCATGATAGTTATGGTTTTTTTTTTGCCTCTATATAATGAGACAACTATTAGTCTATTCTTTCATCATTATCCTCAAGTGACATTAATATAAAAACTTACCCAAATTTAAAGTGTAATAAATATGTAAGGACATGTGGGAAGAAGGTAAAATATCACTAATGTTTAAGGCTACATTTACATTAAAAATAAATTGTACCTAGTTATACAAGCTTTGAGATGTGGTCAAAGTCAACTATTGGTGTCATTTCATGATCCCCTAGTGGTAAGAATGAATGGCTAGTATCCATAGGTGTTAGGGGTATACAATACTATTTTTAAACCCATTATTTTGACTCACATTAATTTCAAGAAAATACCATACAACCCAAATAAAAGCATGCCATAGCCCTAGTATAAATATCCCATGAAATAAAATTTGATCTTTAAATTAATTTTAAATCACTTGATCCAATAATTATAATACAATATTCATACATTTACTTATTTTATTAGTTCTTTACCTAAAATAATCTTCACACATGAGAATATTTACCTGATCCATGATAAATTATTTCATTACATCAAGTCACAAACCTTATAGCATTGATCAAATCAATACCAAACTTGTGCTTTCCATAATTTTTTAAGGGTTATTTATTACACATGACCCTTAACCATCATGTTCCCCTTTGCCACTCCATGCCTCAAATAAAATATAAAAAAAATTACACCCCACTCTTCTTATGCATCCTACTTAACCAGTAAAACATTCGAGAATTCTTAAACTATCATGAAAAATTGTTTGACAAAAATTAGTGTGTATTGAACATGAATTCTCTTTCGTTAATATTTTTAGAAAATATCTCAAAAAAACCTTGGACAAACTCTGGATAATGTAATATGTCATCACTCATTTAAAATTGGTACTCCCTCACAATATTTCTATTGTCCTCTATGTTATCAGGGCAAAGTTTCAATGTAATATGCATGAAAATTTCAACTTGAATAGAATTATACTACTAGGATTGAGCCTCATTTTTTGGTTGTATGTGTAGTTCAATCCAAATTCATCAAATAAAATAATGTTTCTATGTGGGAAATTGTCCTTTCAAAACTTGAATTGATTATCTAATCATTTTTATTTGTTTGTGTGTCTTCAGAATTAGTAGATAATATTATTATTGAATTCAAATATTAAAGAAGATACAAATACTTGGTTCATAACCAAATATAATCTTTATGACTTTTTTCCATATTTTGATGCATACTTTATATATTTGAACTTATTAGAATCATCTAGTTACTTTCCAAATTCACATGTAATGTTTTCATGTATATAGCTGGTCAAAACTAATAAACCACCAGAAGTGTTACATATTCCCTCTAAACATTCTTTATTAAAAATAATTTTCCTTCAAGATTTTGACATAAATGAATTGGGATTAACTCTCTTGATGTTTTAAGTGGATAATCCACCATAAATTACTAAATAATCTCACTATTATGTAAAATTACAATGTATATGATGAAAAACATCAAATGAATAACAAAATCAACATAGATCCTATAGAAAAATTTGGTGTGTGTTTGGTTGATTTTATCATAGAGAGGCTTGAATATCTCAAATGATCTTTGGGGAATTATCAAAGTTTCCTTAAAATTTTCAATAAACTTTTTATAAAATTCTATTTAGGTCATGCCCAAGATTATCTTTGCATGTGGCTAATGGTTTTTTGAACCTTTTCTTTTTTTAACATCTTTTATATTAGGTAAGACATTTTTGTTTTCATGCCAACAGAATTCAATCAAATGTCTTTTTCTTTGAACTAATACCTTGAATTTTCATGGGAGTCTACCACTAAATGCCCAAAAATTTGTGAGATGGTGTTTTATTCTTGTTTTTATGGATTTAATTAGATTTTTCATATTCAAGTTAAGGATTTTAGTTGTTTGTCTAATAAATTGGCCTGTAGATGTTGAATTACTCACGATAGAATTTATTATTTCTTATATTTCCACATTACTATATTTTTTTCAAGTTATGTTATTGCATTAAATGCATTAGTTCAATTATTTATTATTGCATTATTTATTCCCTATGGATTGTTTTTTCTTAACCCTAAGTTATGCATCATAGGGCACATTTTTAGCATGTTAATCAATTGAAAAAATAGTTGACATTGTTTTGTATGGGTTTTATTATCAAATGCATATTCCCATACACATTGAGCATGCCATTTAACTATTCTTCTTGGCATTTTAAATTGCTTTGTTTCTAATATATTGTAATCTATTTCAATCCAATATCTTGGTGTTCATCAGATTATCCTTGGAGGTGTGGGTGAAAGAGCTACATAATTTATTAAATTGAATGGTGTTAGCACCTCAACCATAGAAGGGATATTCAAGTGTTTTTTAACATTGGACTCTACATGTGAAGTAAATTCATCTTCATCAGGATAGAGATAAATTAAGGTCATTACGTGATGTTCATTATCATAATGGTAAAAAACCTCATTATAGAATAATTTTTCATTGTATTTTATTTCTCCCTGTGTTTTATCATTCAATACAAATTAATTGGTTACATGTTGTACATGTATAATTTCATCATTCAATAATGATTGATTAACTCTTATCTCATCTGAAGAAGTATCTAATTTAAATTCTGTAAAATTGAGCATGTTACATTCAATTGAAATATTACTTGGTGTGCAATAAGTACCTTCACCTTGTCCAAAAGATCTTATGGATGTTATCCTATCTGCTTTCCTTTTTCTTGCATTTTCTCTCTTGAATTCAATTTTCTCATTTGTTATCTCCCTAATCTATCTTTTATGGTGGCTACTCGATCCTATGATTTATCTTTACGCTTTTAAGTCCAATTAAAATTAAAATTAAAATTTTTATTTAATTGAGATAAACTAAATGAATATTTTTTAGACTACTAGCAGTAAAAACTAGTTCCAAGTTTTTAAAATGCAAAAATGATAGAGTAAAATTCATGGATAAAAGATTTTGCATTGATTTTTAATAGACCAAAAAGGGCATGCACCCTTTTAGGTAGCACACATTCCATTTGTAGAGGTATTTTACACTGAAATAATGCATTTAATGAAGATCCTTATCTATAAATAGAGAGCATAACCTTTATATAAGGGTATGCACCCTTTTTAATGAACTTTTATAGTTCTATTTAAAGGGTGTACTCCCTTTACAAAAGGGTGTACACCCTATATAAGCCTTTTTCTTTGATATTTTTGAGTTTACATCAAAAATTGGATTGGTTTTAGGCTTGGGGGGTTTGCACCTATCCTAAAACCTCTCATAGATTAGCCAACATTAATTTTAGTAAATTTATGTAGTTTTTATATCTTCACAGACACATATAAGTAGGCAAATTTATTTATTTAATAATAAATTATATAAGTTTGTAGGTGGGAGAATGTAGTTTCTAAATATATGTTTTTTTATTAATGTTAAATCATTATTTTTAATTATTTATTATTTATTACTTAACATACCTTTTTATGGTTCATGCATATATCATTAAAAATAGTTTAATTTTTTTTGTTACTAAACATTTTATAAAACATTATCTCAATAATTTGCATGTCATTGGCTATAGTTTGAAAAAAAAAATTATGAAGTTATGGTCAAAAAGTTATGTTTGTACACTACCAATTTCAATATTATAGCTTTATTTACTTGTATTATTATTTAAAACAAACACACACACCCACAGACATTAATAAATAATATTTCCAATAATATTCAACATTTCATTTATCTATATATAAAAATTCATTCATTTACTAAAAAAAAATGTGTTCATACACATGCATTATTTTTTTTTCACAAAAAAATTACTGTCATTGTCAAAAATGCATCAATTCTGCATACTTTTATTTTCTGGGTACGTTTTAAAAAAACTATATTTAGAAACTATATTCAAAATTCCACAATCCATCTTCTTATGGAATTTATAAAATTCTTGTTCGAGTGTCTCTAAAATTGTTTAAAATTTAAACTATTTTTATTTTTAGAAAAAAGTGGCACTTTAATCCCACCTTTTGTCCTTCATTACCCTACATCTACCCTCATTTCCATGTCATATAATATAACACACCACCTCATTTTCCATTATCATACCGATGAAAAATATCATATTTTTGTTGTTTAATGCATCATTCATAAAAGCTAAGATGATGTCAGTGGTCATGTGTTTTGAAGCAATAATGAATACCAATTTAGGCTATCTCATTTTACTAAACCCTACTTTAAAAACACATTAAATTGCATCCCTTCAAACATCACTCACACTTTAGGGGCAACTATTAATTTATTTTGTTATAAAATAAAAAGTAGTCATATTAATTAGTGTTTTTCATATCTATATTAAATAACTAAATTTAAGGTAATAAAAAATTATTATTATTATTATTATTATTATTATTATTATTATTATTAGTAGTAGTAGTAGTAGTAGTAGTAGTAGTAGTAGTAGTAGTAGTAGTATGTTTAAGTCATTTAAATATAACATTAATTACACATTTTAAATTTTTAAAAATTTGTCTTCTAAAGTTTTTTTGCTCTTCACTTTAGGAAACAAAATTTTGTATTTGCTATAGATTATTCAAAATGATGAATTCAAAGATATATTGCCTAGGTTTTTCTCAAGTAAATTGAAACAATGACATCAGGTTGCCAAATATAAAAGTTTTCAAATAACTATCACCAAAAGTACTTATATAAAACTAGATTTAATTAATTCAATAAAAAAAGTGTATAATAAAATGGCTATCAGTTGTTAATCCATTGTTTGGAATGTAAATTATTATTGCAATCCTACTAGTAGTAGTTACCCTAAAGGTGTAAGTTATGATGGAAGGGATGCAATTTTAGGTTTTGGTAAAGTGAATATTTGAAAAGTGAAAGAGTATAAATATGTAGTTTTATCACACTCAAAACCCATGACTATTGATTCCATCTCATTTTTTGTTCACAAAGTGTAAAGAAATAACAATCTAATATTTTTTATGGAGGTGATGGTGTAATATGAAGTTGTGTGTTTTTTCATATTATGTGGCAATGTATTATTAGAGGAGGAGACATTATGTTTTATAGTGAAATTAAACAATCGAAAAGCAACATGGAAGGGCAAGGCCATACAAAACATGTAAATGGTGAAATATTTCAAGGTGCATTTGGTAATAATGGTGAGGGGAAATAATTGGGTATTTCAATGATGGACTCAATGAAGCCTAAGAAAATATATGTATAAATTTCAATGACATGCCACATATGATAATGCAATCTATGGCTTCCACTAAACTATTTCAATTACCCAATATATAATTGAAATAGGTATCATCTTAATGAAAATAGGGGCCATATATCTAATAGATGCTTTACAAACATAGAGAATGCACCATGTGACACTTTAGACAAATCTAAAACTAAATATACAAAAAATATGACCATATAAAACCTAATTAAATGAATCTAAAGCCAATTAGACAAAAAATGGAAAAGGATTCTTCAATGAAAGTAGCCTCTTATATAATATAATCAACTGATGCAAGATGGCATATGCAAAGAGATATGGATGCAAATATTTTGAAGATTTTTCCATTCTCATTCATAGTAACACTAATATTAGCTACTGTATTAGTAAAAATAGTGTTTATTTCATTTTATCTGATGAATGAAAGAAAGTTAAAACCATTTTTTTATAGTTTTTTGGATGAGGTTTTGAATCCCCACTTATTTTTACATGCTCTCTCTAAGTGTTATGGTGGTCTAATTTACAATCGAATCACACTCAAATCCCATAACCATTGACATCATCTCACATTTTTTTCATAAACTGTTAAGAAACAAAAATCTGATTCTTTTTATGTGTCCTCCATGGATTTCACCTTAGTAGGTAAATTTTTAGGAGCAAGACCAGATCTAGAATCTCTTACAAAAATGGTTAAAAGGAAATGGGTCATTCAAGGAGAGAGAGTTATTGCACCAATGCTGAATGGTTTCTATTCTTTTACCTTCAACTGTAAAGAAGACATGAATATGGTTCTGTGTGGAGGACCATGGACGTTTGGAAAATGCTCTCTTATTATCAAAAAATGGGAGTTGAATATGGATTTCTGAGACTCTTTTTTCTTAACAACTCCTATCTGGGTTAGACTCCCTAGACTCCCTTTAGAGTTTTGGCATGAGGACATTTTCAAAGGAATAGCCAGTTCTTTTGGGGAACTTGTGGCTTTGGACAAGGCTACGGCAACCAGAACCAAACTTCAAACTGCCAGGATGTATGTTAAAGTGGCAGATTTAAATAAGCTCCCAGAAAAAGTGGATCTAATCTCCAAGCTTGGTAAAAAATCTCAAGGAATTTTTTTTGAAGATCTACCCAACTCTTGCTATGCTTGTAAGAAATAGGGGCATTGGGTAAAAAATTGTCCATCCAGAAGCATAACTCATCTTATTGGTGTTTTGGATGGGAAAAAGTCCACGGTCCAGCTAAAGAAAGTTTGGAAACCCAAAGAGGATCAAGGAGAAGAACAAATGGATAATGAAGAAACTAAAAATTTAAATGTTGAGGAGGGTAAAGAGTTGTCTTTTGAAGATCCTAAAGGCCCACTACCTGAGGTAGATATAGAGATATCTTTTGAGAAAGAAAATTCTGAGACAGAAGGAAATGGATGGCAATCAGAAACCATATTACCCACACAAAGCAAAGAAGATTTGACAGATTTATCAAAGCAAATCATCCTATACCAAAGGGTAGAGGATCGATGGAGAGAGGCAGAAGGCAAAGTAGTGCTAGAGGAAGGAGAAATCTCGGCTGAAACTGGAAATAAATTAGAGGAGAGAGATCCTCTTCTTTCTCAGCCAATGGAGATTCAGGCTGATAATGAATTGCCTTTGGAAGATCTTCCTATGAATGTTAATGGAGAAAATTTAAAACATTTTCCAAACCAAAGGAAAAGGGCTGAAAAGAAGACAAATACTAAGGGAATAGAAACCAGAAGCAGCAAAAAAGATCAACAAATGAAGGCAAAACACCTTGTTTCTAATCTGGATAAACCTGGAAAAAGAGATGAGCAGATTTCAAAAGTGAAACCGGATGTTGGCTGTCCGGATAAACCCGGAAGAAGACCCATAAGGAAAATTTGAGAGCTAGAAAGCAAGCAGAATATAGCTGATGAAACGCTGGCAACAATTCTGGATTTTACCCCTAAAAAATAGTTATTAAATCATTATTTGGAAATTAGGGGTCTGAATGTATAATGAATATAGAGGTTATCCCTGAATAACCTTAGGCTGTTGCTACTTTTTAGTAGGATTCAGGAATGTTTTTCTTGGTGCTTGTTAACGCTTTATCTTTCATGTTTCTGTAATAGGGTTTCGGGGCCCCTTCAAAACCTGTTTTTACCTTAATCTAAAAAAAAAACAATCTGATTCTTTTAATGCAAAAGTGAAAAATGAGGTTGTGTATTCCCTTATATGATGTGGCATTATGTATTGTAGGGAAGAGATGTTTTGTTTCACAGTGAACTTGAGCAATGGCGAAGTGGTTTGGAAGGGAGAGGCCATATAGAACATGCAAGTGGTAAAACACTTCAAGGTGAGCTGGGTGTTGATGGTGAGGGGAAATGACAGGGTATTTCAATTATGGATTTAAAGAAGCCTAGGCAAATACACATACACATTTCAAAGACATGTCACTTTTATTCATGATATTTGTAACTTCCACCAAACTTATTCAATTACACAATACATAATCAAACTAGGTGTCATCTGAATGAAAATAGAGGTTAGATATCTATAGGATCCATTAAAAACATATGAAATATGCCATGTGCCAATTTAGATAAGTCTAAAACTAAAAAGACAAACATTCTAACTATGTTAATTATATAAATCCTGAATAGGCAACTCTTAAACCAATTAGAAAAAATTAAAAAAAAATATTCTTCAATGAAAGATGCCTCTTATCATCAAACAAATAATTATTTATGACACAGAGATTTTTTAGGAACACCCAATCAAAGCTCATCATATTTTTGTGTTTCCCAATTTCAACAATTATGTGGCATTTGGCATTTATAATATAATATCAAATCATAGAAAGATTTTAAATAATGAAAATATAATCAGTTTCCATGTAGTGATGCATTCATTCAAATCCATTTTGTGTGTAGGAACTTCACATTTCATAAGATGGTTAAAACTAAAAATAAATTGAGTACAAGTTAACTTGTATAATGAGAAGCTATTCAAGAAAGAGATGATTTGAATGAAATGTGAATTCCATCATTTGAACATAAGAGTAATAGTTTTTACCTAACTTAGAATTGAATGAAATGGTTTTAATTATGTTCATACTACTTAAGTGTTTATTGGATCATGATTTGTTACTTTTTTTAATTTTATGATGATGTATAAATTCAGGGATTATTATTTCTTAAACAAGGCTGATTCGAGTTCTTAATGATTTGTTTCAACAAATACTAAACCATTTTATTCTCATCTTTTCAATAACCTCTAATTTAAATCTTAACAGTTTTTCAAAAAAATACATTTTTATTTCATTTTTCTATCAAATCGAGGCTTATTTAATTTTTATCTATGAAAATTGAATAATTTTTGAATTTAAAGCTCCAAGAATTTTTAATAATAGAGCCAAAATAAGTGATTAATAGTTTCAATATAGTCACAAAAGGGACATTTGGTTTGTATAACCCTTCTCATGTGTAAAAGGGGGAAACCCAAAGATAATCCCTAATAAAGTAGAAACTAAGCAAAGTGGACAAGGTTTGGCTCAAGGATGGAACTCCAAACCATGTGAAATCTTCTACTCTACATATGAGCAAGAGACTAGAGATCATATCAAATATTAAGATTGTCAATTATTGGCAATCGAGGTGAGAGCTACTCATATTCCTTGCTAGAAATAATACATAATAGGAGTATTCATATATCACTTTCAATCTTTCTACCATAACTTTATAAAAATAAGATGAAAATTTCAATGATATAATTTTTACTAAATTATATTTTAAGTAATCAAATTGATAGTCTCTTACAAACATTTATATTTCTTTTAAAAAATTAAAGAATACACGATTTAAATAAAATTAATTGATTTTTATTTTTTATTTTTTTAAAACATGAACTGATTAACATTTCAGTGTGTATGCAGCATTGCAAAGTTATAATCATTTTAATTATAATTTAATATTTTTATTATTATTAATCTAATATCAAATTATTGCATACAAAAGTCTTAGAATTATATAATTTATTTGTGGTTTAGTTTTTTCATAAAATTATGAATCTATTATAATTTATAAATTGAAATATTAAAAATAAGAAAAAAAATATAAATAAAATGATTAAATTGCTTTAAAAAATTGTGTAGAGAGATTCTTTTCTAAAATTGTTTGGAAGAAAATCTGAGCGTCCCATATGGAAATCGAGTTGTCAAATTGTGAAAAAATTAAGGCAGAAAAAATTGAACAGTAATTTAGGCTGTAAGACATTGAAAAAAACACAGAGCCTTAAATTAGAGACCACATAGAATCTGTAATTAGAACACAACAAAATCGAATATCCTAATTTCTGTGTTTTACATGTAGCAAGCCAATCTTGACATCTTTTTTCTGTCGACCGTATAATGCAAGCCAATCTGGTATTCCGGTTCTTTAGAAGAATCCAAATGTACCGTGTGTGTGTATATATGTATATATATATATATATGTGAATGAAGACTAGTTTGATCTACTGCTCCGTTTTGACCTTGCTGTGTAGAAAATTGGTCCGTATAATTTACTTTTCCACACAGAAAATTAAAAACAATCAAAGTTAAGTCATTTAAGGTATATCGAGGAAGATCACTCTAAATGAACTAAGTCAAAGGCAAGAATGACTTTTAAATCTTTGTGGTGGAGATGAACGACACGCAGTTTAATGCTACTTTCCCAAAAAATTAAAACAATCGAAATCAAGTCATTTTATGTATATCGACGAAGACAATTCTAAATCATCAAAGATCGCTGCTGATGGTAAAAGTCATGTCACCTAATGTTGTAGTTCCCATTATTGCCATGGTTACCATTTTAGTGTGTTAAAGTGTAAGAATTTTCTTGAACGTAATGTGTGGTTACTACTTTTTTTTTTAATGCTTCGGATCTCTTTAAAAATTAATCATCAAGGATAAGTTTGAAGCCAATGGTAGATGGGTTTTAAGAGAGCCTTGAATTCTATATTTGTATATATAATATGAATCTTAAATGTTAGATTCGACATTTTTACAATTATTTTGGGTTTGGGATTATTATGTTATTTGAAAATAGTGAAAAAGTAAAACTTCAACATTATAATAATTTTTCAAATTCATCAAAAATGTTGTGAAGCTTTATTCATATTGACGAGCATTGATATATATTGAGATATCAATTTCAAAGTTTTTTATCTTCAAATTTTCACATACCACATTAAACATTGAGAACATTGAGATCGATTGCTCTTGACATGTTTAAAATAAACGACAATAACATGTTAAAGAGCATTGATATTGTTCAAATTGTGTCCAATCATTATCAACTAAATTTAAAATAAGATACTTTAGTTTTAAAAATTTTAAGTATAGGACACAAATTTGAGATACTTTAGTTTCAAAATTTTCAAGTACAAGCCACAAATATTCTATTTGTATGTATGAAAATTCATTAGACAATTCAATAAACTATATTTTTTTATCACAATATTTAGGTGAATTTATGGACAGAAGCAATAACACATTTATAGCAGCTAAAAATTAACTAATTTCAATACAAAATAAAAATTTTAATAATGTTGATGAATTGAGTCTTGAACAATTTGAAAAGCTTCGTTTAAAATGATCATAATTAAATAAAAAAGTTTTATACCTTCATAAAAATATTTTACAACTATTTTAGGTATTTCCCTTATAATAGGAGTAGATGAAACGGTGCTATGACCATCTAAAATAGAGAAATATGTTTCTATTCAAATATTTTAGCATATCTAATACATTCCTTAAAATAGGCAATGATCAGAGCAGAAATGATGAAGCATTCTTAAATTAATTCATACTTTTTTAGAGAGAGCATAAATAACAATAGAGGATCTCAAGTTTTAAAGATGTGTAATTTGAGGCGTCTTTGTTACTCAACTTAAATGGAAGTCGATCTACTAATTAATATTGGAATGCAATTTGTATGCAATCAAGAGACAAGTTCTTGTCTTTCAACTTACATTTCAGCCTCGAGGACCTCCCTTTGCAAATCCATCACTTCTAACATATCTAGATAGGTAAATCACACATTTTCCCATTACAAAAACATCACAATCCATCCAAATACATATTTTTACAACTGCCCAGAAGCACATAAACACTAATAATAAATGTTGTCAACACTGAAGTTGTAGTTGGAGATCTCCACCCGCTGGTGCTTTGTGGCTAAAATCTAGCACAACCACCATGTTGAGGGTGGCGAATAACATCTAGGGCTAATTTATTTTCCTATGATCATGCCTAGTCAGGGGAGGAAGTACTCATTCTAGGTTCAAGATGTCCTTCCTAATAAAATAAAATTGAAGTTTTTAGGCCAACTTCAAATGAGCATAAAACTAAAACTGTAAGAATTTTGCACGAACTAAAAGAACATTCACATGGTTTTCAAAGGCCTCTACTTTAACCCTAGATCACAATGATCAAATACAAGATACGAATCTATGGTAGATGGTGTATTGATCAGTGCTAGAATTTGATTTTTATGTCATCAAAAGAAAAGTTATTATACTCAAGTTGACATTTCCACATTGCAAACCTCCCCTTGAAAATACATCACTTCCAAATCTTGAATCTAAAAGTATAATCCTAACCCAAAAAGTAAAAATTGATTTTATGTATTGAGAGTCCTCCTCATTGTAATTCATTCAAGTTTTGTTATCAATATTTTTCAATTGATTGAGCCTTCTAGTTTATTAATTTTCAACATAAAGATGGAAACCCTTATAGTTTGAATGAATTGTGAGGATAAAAACTCTCACCATTTGGATTTAGTTTTGTTGATGAAAGCCCTCTAATCTATTGAGTTTATTCCACTCAGGAATCATAATTGTGCTTAAAATCAGGACCAAATCTAGTTTTATTGTGACTGAAGATTATCATCAATTACTAGAACTTAGGTTTGAAGTATTTAAAGATTGCTACATTGGGATTTTTACCTTATTGTATATTTCATTGGGGTTTCCCTTCTTCATATTATTTTGTGGGGGTTTGTAATTATTATTTTAGAGACTATTGTACATTGTAATACAGTTGCCAACGTTTGTCACTATTGTAAACTGATTGGTACCTATTATAACCTCTGCAATAATGACTATTTTATCATCTATCACTTTTATAACATATTTTTCAGTCTCCATACTCCATTGATAACAAACAAATGACCTTATTGCATGTTGTTAACAACACCTTGCATACCTATCAATAGTAGTCTAGTTGAAGTTATATTACCATTGTACGTCATTACTATACCATGGGTTAACACCAGTAAGGGTTTTAATATATTTTAGTTATTGTTTAATTAATTTATTAATCAGTTATGTGTGTAACCAACTTATTAAATAAAGGCTTAAATGGGTTTCAATTTAAGTATTGCATGTGCCAATTATTATCTCATTTCTTTATTACCAGTATTTGTATGATTTCATCTCAATACATTAAGTGTTTCATAAAGTTTCAAGCTGGCTTTAAATACCCATCTTTCATGTAGGTTATTTTAGTATTTATTTGATATATATCACTGAAAAAGAATCATACAAAAATTTATATTTAATAAATTATTTAGAAATGATATTAGAGATAGTAATCTTCCGAGCCTATTGGGAAGAAATAATATTTTGCAAATACTATTTGATGCATAGCCTATGCACCATATATTTAATGATTAAAGATGACTTGGTAATAAATATTTACAAAGCATGGAAGAAACTTGAACAACCACCTCATTCAAAAAATGTTCTAATCATAATTTTGGAGGTAGTGGCAAATTATTTGTCCATGATAATTTAGTCATATTTTGAGTCTATATTATGGGAAGTAAATCCTTCAATGACTAATTTGGATAAAACCAATATTTTTAGACACCCATATTTATATGTGAGACTTGTATTTATCACTTGTATTAGTAAAATTATAAGGCTAATCTCCCCTAAAAATACATACAACAACAACAACATGAGGGAAATATTCTAGTTGATTTTGGGAAACTTCTGAGGTATGGATAAAATCAAAAGTCCTTATTTTGTTTAGAGGGTTATAATTTTATAAACTATTATGAAATTCATATATTTTGTTCTAATATTAGATCTTGACTATGATGATATTATTCTCTAAATGCTTGAACACTTCTTTGCTACTGTTCTAAAAAATCATGCATGAAATATTGTTGCATCAATGTAAATAATTATGACATTGATTATGAATGAGAGTGTAGATATTTTCCAACGACTCCTATCATTTTTATTTACTAATGTAAGAAATGTTGTTGTGGGAATTTCACTTACAATGCATGCACTGGGTAAACGTAGAATTGATCAATGTGAATAAAATCTGAAACCATACTTAAAAAAATCTCAATGATAGTTGAACTATACAAGAACTCTCAGGAAGATAACAACAAAATTGATCTTAGAAGATCTAAAAATATTACTTCTCATACAAATAACCTAGGGAGCCAAGCCACACTTGTCTAGGCAAAATACATGTAGAAGTGTTTCTAGATGAAGAAGTAGAAAATGTGTTCGATGAAATAGAATCTCAAAGGGTTTAGGAAGCATAAATTGATGAGAAACTAACAACATTAAAGTTATTTGAATTACAATAGTTTAGCCTAGAGCAAATAAAGAAATTACAATAGAATATTGAAGAGTTGCAACTTTTGATAATAGAAGAGAAAGAGGTACAAGTCCCAATAAAGTTGGATAGTAACAAAAGGATCATTGAATATCTAACTCTATGTTTGAAGAGTGCTCAAACTATGGTGGATAATAACACTATGGGCAAGGTAAATGTTGTTATCACTAAGTACATAATAATTCTTCCATGTTTTTAGATATTAAAGAGTATATTGGAAATAATTAAATTTTAATATCAATGTGTGATTAAAGACAAGGATATGGTCATTAGAATTATAGAAGAGGCCTTAACTACTTATAAATAAATTTAGGAACGGTTTGATGTCTATACCATAAATTTTATCTTAATCTCTTATTAACTTCATAAAATAGAATAACCACAAATTATTGTAGCAATTGTTAGAGATATGAATGGATGAAAGCTAGAATGCTTGATGCTTTATTCATGAACAATCGGGTGATTTTATACATCATGAAAAGCAATTATAACTACATAACTATTACAAAACCATAAAACCTAACTAAAAATTAAGAACTAAAAAATGTAATAATTATATGCTATAATAACATACTCTTATTTATTACATTATTTTTGAAAATGTACCCTCAAAATAGATGAAATTTTACCTTACCAAGTGACTTGTGGAGAATATTTGCTATCTACGAATCTGTTGGGCAATATTGGAGCTAAATATGGTGGTTTAAGGATTGTTATCAAATATAGTGTCACTAGACCTCAATGTGTTTGGTCCTTTCATGAAATACTATATTCTTGACAAGCTTCAACACAACCTTATTGTCACAAAAAAAGATTGGTGGAAGATCTTCAAGAATGTTTATTTCAAATAGAATGTGATGTAACCAAATTACTTCACACATAGTTCCTTATGTGGCATGGTATTTTGCCTCTATAGATTTCTTCTTATTAATCCATGAAATCGATCCAAATTTGAGATTAAAAAAAATATCCTGAAGTTGATTTCTTGTCATCAATAGATCTAGCATAGTTTAAGTCTATTTAACCCTAAAATAATAAATTTGATTTCCTCTTATATTTAAGACCATAATAAATTATACCTTTAACATATCTCAAAATGTTCTTCATTATAACCCAATGACACTTTTTTGGCTCTTGCATGAATCTCAAAAGATAGATGACTCCCAACAAGCTGCCTCTAGTGATTTTCATTTACTTGAGGTGAATCCTAAAATTGGGATAGTTTAAAACCTTTCTCCATTGGAGTTGACATTAGTTTACAATCTGTCATCTAATATTTCTCAATTAGCATCTTGGAATATTTCATCTATGAGACAAAAACATGATTCTTCTTTTGTCATTTCTTCAAAGAAGTAGCCCCAAGTCTATCATGTCAAATCATTTATTTAAGTCATTATTTACATCTTCAACAATATTATCTAAACTTCTTATGATCATAATATGATCCACATACAAAACAAGGATGACAATCTTTGTTCCTATCTTCTTGATATACAAATTTGAATCTGAGGGGCTATGAATGAATCCATGCTTAAATAGATCATCTATCTTAGTGTACCATGCCCTTAGTGCTTGCTTAAGTTTATAAAGTGACATAATTAGATGACATGCCTTTTGTGGTTGATGTTTGTCAATGAAGCCTTCTTGTTGGGTCATGTATACTTCTTCTTTGGGATCACCATTCAAGAGCATACTTTTAATGTCCATATATTGAAGATTCCATCCCTTTTATGTTATGAGTGCACAAAAAACTCTAATGATATTGATCTTAACAGTTGCTTTGAAGGTCTCCTCATAATCAATTCCTTCTTTTTGAGTATATCCCATAGCAACAAGTCATGCTTTGTATTTGTTGATGGATCCATATTCCTTGTATTTTTCTTGAAAATTCACTTGTAACCAATGGATTGCTTTGTTATAGGTAATTGAAAAGCTCTCACATCCCATTTTTTATGAGGACATCATATTTAGCATCCATGGCCTTCTTCCACTAAGACTGACATAAATCCTCTTAAGCTATCTCTAGTTCAGTGATGTCAATTACTAAACTCACTAGTGCAAGATTAACTTCATTTCTTACCTATTTTCTAGTCTAAACTCCTAATTAAGTGTATGGATTAGAGTTTAGGTATGAGTCCCTGATGGTGATTTCTACTCATTTTGGATATTGATGTTGTTGATTTGATGAATAATTATCTTCCAAACTTCTAAGATCAATGAACAATTATCCTTATATCTCACCTTCCTTGTGACAAGATTATTCATTCTCATCATCTAATTTTGGGAAAAATATATGAGAGGTAGTATGTTTTGAATCCTTCTATGGCAATGAGTCAAATGATGACTCATCACAAACCACATCTCAACTTTCATAAATCTTTTGTGTCTCAGTATTCATGAGATAATATGATTTTGAGGTAGTACTATACCCCAATAGAAGGTGTTGGTTTTTAGCTGTACACCTCTTGCACTCAACCTTACACACTTGAGAAAAATGGAAAACATGGATGATCAACCCATTGATATTTCATTATAGCTAGGGAAGGGTTTAGCATATGAATGGACTGAATGTAGATAATGACTTGAAGACATTGATAGAGGGTATGTTTAACTCCCTACTAATTCTCAATCTACCTAGACGAAGGTGAGAGGACCTAAGGGGTAGCTTGATCTCATGGAGGAATACTACAATTGAATCTCCTTACGTATTTTTAACACACAAGAACTTAAATATAACTAGGGCATAACCAAGTTTGCACACTCCACCTGAGAAGGGTTATCACATAGAATGAATAGATATGCTAGGGTAGACACAAGCTACTAATTGCAAATGGGGATGTGATTGAAAAATTTATTTTAAAATAAATTTTAAACAACATAGGTCCAAATGGAAGACTAAAATTCTAGGCTTTAAAGCACAAAACATAGAGACATTTTAAGTATGCAATATTTATGCATTTGCAAGTAAATAACACATATAATATGAAACATCTATATTATTTTTAGCGTAAAAGAGGGTAGAATGATTTATAATAGTTATAAAAGAGTGGTGTGGTTTTTGAAACAATAGGAATTATTTCAACATACATGACATCATTCATTTTCAAAGGTGTAGAAGACTAAGATACAAACCATGGAAAATACTAGGAGTGATTTGCATTTATTGGTGCCAATGAAATGTAAATATTCAAATGATTTTTTGAAAGCCTAAATCATACACTGTGATTAGAGATTCAACTACTTTTTCCTATCAAATCCATAAATGTAGGGTGCCCTTAAGAGGTTATCGATAACATGTTTCCAAATCACAATGCATAAAGGGGTTTATAACCTAGATTTATGCCCAAGATGACAAGCATTCATTAGCATTAAACTAGATATCTAATAAGTAGACCATGTAAAACATTTCATTGAACTTAATTAATAGGAAAGAGTAAAAATCATAAGTATTTTCCATTATATTTGAAAGAAAATATTACATACATCATTGTTTCTAAATGTTTCCATGGAGACAAGCATAGTGAGTTTGCTCCTTGAAAAGGGGAGACATATTAGAATACTCATAGAGCTTTCTCATGGTTGTACAACTGTAACACATTAGAAAGAGAGACAAAATGGATAAACAACAATGGATCACAATTTTTTTGAAAGAGCCTAGACTTAGGAAAACCCAAAAACCAACAACAATCTTAGAAAAGAGGACAAACCCTAATTTTATACAAATTTTTCACCCCTTTTGCACTAGTAATATGTTGTGCAATTTTCAATATTTCAAACTTACAATAATCTCTCAAATTTTCACCAAGATGCTCCAATTGCAATATATTTTTTGTCATGTCTTTGTAAGGAAAATGGTTCTTGTAACTACCTCTCCATGTAATGATGAAGATTTGAAACAACGTTTTTTTCTCCTTGGCTAAAAATCTATTTCAACTAGGCTTGAGGGAAAATATTCATTTGAGATCCAAACAAACTATTTATCTTCTTGTGCAAATGCCAAGACATATCTTTGTCCACTCATTTACAAATCTAGAATTTACTAGATAACTTCACTTCCTCTTGTGCACACCAAAGAACACCCATGGCCTTTTAATGATGGCATTAGAACACTCTAGATCCATAGCAATTTGAGAAATCTTCTTTGAAATGGCCCACCTTAACCTTTTAAACCTATAACAGTTCTCCCATGGAAGTGTTCGAAGAAGCAAAACATAAAAAATGCAAAACTTAATCTATTTTTACCTTTTTCACCTTTTACTTCAATGTGCCTTTTCCACACATTGATTTTTTACGTTTGACCTTTTAGGATTTCCACCAAACTTGTATGGAGCTTAAGTACATTATTTTTCACTTTTAATCCTTATGGGGAACTTTGGGTCCTGTTTGCAATTTTGCACCTCCTTTATATGGTGGGAATTCAGAGTTCAAAATCACAATTTCAAATTTAAATTTGGAGTTATAATTCCCCTCAAAAGTTCCCCAGTAGATCTAGGAACTTCAAGCATAATTTACAATTCATAATTTTACAACTTACAATCTAGAGTTATAGTTCCCCTCAAATGTTCCCTCACATACTTGGGAACTTCAATAGAAATTTACAATTTACAAAAATTAAAAATTATAATTGGCCTTGAAAGTTTCACTTTGAACTGGGACCTCATGTTTGACTGGTATTGACTAGTCAGTTTGGGAGATCTGAGTGCAACTTGCAATTTGCACATTTACAAAAATCCAAAATTGCATTACTCCTTGAAATCTCCCATGGACCTCTATTTGGGTTGATTCTTATTCCAATTTATTTGAATGATGGGTTTGGGAAGTTGGACCACATATTGTAACCTGCATTTCTTAAAACTTGTTTTTGCACATTACTTTTCCCATCAAGATCTTTGTGGGCTTTGGAGCTCAAGAAAAAAATTGCAAGTTTACATTTTTTGCAAATTGAAATTCCTATACAAACTCTACCAAGCATTCCTTTTGTATGTCCCTTTGTCATTTCTTGACTTTCCATCTGGCTCCATTCCAACTCGGTTTGAAAAGAATGATAATGCTTGCACTTTTTGGCACTTTGAGGTGAACTTCCAATGCTATTATGGAGGTTAACTGATCATTTTCCATCCACATCACTTTATCTTCTTTCACAATATGCTTTCTTATAATCATAATACCCTTTAAAATCCCAACATAATAAATATACAATCTTGGGAGCTCAAAGGCGAAGTGGGATATGTTCACTCAAAGCCTCACAAAAATTAAACTTGTTATAACAAACTATGTACCATTTTCAATTGGTATGAATGACACTTTTTGTAGTTCTAATATATCTAGACTTGAAAGTGTTCCCCAAATATTGTAAAAGTACTTCAAAACATTAATAAAGGCATCCTTTCAATAATCTCTTTATATCTCCAATCAACAGGAAGAATCTGAGGCAACAAGTGAACAAGATGTACACTTATAAAAAAATATATATTTACCTTCAAGGCCCATGCAATATTTGACAGCTTGTTAAGTAGCTTTAGAGGGATATCCTTGTCAACTATCCTATCGGGAAGATTCTCTAAAAGCATGTAATCAGAATCACTAAAAATGAAATAAGACATACTTTTTGTCGCTTCCTCAAAAACACTATATCTACCACTGGATAGAGGAATGAGAGATAAACTAGATGCCATACATCCAACTTCATCATCAACTAGATCATCAAGGCAGTATTCCAACAACAAATAGTTGTATCCCCTATCTAATGGAGATTTCCTCATCAATCTCTGCAACATGCTCCTTACCGTAGCAGGGCAAACCATCCTTGGCTAAGAAATAGCACAATAAGAGAAAAACATATATACAAGGGTTTTAGGTAATTTTGCAATAGGCATTGATAATAATATAAGAGCATCGACAAGTTCCTTAGACTTTGAAAACTCTTCATCATGAAGAAATGCATCAGCTTGTAGGATCCACTTTACACCTTCAACATTTGAATATAGAGATGGAAAATCTTCAATGTTCCTGTAAATTTGGTTCACCAATGTTTCCCATGGCTCTTTAAAAGGGCCACAATGAATAATATTGCTCACTCGGACCAGGTAGTTTTGATGTTTTGATCCGTAACTCACTGAAAGCTGGAGCCATAACCTCCTCTAGAAGACATACATTATAGTCTAACCGTAGCTTCCCACCTCAGTCCATGTTAGATCCATACCAAATATCGTGTCTATTGGAAGAAAGTTCAAAGCAACCATTTACGTGTATAGGCAGACCTATTCTCACTACTAGAGGAAGAAAGCAGAATGCATGGTCGGCCCTAAAAATGTTATCTTTGCTAATGGTCTCAAAGGTCATTGCTTGAATGGGAAACAACGATTTCATCCCCTTATATGCCACCCACAATTGATCCATGCTCGTAACAAAATAACGATGCAATAAAACCTTTCCTCTTAACAACATACCTATTTTGCATGATTCAAATGGAGGAAACAACATCTGGAATGTTCATTCAACATAGATTAATCTATAGAGGACACATGGCATAGGTTTTGGAATGCTTAATACATTTTTGAAATCCACGGGCTTGGGGAACTGATTTACAAATCGCAACTTGAAAAATTAATACCTATTTTCTGCACGCTATTTCTTGATGAATACTTTCATCGGTGCTTTCTATTATGGGATTTGGAGGTATTTTATAAGTTGATGAACTTGAAAATTGCATCTTGGATACCATTTTCCACCCTCCTTCATGTTAACTGCTACGAGGATGGGAGACTCGTAAGCAGTTTGCAACTTATTTTTTCAAGACTTGTTTTCCCTATTGATTATCCCGCCAACTACTCTATGTTTAACGTGGTCATTACCAATCTATAGACTTCATGACATTTAATAGCAATTTACAACTTGTGATATGAACATTTGCTTTTTGCACTTGCCCTTTCACTGTGGAAGTCCACCGACTTACAGGCTTTGGGTTCGGTAAGTGGATACACAATTTGCACATTGCAAATTCATTACTTGTGTTTAGCACATTGTATTCCCAGATAGACAATCCCCACGGAATTTCATCCTTCAATCACAATTTGCAATAATTGTATTTACTCCTTAAAACCTTGGCAGAACTTTAGACACAATTCTCTCAAACTTGCCTTTTGACTTCAAAATTCTGCCATTTTGCCTCATGTACCCCTTTTCGCCTTCCACGTAGGCACATACCTCCACGTCGACGTTGTCCATGACGTGATCTAAATTTTGTTTTGTTTTATATCATCCACGTGGACCCCAATTGTATTCTCTTTTGTCATTGATACAAAAATATGCCTGGCCTTTTTAAACTTCCCACACGTTGACTGGGAAGATTCGGAGATTAATAAACAATTTGCAAGTTGTAGTTTCAATACTTGCTTTTGGCATGTGTTTTTCTCATTCATATTTCTGTACACTTTGGAGTTCTATGGATCTGCAACCAATGTCATTATAAAACATGAAAATGCTAGATATAATTTAGAATTGGGATTGTAGAGGGTTTACATGATATGAACTTGAGAATGGGATGTTTTATAATCTTGAATGTGGAAACAAAGTTTTGGATAATTTGGGTGAATACACTTGCAGACATGAATAATGGTTAGACAAATTAGGCATTAATATCTTTAAAATAGGGCAAAAATTCATAGTGCAATTTTGGGTACTAACACTAGCTCTCACTCGGGGATATACACCCCCAGTGGGTGTGCAAAGAACCATAGAAAACTAGACTAGGTACCAATCCATTGGGCTATGGAGTCAACACTTCACAAATTTATTAGTAAGCACTCATAGAAACTCAAAAAAACAAGGTTACAATGATAAAAATAGATCAAGAAGATCTAAAAATGAACACAACAAAAAAATGATGAAAGGAACTGTACAAATAAGGACCAAAGTAGAGGGGCAACAAAATAAGAAAAAAACAAAATTATACACTATACAATACTATAGACAATTATGAACTCAGTCGAGGAAGTGTTTCAGATATCTGTCATTAACTGGTATCTCCAATATTTCACCATCTAAGTCTATCAAGAAGAAAGTATGGTCCCCAATACTCTAGTCAATGGAATAGTGGCTCATCCACAAGGCATCAAATTTTCCATGTTTGCCTTTCTCTCATACCTATTGTCCCAAAGTAAAACCATATCACCTTCTTGGAAATTTCTTGGAGCAAACTTTCTATCGAATATTATTTTGAGTCTTTTCTTAAACTTGAGGTGTCTTTCATGAGATTTCTTCTAATTTCATCATGGTCAACAATATTTTTCATTCTGATTTCATAGTGGTTAATTTCTTCATCTTCCTCTATTTGTTGCATAAATTGATAGGTTGGCAACAACAAATTCATAGGCAAAGTAACTTCAGCTCCATAAAAAAGCTCAAAATGGCTTTTGCTTGTATCTCTCTTAGGCATGATCATATCAGCGCACAAGGTAAACTTTAACTATTCACCCCACTTCTTGTTGTTTGCTTTTAAAGTCTATCTATTAATTTTGAATAAGTTATTTTTACTAGATTTTGCTTGCCCATTCCCCTGAGGGTTATAGTTAGAAGTATAAGCTAATTAGATCTCGTACTCTTTGCACAATGCCACCAAAGGTTTAGCTTTGACACTCATAGCATTATCAGCAATTACCTTAATAGGCACACCAAATCTACAAATAATTTGATTCAAGAGAAAGTCCATAACCACTTGGTGTGTAGTCTTCTATGTAGGGATTGATTCAACCCATTTCATGAAGTAGTCAATTGCAATTAATATCCATCTGTGTCCAACACTTGATGAATCAGTGATTTCCCCAATGAAATCCATTCCCTATTATCTAAATTGGCCTTTAATCATCATAGGTTGCAAGGGAAGAGAACCAAAAGTTGTTAACCTTCTAGCAAAGCATTGACATTTCTCACATTTTATAACTTTTTGAGCAACATCCTTGAAGAGTGACGACCACCAATAACTAGCTCTCCGAATTTTATGAGTTGTGACTTTAGGTTCAAAGTTACCACCACATACCCCACTATGAAAGTCCTAAATCAAGTCAGTAGTTTATTCTTCTACTAGGAATCTTAGCAGAACCCCATCTAAATTATTCCATGCTAGTCCACTTTTAGTCAAGAGGTATTTTTGGGAAACAAGTTTGAGAGTTCTCCTTTCGTTCTTATACAAGTTTGGGAGATAACTCAAATTTTTTAAAATACTAAATGATATCTGTATACCATGGAGATATACTAATTTGACTCAAAGGATCATCAACATTAATAATAGTAGTGTTTACCTCAATGGCTTACAAATTGCTTTCATCCATGAGATTGGATAGATCCATCCCTCTCACTAACTTGGTGGTATGAATATCCATGCCATAATCTTGTAACTTGTTGACCCACCTGTATCTCTTGTTGGATGCTTCAATTTGAGTTAAGATGTCTTTTATAATGGTATGTGGGATGTATGAAATAATCTTCAAACTCAGAATATAAGGCTTGAATGTCTTAATAGCATTCAAGAGAGTGAAAGCTTGTTTTTTCATGATAGTGTATTTCAGTTTAGAACCTTGTATAGCTTTGCTAAATAAATATATGGGCTACTCATGACCATCTTCATTCTTTTGCAACAAGATATTAGCAATAATATTATGAGATGCAAAAGACAAAATTTGAAATGCTTTACTATAATTAGGGCTAGCTAAGATAGAGGAAAAATTTAAAGATCTGTTGATGTCATTTATTGTGTGAATGGCATTATCCTCCCACTTGATGGCTTGGTCCTTCTTCAACATACACATAATAGGAAAATTAATATCCACAAAATTAGACACAAATATTCTTATGAAATTGATTTGTCCAAAGAAAGATTGAATTCCCTTCTTAGACTGTGAGATAGGCACCTTGTCAATGGATTCTACTCACTCAAGGTCAATCATGACACCATCCTTAGAGACTATATATCCCAGCAACATATCATTTTGTACTTCAAAGTGACACTTCTTAGGATTAATCAAAATTACAAACTCCCTAAATCTAATGAAGACTTTCTCTAGATGCTCCAAATGTTCCTTTTTGTTCTTGGAGAACACGATAATATCACCCTGATACATAGCTATGAAATTATAAATTACCCCTACAAAATCTGCATTTATAGCTCACTAAAATGTTGCATTGGCATTCATTAAACCTAAAGGCATCCTCATATAAACATACATTCCCCAAGGCATAGTGAATACAGTCTTGGGTCTCTTGGATTCCTTCACCACAACCTAGTTATACCCTAAGAAACCATTTAAAGTGGATAAATTTTATGATCTTATAACACTTTGCAGTAGGTTATCCATATTAGGTAGGGGTAGTTGTCCTTTAAATAATATTTATTCAAATTTCAAAAATCCATGCACAAGTGGATGTCACCACTATTCTTTCATATAGGGGATAAGTTTTCCACCCATGATGAGTACCTAATGCGCTGAATAATTCCACCATCACTTAGCTTCTTTAACTCATCGCACATCTTACTAGCCATGATGGGGTTAATAGGTCTTTTCTTCTACCTGAAAGGCTTGATATTAGGTTGCAATGGGATGACATGCTGAAATAAATCTTCCCTATATGCTTTCAACTTGTAAAAAGACAAAGCTAAATAGTCCTGGTACTTTTTTAGTAGTTGTATGTAAGATTGCTTCTCTTCTGCACTTAGGTGAGTACCCAACCAAACCTTTATAGGATGTTTGTTGGATCCCAAATTACACTCAGTCACATAATTTGATATCAATGAGTCTCAAGTTTTAATTTTATCCACTCCATTAAAATATGTTTATAAACTCACCAATTCCTTAGGGATTGTGTTTGTCTTCAGCTTAATGACATCATTCCCAAACAAGGTTACTTTTCCATGAAAAACCTAAACCATGGATTCCAAGTCTATGAGATGATCATGAAACTTAGATTTACAATTTAGAAACCTCCTAATCTAATCATCATCATCAAAAACTTTCCAATGATGAACAATGTCTTGGATTAAAGTCCCAACATGCAGATCCACTTGAAACTTATAATAAGGGCTCATATTTTAAATTTCAAATTGAACACCTAACCCTAAAATTCCATCAGATTCTTTGTTGAAACTCCTATCATTATATAAAATATTGAATGAATCAAATAGATCTAACAAATCCCATACATCATTTTTATATTGTTTCAACTTTTTGTTTTTAGTGGCATAAGCCTTATGGGCATGCTTAACCACTAGTTTAGAATCACCCTTTACAATAAGACTTTTAATTTCATGTTCATGGGAAATTATTAAACCAAGAAAGAGTGCCTCATACTTAGTAATATTATTGACCCACTTAAATAAAAAATTAAAATAAAACATGAAACATTTACCATTAGGGACATAGAAGATAACCCCAACTCCATTTACAATATTGGAGAAAGCCTCATCAAGACACATTTCCAAAATCCACCTTCATTGTCGAACCCAGCATCAAGAACAACTAGTTATTCAACAACATCCACATTATTAAGAAATCTAATCAATTCCACATTTGTGTAAAACACCTCATAAGAACACATTTCAAATCTTCAAGTACATGTAGCATCCTCAGCTCTCTATGAAGTTTGACCATCTTACCCTCCAATGGAATGGTGTCATAAGAAAGGTCCATTTGTACACTTCCACCCATGCTAGTAGACCTTTTTGTGATATCAACATCCCCCACTTAGGTAGGCATTATACAACTACCACGCCCATATTAAAATACTTACCTGGATGAACAACCAATTATACTACCAACCCTTTGACTTACCCCATAACTAGTACCTCTCATGAATCCATGGTGTAACACTTGTTAAAATATGATGTAATTTTCACTCTGAGCTCATTAAGGACACCCAAGGGAATCACATTGTAAGAACCTTTGAAATCGAACAGGTAGTTGTAAAAAATCAAACCATTAATCAGTAGGGTCATGTAAAATGGGTCAACATTCAGCTAACTTTTTACTAATGTAATCCCTAAATAAAATTTCAAGGCTGGTTTAAAAACCTCATTTGATTCTTCATCATCTTAGGAGTATTGAGGATGAATTCATTTCATTTGTAATTATACTCTCACCAAATTCCAAGTGCTCAAATGCCTTCTTCCTATGTTTAGGTATTCTTAGTAATTCAACAAGTGGCATGGTGATCTTCAGTTGGCTCAACATTTGGGCCATATCACACACATTATACTGAAGAAGGGGCATATTAGGAGGAAGGGTGGTAACGACTTTAGCCTGAATAAAATCACTCAAAGTCTGAAGTGGAATAGGCTAGGATAAATTTTCATTTTTATATTAGTCTTCAAAGGTGGGTTATTTCTAACATTGTTCACACCCTTAGGGATACTAGACAATATGGGTACTCTATCCTTGGTTATAGCACCTATTGATTTAATAACTTGGGAGATAGGTGTTAACTTAGAAGTATTAGGGAATGTTTTAATTTTATTAACTTATTTACTTGAATCCCTTGCCCTTGGATTTGTAGGGGCAGTGTCTTGAGGAGCAACACCTTGTTGCCTACTTCTTAAGTTATATCATTTCTCTTGGGCAACTGTTAAATTAATTAGCAACTACATGTCCTCAATTAAATAAATTCCCCCATCATATTTCTTAATCATCATAGAATGTAAGAATTTCAAATCATTATAACGCATGCTTGTGTCATATTAACATCAATAATAACTTCATAAGTTGGGACACATACCTTTTTTACTACATTTCAGAACCGATCCATAGTAGTAGCACTCAACAATTCCATGGAGGTAGACATTTTTCTTTGGGAGACTTGAGAATTGAACATCAGAATATCATCATCATTAGATGCAGACTTAGGTTCATCTGTATCTTCATCAACATTTTTAGTAGAATCATAAGGAGGATGTGGAAGGAATCATTTATCAGACCAATCAAAGTCAAAATAATAATTTATAGCATTCACTTTGGCATTTAATGGATCAAACACTTATTTTTCATCCCCTCTAGTCTAATTTCTATCATTTATCTCATCAATTGTAGCCCTCTTCCCTCTATCATTATCCCTAATGTGGAAATTAGGCCTCCTTTATGCTTGATTTTTATTTGGATCTCTCACTTGACTTGCAAACACATGAGGTAGCCCTTTCTCAACGCTATCCAACTTATAGGACATCTCTTTGATAGCGAAGGCCAAAGTCTTAATGGTTTCCTCAAGGTTGGTTGTCTTAATAGACTACATTTTTTCTAGATTAACCAACTTCATATCAGCCTACTTCTTTAAGGGCTTACCCACAGCCTCTATATTGTTTTCAATTTTGATGTGCATATTGAATGCCTATCTCAGTTTTAAGGGAGCATTATCCCTCAAGTAGTATGCAACCTTCTTGTCAAAGACAACACAATATTTAATCAAGCATGGTGTATCACTCAGCCTAATATTCTCAACCACCCTCATCATAATCTTATTGAACCTCATGTAAACTCATTATGGTTCTTTTTAATTTTTTCAAATTCTACCAAAAGAAACCTAGGATCAATCCTATCACCATACTGAATTTTGAAGACATTCTTCATCTCTTCCCATGAATCAATGCATCCACAGGGAAGGGAATTGATCCACTTATAAGAATGTTCTTTCAACGTATTTATAAACAACTTAATGCAAACATCCTAATTCTCAAACTCATAATTATCAATGATAATGTGGAGATCCCTCAAGTGTTGATCACCAATCACCGTATTGTTCCGTTGAAACTTAGGAAGGTGGTTCCTTACTTCGTTTGGGACTTCATTTGGGTAACCTTCCATTTCATCAAAATTAATTGGTCTAAATTGAGGAATCATGAATGTATGACATTCATTCTCATCTTGATTCCTATTCCTTATGATTGGTTCAATGGTGGGTTCAATATCAAATGGAAAATGTCTATGAGGGGGTGAGTGAGGTAGATTTGGGAGATCAAACTTAAGAGGAGATTCAGCTGGTTGAGAAGGTGTTGGGTAATAAATGAGACTATATTATTCTAAATTATTAAGATAACTATAATAATCTTCAATATTAGGAAGTTTAACAAACAAAATTTCAAGTGTACCATAATATTGATAGTCCAAATACTCCTTAGTAACTGAACATTGTCCTTCAATTAGCCTCCAAAATTGTCTCCTTCTTCTTTGATGAACACTTAAGGGTGAGACAAGTTTTTTTGATGAGTCACCTTTGAAGGATGACTTCAATCCTTCCAACTTTGTAAACAATAAAACACTCAAACTTAAAACTTAAGATATGCAAAGTGGGCATTGATCTTCTTTGAAACTAGATAATATTGTTGGAGTTGCCACTACAAGCAAACTTTTGGAATATAATAGTTTATAAATAGGTTGAGATACATGATAAAATTAAACTTTATTGAAGATTATTGATGAGATAGAAAGAAAATATACTACAAATTCAGATTTTTATTCAAAATGAGAAATCACCTTCCAACATGACAAGTTAATAGTTCTTTGCAATAAATTTAATAAAAGACAATAGTGTTACATAGTTGATATCCCAAAGTAGTGAAGCACACTCAATGATAGGCAAATTTTTTTTAGAACATGAACTTATACAACTCTCTGTCAGAGTCCTTAGCAACACAGGTGGCTCGGATCGATGCTTAAAACCCAAAAACAATGCCAGTGAAGTGTTGCGACATTGAAAAAACAAATATACTCAATAAATAAATATAGATGGATAACTCCATAATACTTTAACAAGTAATATATATATAAGTGATAGATTCTATTCAAGAAAAATGGTCTCCAAGTGGGAGATTATTGAGTGTGGAGCCCTTTGGGGATATTGCATGACCATAGGAGTAAATTTTGGGGGCCTAAAGAGCTCCAAAGATGTTAGGGTGTAATTTTCATGTTCTCCACATGTGAGTGTAATATTCATTGTATTCCTAATTTCTATGTATTCCATATTTCATGGAGTTAGTTGTTTGCCTCTTCCCATGTTGACTTCCTTGTTTTGAGGAAGCTAGTTGTTTTTTGGAAAAGGGAAATCCTTCCTTGTTGAATGGAGTTGGTTAGGATCACATATTTTTTGGGAAAATGTGACCTTAGAAGGTGGAGAGATGAATATGGAAAATTCCTCCTTGGGAGAGATTTTATAAAAGTTTAATGAGGTAGAGAAGGGTTATCACATGTTCGATAATGCTTATCTTGGATAAACATTGTACATTTGCTCCTATTTTTGTGGATTTTATTCATTTTCTTATATATAAAGGGTGTGGTTTGGCCTTTAGAGGTTGATGGCTTATTTACAGGGTGTGGCTTTGAGGATTAAAGTCAGAGTATAGGTGTTCATTACAAGGTGTGTTTTAACAACTTGTGAGATATAGCATCATGCAGGTGTAGGTGAAAGTGCAATTTTTAATGTAGCACTTTCTATAGGAGATTCATTTATCTCTATTAGAGTTCCTTGTAATCTTGTTTTAGATTATTGATATATTTGAGAACTTTCATTGGTGGATGTAGCCCACATTGGGTGAACCATGCTAGATCCGTGTTATCTATGTTATTATTATCTTGTTCTCATTTGTGATTTCATATTAAAGGTGAATTAAGGAATGTTTCTTTGATGCATTTGATTTCATAGCTTTAGATCTATTTTATGGTAATAGTAAATCTATATTTATGTGTTTTATTCCTAACAACTGGTATCAAAGCCATTGGTTGTGTGTTTTGCTGAAATCGTAAATCACAGGAAGGCTATTAGCTTGAGTGAGAGCTATGGGAGAAGAGATCATATTTAGAGTTGATAATTTTAATGATAATCATTTTGGTTTGTTTAAAATGAAGATGTAATATTACCTATATCAGAAGGAACTTCAACTCCCATTGGAGGGGAAAGGAGGACAACCTATAAGTATGAGTGATGCAGATTGGTCATTACTTGATAGGAAGACATTAGGAGCCATACTATTATGCCTCTCATCTTCTATTGCATTTAACATTATAGATCAAATAACTATAAAGGATCTCATGGATAAACTTGGGAAGTTATATGAGAAACTTTCAGCTTCTAATAAAAAGTTTCTTATGAAAAGATTATTTAACATGAAAATGTCTGAGAATGGTTTAATTTTTAATCATATTAATGATTTTAATATAGTTGTAAGTATGATCACTTCAATTGGAATTATGTTTGATAATGAACTTATATATTTTATAATCTTATGTTCTTTGCCTAATAGTTGGGATAGTTTGGTTATGGATGTAAGTAATGTAGTCCCTAGCAAGGAAAACTTTAATTTTGAGGATGTTGTAGGTGTGATCCTTAACGAGGAGATGAAAAATAAAAGCACTAGTGAATCATCTTTAGGTAATGATTTATCATTTGATACTAGATGGAGGCAAAAGGAAAAGAGGAAAGGTAACTGAAGAAAGTCAAAAGGTAGATCTAAGTCTAGATCTAGATCCAAGATGATATGCTAGCATTATGGGAAGAGTGGACACTCAAAGAAGGATTATTGGTCACTTCAAGATAAGAATGCCAACAAGGAGGAAATGAATGAGGTAACTATGACATCAGGTAAATCATCTCAACATGACTTAATTCTTTCTATGGATGGTTTTTCTAAGTCTTGTGTATTAGATTCAGGGGCTTCTTTTCATGCCACCCCACATAGGTATTATTTTATTGATTATATTCAAGAGAATCTAGGACATGTATATCTTTGTGATGATGAACCATGTGAGATAGTAAGGAAATGTTGTGTTTAGGTTAAGATGTAGAATGGAAACACATAGATCCTTAAGGATGTTAGACATGTGCCTATGTTGAGATGAAATTTGGTTTTAGTGGGGAAATTGGGTAATGAGGGATGTTCAATATTGTTTACTGCAGATTCTTGGAAAGTTACCAAAGATGATCTTGTGATCTTGAGAAGTAAGAAATTTGGTACTTTGTATTTGATTATTAGTGTTGATTCTATTGATTTAGCTATTGCAGATGGAGATGAAACTATGTGGCACCATAGGCTCGATCATATGAGCCATAAAGGCATATATATTTTAAAATATAAGTTGCCTAGATTAAAATATCTAGATTTATACTTATGTGAGATTTTTGTGTATGGGAAACACAAGCAAGTTAAGTTCATAAAGATTGGACCCACAAATAAGATCACAAGTTAGATTTGGTACACTCAGATGTATGGGGACCAACTCAAGTATCTTTTACTGGTGGATCCAATTATTATGTTACTTTTATAGATGATGCCACTAGAAAAGTTTGGGTTTATTTCATTAAAAATATATTTGATGTAATTGAAACTTATAAGAAGTGGAAAGCCTTGGTTGAGAATGAAACAATTTTCAAGTTGAACTATTTATTACTCACTAAAAATGGAGAGCCAGAGTGTTATGAGGAAGCAATGTAGGTAGATGCCAAGTTGAGATGGGAACAAGCCATGGATAAAGAGCATAGATCTCTCATGGAGAACCAAATGTGGGATTTGGTTAGGCTACCCAAGGGTAAGAGTGCACTGTTGAACAAGTGGATCTTCATAATAAAAAAAGAGAATTAAGGGAAAAAATGATATAAGGCTAGGATGGTGGTCAAGGGGTTTGCACAAAAATTAGGAATTGATTTTGATGAGATTTTCTTTCCTATTCTAAAAATGACTTTTATTAGGACTATTTTTGGTTTAGTTGCAGTTGAGGATTTTCACTTAGAATAGTTAGATGTGAAAAAATCTTTTCTTCATGGTGATTTGGCTGAGTTGTATATGAAGTAACCATAGGGTTATGAGGTCAAAGGGAAGGAGAACTATGTGTGCAGACTAAAGAAGAGCTTGTATGGCCTAAAATAATCTCCATGGTAATGGTAAAATAAATTTTATTATTTTATGTTTGAATAAGAATATAAAAGGTGTCATTCTGACCACTGTATGCACATCAAACATTTTTATGATGGATCCTTATTATATTATGCTTTTATGTTGATGACATGTCAGTTATAGGAAAGAACATACAACATATTCATATGCTTAAGAAATAACTTAGTGACTCCTTTTCTATGAAGGATTTGGGTGTTCTAAAGAAAATCCTTGGTATGAGGATTTATCATGATAGGAAAGAGAGGAAGTTGATCTTATCCCAATCAGAGTATGTGAAGAAAGTCTTGGAAAGGTTTAACATGTTGGATGCTAAATCTATTGGTACTCCTTTTGTAGGCCACTTTATATTATCAAAAGAGCAGTGTCCCAAGATGGAAGCTAAAAATCTTAAGATGTCTAAGGTACATTACTCATCGGTAGCTGGTAGTTTGATGTATGCCATGGTTTATACTAGGTTAGATATTGTCCAAGTAGTGGGATTTGTGAGTAGGTATATGAGTGATTCAAGTTATGATTTTAGACATGCAGTGAAATGGATTCTACAGTATTTGAGAGGAACCATTAATTTTACATTATGTTATGGTGGATCAAATTCCACTTTACATGGTTACGTGGATATAGATATGGTAGAGGATATTGATAATAGGAGAAGTATGATAGGATATATATTTACTATTGAAGATACAGTGGTTAGTTAGATTTATAGGATACAGAAGGTTGTGGCTTTGTCAACCATAGAGGAAGATTATTTTCCTACCATGGAGGATAGCAAGGAAATGATTTGGTTATAAGAGTTGGGGCATGAGTAGGAAGTTGGGAGATTACATAGTGATAGTTAGAGTGTTATTAATTTTTCAAAGAAATTCACTTTCCACTCGAGGATGAAACACATTCAGTTACACTATCACTTCATCAGTACAAATTTAGAGAACTTGGTGAAACTGGAGAAGATTCATACTAGCTAGAATCCTAGGGATATGATGACCAAGGTGGTTACATTGGATAAGTTGAGACTATGTTCAGATTTGGTTGGACTTAGTGGTCATGGAGCAGTGATAGATTATGTTCAAGAGAAATGGTCTCCAAATGGGAGAGCATTGAGTGTGGAGCCTTTTAGGGCTATCACATGACCATATAAATAAATTTTGGGGGCCTAAAGAGATCCAACTATATGAGGGGTATAATTTTCATGTTCTCCACATGTGAGTAGAATATTCCTTATATTCCTAATTTCTATGTATTATATATTTTATGGAGTTAGTTGTTAGATACCTTTTCCCATGTTGAGTTCCTTATTTTGAGGAATCTAGTTGTTTTTTGGAAAAGGGAACTCCTTCCTTGTTGAGTAGAGTTGGTTGAGATCACATGTTTTTGGGAAAAGGTCCCCTTATTAGGTGGGGAGATGATGAATATGGTGAAATCCACCTTGGGAGAGCTTTTGGATAAGCTTGATTAGGTAGAGGAGGGTTGTCACATATTGGATAATTCTTATCTTGGATACGCATTACAAATTTGCTCCTCTTTTTGTGGATTTTCTTCATTTTCTTATATATACAGGGTGTGATGTGGCCTTTAGAGGTTGATGGTTTATGTTTAAAGTGTGGCTTTGAGGATCAGAGTCAAAGTGTAGGTTTTTTCCGAAGTGCAGGTGTTCATTATAGGGTGTGGTTTAGTAACTTGTGAGATACAACATTGTGTAGGTGTAGGTGAAATTGTAATTTTTTATGCAACACATTCTACAAGGGAAATTTCTATCTCTATGAGAGTTCATTTTAATCTTGTTTTAGATTACTAATTTATTTGAGAACTTTCATTAGTAGATGTATCCCACATTGGGTGAACCACATTACTTATGTGTTATTATTATCTTTCTCTCATTTATGATTTCATATTAATGGTGAATTAAGGAATGTTTTTGTGATTCATTTTATTGCATAACTTTAGATCTAGTTTATAGTAATAGTAGATCTAGATTTAAGTGTTTTATTCATAGCATCTATAAGAGTCCCCATCAACACAAGTGACAAAGATAGTCACCAACAAAGGTGATAGTAAGGTGTTATGGTGTTGATAGCACAAAGATAGTCAAAATAGCACAAAGATAGGTTGAGAACTTTAAAACCTAATTTTATAATCAACTCTCTACAAGAGTCCCTAGTAACATGGGTGACAAGGATTTTATCCAACAATGGTGCTAGTGGTGTGTTTGTTCTTAGTTCTACACCTCTTACACTAAACCTTGCACACTTGAGAAAAATGGCAAACATGGATGATAAAAGTGTTGATTTGTCATTATAGACATGTAAGGGTTTAACATATAGATAGACTGAACCCAGACCCTACAAAAGGGTATGGTTAACTCTCTACTACATTTGGCTCTACCTAAACCAAGTGAGAGGACCTAAGGGGTAGCTTGATCACATGGAGGGATACTAAAATTCAATCTCCATGGGAATTTTTGGAACATAAGAAGAAAAATCTGACCATAGAATAACCAAGTTTACACACTCCACTTGGGAAAGGTTTTCACATAGAATGAACAAATGCACCAGGGTAGATACAAGCTACTAAAGATAGATGGCAATGTGATTGCAACCTTTATTTAAAAATAAATTTCTAACAATGGAGGGTCAAATAGAAGATTGAAATTTTGGGATTTAAAGCACAAAACATAGATACATTTTAAGTATGCAATATTTATGCATCTATAGGCAAATAACACTTATAATATGAAATAATTGTATTATTTATTGGGTAGAATATGCTAAGATGAGTTATAATAGTTTTAAAATAGTGGTGTGGTGGTGTGGTTCTTTGAAAATCAATAATCCTTTCAACATACATGACATAATTCATTTGCAAAGCTGTAGAAGACTACAATACAAGCTATGGAAACAAACAAGAGTGATTTACATTTATTGGTTCTAATGAAATGCAAATGTCCAAATGATTTTCAAAAACCCTAAAGAATACAATGCAATTAGAGATTCAAATACTTTTTCCTATCAAATGCATAAACCCAGGGTGCCCTTAAGAGGTTATCAATAACATGTTTCCAAATTAGAGTGCAAAAAAGGGTTTATAACCTAGATTTATGCCCAAGATGACAACCATTCATAAGTATTAAAATAGATAACCAATCAACAGATCATGTAAAACATTTCATTACACATCATTAACAGGAAAGAGTAAAAATCACAAGTATTTTCCATTATCTTTGAAATAAAATCTTACATACATCATTGTTTCATAATGTTTCCATGAAGACAAGCATGCTGAGTTTGATCTTTGAACATGGGAGACATATTACAATGCTCATAGAGATTTCTAATGGCCATATAGCTAAAAACACCTTAGAAAGAGATATAAAATTCATACACAAAAATGGGTTCCAAATTTTTTGAAAGATACTAGTCCTAAGAAAACCAAAAAAATAATAACAATCTTAAAAAAGAGGACAATCCCTCTTTTTATACAAATTTATCATCCCTTTTTTTCTTGGAATATGTTGCACGATTTGAAATATTTCAAACTTGGAATCATCTCTCAAATTTTTTCCAAGATGCTCCATTGGAATATGCTCTTTATCATGCCTTAAATATTCATGCCTTTGTAAGGAAAATGATTCTTGTAACAGCCTCTCCATGTAAGGATGAATAGTTAAAAAAACACTTTGTTATCCTTGTCTATAAATCTATTTTAGTTGGGATTGATGAAGAATATTCATTTGAGAGCCAAACAAACCATTTGTCTTCTTGTCCAACTACCTAGACATGTCTTTGGCCACTCATTTACAAATTTTTAATTTCCTGGACAACTTCCCTTCTTCTTGTGCATGCCAAATAATCCCCTTGGCCTTGTAATGATAGCATTAGAACACTTTATATATGTGTCTATTTGAGAAATATTATTTGGAATGGCCCACCTTAACCTTGTAAACCTATATAATTTCTCCCATGGATGTTTTTGAACAAGTAAAACCTGAAAAAATGCAAAACTTAGTCTATTTTCTCCTTTTTCACCTTTTACTTCAACATGCCTTTTCCACACTTTATTTTTTGCATTTGAATTTTTAGGGTTGCCACCAAACTTGTTTTGAGCTTAAGTGCATTATTTTTCATTTTTTAGCCTTATATGAAACTTTGGGTCTCATTTTTAATTTTACACCTCCTTTATATGGTAGGAATTTGGAGCTCAGTAGTACATTTTCAACTTGTAATTTGGAGTTGTAATTCCCCTCAAAAGTTCCCCAGTGGATCTAGGAAATTCAAGAATAATTTACAATTTTGGAAATTGCATTCTAGAGTTGGAATTCCCCTCAAAATTTCCCTCATGGACTTAAAAATTTCAAAAGGAATTTCTAATTTGTGAAAATGCAAAATTGCAATTAGCCTTGAATGTTTTACTTTGAATTGGGACCTCATGTTTGACCTACATTAACTAGTGGATTTGGGAGAACTGAGTGCAACTTATAATTTGCACATTTTCAAACATGTAAAATTGCATTCCTCCTTGAAATCTCTCATGGAACTCTATTTGTGTTTAATTTTCTTCCACTTACTTTGAACGAAGGTTTTGGGAAGTTGGACCGTATATTACAACTTGTATTTCTCAAAACTTGCTTTTGCACATTAATTTTCCCACCAAGATCTCTATGGGCTTCAGATATCAGGAAATAAATTATAAGTTTGATTTTTTATAAATTTAATTTCCTATTTCAAACAATGCAAACATTCCTTTTGCATGTCCCTTTGTCCTTTCTTGACTTTACATCTATCTTCATTCCAACCTGGTTTGAAAAGAATGATAAAGCTTCCACTTCTTGGCCCTTTGATATGAACTTCCAATGATATCCTGGAGGTTAACCAATCATTTTCCATCCACTTGACCTTATATCCATTCAAATATAATTATTTGTAATCATAATACCCTTTAAAATCCCAACATAATAAATATACAAGCTTGGGAGCTCAAATGCAAAGTGGGATATGTTCACTCCAAGCCTCATAAAAAAGATAAATAATTATAACAAGCCATGTACCATTTCTAAATGGTATGAATGACACTTTATATAGTTCTAATATATATGGACTTGAAAGTGTTCCCCAGATATTACAAATGTAATTTATAACATCACTAAAGGCATCTTTTCAATAATCTCCATATATCTCCAATCAAAAGGAAGAATCTGAGGTAACAAGTGAACAAGATGTGCACTATTAAAAAATGATATTTGCCTTCGAGGCCCATAAAATATCTTAAAATTTTTTAAGTCTCTTTAGAGGGATATCCTTGTCAACCATCCTATCAAGAAGATTCTCTATAAGCATGTACTCATAATCATTATAGATGAAATAAGACATGCTTTTTGTCACTTCTTCAAAAACACCATATCTACCACTAGTTAGAGGAATGAGAGATAAACCATATTCCATACATTCAACTTCATCATCAACTAGATCATCAAGCTAGTATTCTAATAATAGTATGTTGTATCCCCTCTCTAATAGATATTTCCTCATCAATCTCTAGAAAATGCTCCTTATCGTATCAAGGTAAACCATCTTTGGCATATAGATACCACAATAAGAGAAACACATGTATATAATGTTCTTTGGTAATTTTACAATAGACATTCTTAATAAGATAAGAGCATTAACACATTCCTTTGACTTTGGAAACTATTTACTTTCAATAAATGCATCAGTTGGTGTGATCCACCTTCAACATTTGAGTATAGAGATGGAAAATCTTCAATGTTCCTATAGATTTGCTTCACCAATGTTTCCCATTACTCTTCAAAAGGGCCATAAGGCCATAATGAATAATATTCTCACTTAAACCAAGTAGTTTTCAAGCTTTGATCAGCAACCACTATATGTTGCATGTGGTCCTTACCTATCTATGGACTTAGAAAAATTTAATGAAAATTTTACAACTTGTGATATGAATATTTGCTTTTTTCATGTGCCCTTCCACCATGGAAGATTATCAATTTACAAGTTTTGGGTTCATGACGTGAATACATAATTTGCACATTGTAAATTCATTACTTGCATTTAGCACATCATATTCTTTACTAGATAATCCCCATAGACTTTTATCCTTCAATCATAATGTGTAATATTTGCATTTACTCCTTAAAACCCTAATGAAACTATAGACATATTTTGTAATTATATCAAACTTTCCTTTTGACTTCAAAATCCCACCATTTTGCCTTACGTACCCCTTTTCACCTTCCACATAGGCACATACCTCCACATCGATGCTGACCATGACATGATATATTTTTTTCTGTCATCCATGTGGACCCAAGTTGTATTCTCGTTTGGAATTGTTACAAAAATATACATGTATTTTTAAAACTTCCCACACACTGACCTACGAGATTGGGAGATTAATAAATAATTTACATGTTGAAATTTTAATAGTTGTTTTTGGCATGTGTTTCTCCCATTCATATTTCTACATGCTTTGGAGTTTTATGGATCTTACAACCAAAGTAATTATAAAACACAAAAATGTTAGATATAAGCAAGAACTGAGATTACAAAGAGTTTACATGATATGAACTTGAGAGCAGGATTTTTTATAATCTCAAATGTGGAAGAAGAGTTTTAGATGATCCAAGTGAATACACTTGCATATAGGTGGTAATGGTTAGATAAATTAGGCATTAATATCTCAAAATAGGGCACAAAATCATAGTGTAATTTTAGGCACTAACATAAGGCACTAGATTGTCTTTAGTTTGATCTTCTTCCTCTTTTAAAATAGGACATCAATATAAGATATATAACCAAATACTCTAAGATGAGATATCTAAAGTTTGTGACCACTCCATACCTATTATGATGTCTTATCTTACAATATATTTTTAGTTTCCATGTTGATAATATATATTATTGTCTAAACTACTTTTGCCCAGAATGGCACCTCTAACTTTACATTGAAAAGTAGGAAATGAGCCATCTCCATGACTAAATGATTACATCACTCTACATTTTATTTTATTGTAGCATATAAAGAGTAATCAAGTGTTTTTTGATGTTGTGTTGCATCAAGAATGCCATTAATTATTTTGATGTGAATTTCACCTCAATCTAAGTGGAGGAGATGAATAGGTCTCCCTAACTAGGTGATAACAAACTGGTAGACCTTAAAATGAGTAAAGGCTTCACTCTTTTTATTGAGAAAGAATACCCATGTCTTGCAAGATAAATCATCAACAAAAAACTAGAATTACTTGAATCCTTAGAAAGAAGTAGGCAGTGGTCATCATAGATTGGTATGTACCACATCTAAATGATCCTTGGCTTGTGAGGAACTCAACTCTAATGGAACCCTATGTTGTTTTTTGGCAAGGCATCTAGGGCATACAAAAAAATAATGGGATAGCTAAGGAAGTAAACCTAGCAGGGACTTAAATTTGAGTTGGTATAAAGAGATAGTGGAAAAGTGCCCATATCTATAATGCCATAGTGAAGTAGATTCTACCATAGAGGTAGAGAGAGAAACAACATCAAATGAGACTACATCTAGGGAAAATAATTGATCCTTCAAAAAAGCTCTAGCAATGACCTTACATTTATGTTAGAGGAGATAGGATTTTGTGCCATTTTTTATCATGAACTCTACCTTAACCTTACGATTCAAGAGCTAACTTACATATAAGAGATTAGTTGTTAAGATGGGAACATATAATACCTTTCTGATAGTATAGGTTCACATCCTGAGAGGAATGGTGATAGTTCTACTTCATTATACAACATATTATTTGTCTTATACAATCCAAAAATGATCTCTAATGGGTTGATTCATTATAAAATCAATTAATTCCTTACATTTTATCATATGCTTGCTAGTGCTAGATTCGATCAATCAAACATTACTCATTTGTGATGAGATTGCGGAGACAAGAACTACATTCTTATATGCACCATTGCATTCTAATTTTATGGTCACCTCCTCTTCAAATTCATCATCATCTTGATGTTGTTCCATAACATGTTCACACTTTTTTCATCATCAAATATGTCTTTTTTTATTTATGTGAGTCATCTCCATTGGATGTGCCCTCTTTACTAAATGATCCTTGTGTCAAGGCATTATACTAGTAGTGATTAGTGTCATACATATTGGTGTGGAAAATATGACACCATATTTTTGCCTTCTAAGATTTTTTTTGTTGTTATTGTGACTAATTTGGTGGTCTTTTTGAGAACTTTGGATCATTTTTCTTGGAAATTAGGGCTTTATCCTCAAATTCATCTTACATAGACTAGATGGCTTCTTCTTGTTGAAGCAAATTCACCAGTTCTTTGAAAGACACTAATTTATTTATGATGTTTAATGTCATGATGAATTTGCAAAATTTAGAGGGGAGAGATTTAAATGCGATTAGAACCAATATCTTTTCCTTCATCATTTCTCCAAGCATAATTAATTCTTATCAAAGTTATACCACCCTACATAATAACTCCTTAACTTTATAGCCATATTGCATACTTAGAGTATGAAGCTTGGACTGGAGATGGAGAATCATTATCTAGTTATTCAATTTGTATATGATGGACAGAATGTCCCAATTCTCTCTCAATGTTGACGTATCCTGAATATGAGGTTGAAGCTCATCAGTGACACTAAGTGTGATCAACATAAGTGCTTTTACATTTGACTTGTCATATTTTTTTTATAATTAGCTCTGGTAGGATGGGTCACTATACTAATGATGATACCCCATAATTATTGAAATTGATTAATCATTCTCATATTCATCTTTCATGTGAAATTATTTGGCCCTTTGAGAAGTTAGGCATTGGAAAAGTGTAACTTGGGTGTACATTTTTTTATAGAATATTTCACAATGCTAACAAATTACTATTTTATTGCTTCAAAATTCTATATTAAAAGATGTACCGTAATGAAAATAACTTATTTTATCTTATAACTAGAGTCACCTTGTTGAGATTCGTAGTCATAGGCTTTTCATCCTTCTTCAGAGGAGTAGTTTTGGGAGCCTTCTTCACAGGGTTTTACTTTGGTTGAAGTATTGTTAACAATCAACACCACCAATATCCATTGCTATTCAAGGGGCTTTCACTATATAATTTGTAGTTTTGCTTGCCTTTTTAATGGCATCCAATCACTTCACACATCCTATTATAATGTTATGTTGGTGGTTGAATGTTTGGAAAATTCTATCACTTTAATGATTTTTTCAATATACCTCTTATTTGACTCAACACTCAGCACTAGAAATCAATCCTTGATATTGGTAGCACCTTTATGGTTACTCTACATCCAGTGTTTTAACCTTGTAATCATGCTTTTATCACCATGTTCTCTACTTATAGAATGCCTTTCTAGCTGAAATGGTTACATCAAGAAATTTTAGGTACAAAAAATTGTGTTAAAGGCCATATCTTGCATATTCTCCCTAATGTTAGGATCTTGACTAAAAGTGAAGATAGTTACACATTCAAAGTTATAAATTTAAATTAAAACACTTGGTTTCTCTACATCTTCCTCTATTATATCTTCATGCTCGTTGACTGCCTCCCTCCGCTCTACACTTTCCTTTGCTCGTTGTAAACTTTTATGTCACACTTCTGTTAGGCCTCTTTTTCTACACTATTCCCTACATCGATCAGCTTCTCTATCATGTGCACTTGTTGTGTAGGCATCTCAAGATTTTGAATGCTCTGATACCAAATGAAAGCTAGAATTTTTGATGTTTTATTGATGAATAGTCAAGTGATTTTATACATAATGAAAACTAGTTTTAAATGCATAACCATTACAAAACCATAACACCTAATTAAAAATAATAGCTAGACAACTATGCTAAGCAATATAATAATTATATGCTATGCTAATAATGGAAACAACATTTTCCATGAAGAAAAATTTCTAGAGAATCCAAAAGATGAAAATTAAAATTTGAGCATAACTAAGAGAGTTGGAGAAGCATCATAAGGAGGAATGGAAGAAATATAAAGATTAGTTTGGTACCCTGCTATTTTTAGGATGATTTAGGCATTGATTAAGGATAAGAAATCTTTGGGAAGGGAAAAATATCATGTTCTCTTTTTTAAATAAAGTAAAAAATAATAAAATTAACATTTTTAATTGTCTATGTGACTTATTTTTATTCTATTAAAAAAAATTGACAACTTAATATTAATTTATTATTATTAGAAATAAAAGAAAAGGTTAAGAAAGAGAAAACATGAAACTAAAATAAAAAGTGAAAAGTGAAAATAAAATTGCTAGAATTAAAAGTATAACCCTATCCCTACAAGTGATAATTGATTTTATATATTGAGAGTTTTCCTCATTGTAATTCATTCACTTTTTATTATCATTTTTTCTTAATTGATTATGCCTTCTAGTTCATTGATTTTTAACATAAGGATGAAAACCCATATAATTGGAATGAATTATAAGGATTAAAAACTTCACAATTAATATTTAGGTTTGAAGATAAAAAAAACTCTAACCCATTCAGGTGATTCCACTCATGAATCATAATTATGCTTAAAAATCAGGATCAAATCAAGTTTCAGTGTAACTGATGATTATCATCAATTACTAAAAGTTATGAGGATTTAATGTCTTTTCCATATTGTTACATTAATTTTAAGCCCTAATGTCTATTTAATTGGTGTTTACCTTCATCATAATACTATGTGGAGGAATGTAATTGTTGTTGTAGAGACTTTTGTTCATCGTAATAGTGTTGTTAGCCTTTTTGAGTATTCTATGCTTACGGGTACCTATTATAACCTCCTTAAAAACTACCTTTTATCCTCTATCACTATAAAATTTAATATAATCACCATACTCTATTGAAAACAAACAAATGTACATGTTACTTGCTACCTATAGTACCCTACATACCTATCAAATGTAGTCCTCTTGAAGATCTATTACTATTGTATGTCATCAGTATAGCATGGGTTAACATTAGTAAGATTTTTACTATATTTTAGTTATTTATAAATTCATTTCTTCATCATTTTTATGTGTAACTATCTTATTAAATAAATTCTTTAATGGGTTTTAATACTAGTATTTCATGTGCCATTTATTATGTCCTTTCTTCATTACTAGTATTTGTATGCTTTCATCTCAATAACATAAGGGTTTCATGGAGTTTCAAGTTGGTTTTAACTATCCATATTTTATGTGGGTTGTTTTAGTATTATTTTGATATCTAATATTGAAAAGTAATCACATAAAACTTTAGAGTTAATAAATTATCCACAAAGGGACATTACATAGGATACATAGTACTCGTTCCAACCTCTAGAACATCCTTCCCAATATGAGAAAATTTTAATTTTTAAGCCCAAATTTAGAGCACCTAAAACAAAAACTGTAAGTGTTTTTTATCAACCAAAAATAAATTCACATGCATTCCAAATCTCTCGACTTTCACCCTTCAACATGGTGATCCAATGTAATAGATGAATTAATGGTAGACAATATATTGATCAATATTGGAATGTGATTTTTATGTAGTCAAGAGATAAGTTATTGTCCTCCAACTAACATTTATACCTATGATACCTCTTAAAAATACATCACTTTCAATTAATTTGGATATGAAAATCACATGTGTTTCCATGACCATGACCTCCAAATAGATAAGAGTGCATGTTTTTATAGCTACTCAAGAATGCAAAAACATGGACAATAAATGTTGTCAATATTAAAGCCACAAATGGAGATATCCACCTCCAGTTCTTCATGGCTATTAAATGGCATGGAAGCCACATTTTAAGTGGTGAATAAATTTTAATACCAAGTTTTTGACCTCTAATCATTCCTAGTCATGTGATATAGTACTCATTTTATCCTCAATATTGTCCTTCCCAATAAGGGAAAATTACAATTTTTAGCCTAACTTAAAATTCTCATAAAACTAAAACCATAATTAATTTTCACAAACCTAAATAACCTTCACATACATGTCAAAACCCTCTAAGTTTACCCCATATCATAATTATATAACGTAAGATATAAATTTATGTTAGACGATAGACTAATCAATGTTGCAATGTAATTTTTATGCAACTAGAGAGACAAGTTATTATCCTCTAGCTGACATTTCCATCTTTGGGACCTCCCCTTTTAGCTACATCACTTCCAACATATTTGTGTTCCCAAAACCATGACCTCTAAATCCACTTGGATGCACATTTTTTAAGTTGGTCAAGAGCACACAAATACTGACAACAAATATTTTCAACATTGAAGCCTTAGTTAGAGATATCCACCTCTGATGTTTCATGGCTAAAGACTAGCTCTACCACCATGTCAAGGTGGAGAATAATGTCAAGGACCAAGTTCTTGGCATCCAATCATGCCCTTAGGATATTGAGTATACATTCTAACATCAAGAATGTACTTCCAATGAACATTTCTTCTTTTGGGACCTTGCCTTTGAAATCCATCCCTTCTAACACATCTGGATAGGTGAATAACATGTGTTACCATGACCGCAACCTCTAAAGCCACCAATTAGGAGAAAAATTACACATTATGGGATCAATAAAGTATGGAATTATATAATAATGGTATCAACCTTCTCTTTTGTTTTTATTAATATTCTCTTAGCTTCAAGGATATGAAATTATTTACTAGTAGTGCCAATTACGTGAAGGTGGAAACTTATTTAGCACTACTAACCTACAAAAAACATGTTAGTAAGTAATTAAAATTGAAATTTATATGTACTATCTAGAAAATTGATAAAATTTGATAAAATTAAATGCATTTAAATTTTATAACTCAACATATATTGGAATTTAAATCCAACAAACCATTAGGATCTACTCTAATCTTGATGGGAGCAAGAATTTATTCATGGTCAGAATCATGAAACTTACATAGTTTATTGTTCAAAGGGTTCCTCTAATATTTGAGAAATTTAACATTTATTGTAAGAACCAAATTTTAATAGTTTAGTATCTTCCTATGTATTTCATATCCTTCAAATAACAATATATATGAATTTCTAAAAAAAAAATCATCATAACCAAGTTCTAGTTACTACCACATACCTGGTGGGATAGTCAATGTTTCCCAATCTATGATTAAGGAATTAAATTAATTTTTTTACTCTACACACTAAAATAAGTAGTAATATGTTCCTGCTTCACTATCCTCATTTGCCATAACTACAAAAACATTCCCTGCATCACAAAATCAATGTCATCTTTGAAATTCATATCCTTTCTTGTTATAGCTCCTTTTAGAATTGCTTTAGCACTAGCTTGCTCCCCTTTTCCATGGGCAACCTTTGTGAAATTCTAAATATGTTTTATTCCAATTCTAACATGCATCATGGTCAACTGATATAACATTTTTTCATTCTTAAATTGTAATGTATAATTGTCCAACCAAATATAGTCTTGGTTGAAAGTAATGTTACTCTTAGTAAAATTTCCATATAACATCTCAATACAACCTTGAATTTACTCTATAGAATGTGATCAATCATCACTAACATTGAAACGTTATTCCCTTAATATTTTTTGATCTTAATATGTACTATTAGGTGCATGCATGAATGTTATATCTATAAATACAGTAACCTATATTGAATTGTATTATTGTGACTAAACTTCCATTTGTGGTTTGAACATGTAATTATCAAAAAATTTGACTAATGAAATAATAAATCCAAGTGGGAATGTGGAATTAATTAAATTTAATTGTATATCCAACCATCTAGCTCTTTGTGTGTGCCTTGCATACTCATAAATAATTTCCTCTGTTATTTTTTTGACATGTCATTTTGCATGGATCAATGATAATAGGATTTCAAGGTTGTGAAGCCAAAAAATCTATCCTAAAAGGAGTCTTGTGAGGTAGGTCTCCCCAAGGTCTTTTTCTACTAGGTCATGGCACACTAATATCCATTTAGTTCGTCATTATGGACTGTTTCAATAAAGTGACCTTCTAGTGTGAATTTCAAATTTTGTTTTAATAGGTTTGGGTGCTTAAAAAATTTAGTGGATAACAATTATTTAATTTCTCATATGAATAAGTATTGTGCAATAATTTGGAATGATAAGATGTGCATTCATTTAATGCCCAAAAAATCCTTGTTTTTAGGGTTTGTCCAATGAGTGTGTGATTGATTTTAACATTCATTATTTCCATTTGTTTAACATTTAATGGTGCAAAATTAAAATGGATAAAATAAAAATAATAATATATACATTCAAACTAGGATAGCATATAAAGTTTCCTAAACTAACTAGCTAATAAAAATAAAAAAAGGGAAAGGGGAAGGAAAAGCCTTCAATAATGATGACAAATTCAATTTCATGATCAAATGAAACACAAATTTTCATTTAATCTAATCTTCTTACGTAAAATAAAATTCAGGGCCAATTCAAGATTCTAGGAAGAGCATGCAAGGAGATAATAGCCAAAATCATTGTATTTGCATGAAATTGAAAGCAAATGATCCTAAATCTTATATTAATCATAATACATTATTTTGATAATTAAAATTAGATTATATTATAACTTATCCTTTGAAATTTTTCCAACATAATGCTAATAGAGGAGTTGAGGAAGAGATTGACCTACAAAAACAAATAAAAATGCAAGAAGATGAAAGTGATTGGCTCTAAATCTATTGTTGGGAGAAGAAAAGCCAACCCTTGTTTAACAAAACTTAATAATTGTATATAAATATGGCCTTCCAAGGGGATTATTTTCATTCCAAAACACCAAAAACCACCACTAATGCCCTCATTTACCTCATTCTACTCCTTCTCCCTCTAAATTTATCACTTTTATTATTCATTTCCTAAAAAAAGAGCAAAATAAGTCAAAATCAACTATTTAGAAGCTAGAACAATAAAATGCAACATAAAACTATGAATGGGTTTTCAACCATGAGGATTTGGGAAAAGATGAGACCATCATTGTGATCGGTTTGAAACCACATTTCTAATGTTGTAAATAGTTTAAAAACCCAACACCATATGCTTTAGTTCTCATCAAAAATAGAAGATGGTCATAAAACATGCCTAGTAGACTTAATTAGGATTTTTGGGTATCCAATCTATTTAATTTTCACTTTTTGAGATAATAGTCTCATATTTCTAATTGGGCTTTGGAAACTTGAATATCATTAGGGAGTTAAATTGAAGATCATATAAACCTAATAAAGACTTTGATGTCTAATTACAACTAATTATTTTAGGTAGGATTTCAAAATTTGAATTTATGGGGGGGGGTGGGAGGGCAATACCTCATGTGTCAATCAGGTTTCAAATCTTGAGAACCATTGTGATTGGGGGGCTCCAAGTCCTGATAACCTAACTATGGCTTATGCCCTAGTTAATAAAGAAAGGGACTCAAAAGAATAGTCTTGACCTAATCAATACTTAATCCTCAAATATAAATAGACCCATGAAAACCTGAAAAAAAACCTACCAACCTAAGTGGTGCTCAAATCTCAAATATAACTATGGGACATGACTTGGTAGGTGCTTAGACCTATTTCAAGAATTTAATCTAAATAGTATTTAACCTAAATTTTGAAGAGCCCAATGAATACTCCACTAACCTACAAATAAAATTCCTTTTGGTTAGCAAAAGGTTTAGACAATAATGACACCATATACCTAATCAGGCTTTGGAAGCCCATTTAGGTCTTTAGGGCTTACGTGACTTCAAAAAAGACTAAAACACCAATGAGAACCTTGAATAGGTAAATAAAATGATGAGTAGGTCTAGGTAGACCTAATCAAGAGTTGAAATCCATATTATTTCTACTAACATATAAATTTTTGATCATGCATAGTGTAGTCATATAAAATGTGAAAATTGGTAACTTGAGTGTGGCTTGTGACACCCAACCCATAGGTACTTCTTGTTTTCTCTCATACCCCTCATAGATATATTTTTCACTAATTCCCAATCATTCATAGCCTTTTAGACTTTATCCCAAATCAACTAGACTACTCTTTCTAGGATAAATCCATTCCCTCAGGTCCCATCAACTTAGGATAGTAGCACCATAGTTGGACTATAGCACTGATGCCACTCCTTTCTACTTTCAACACTCTTGTCTAAGTGAATTTTTGGCCCCAAGGTCAATTTATTTTGATTTTCCATCCTTCTCCTTCTCAACCTAATGCGAGAATATTCAACCCATGACCAATAGATCCCTATAAAATCCCATTCAAAGATCATTTGGAAAGGTTTGGCAATTATCACTAAACAAGCAAAAATACAAACAATACTACTCATGTAATCTTCCCTAGTCTCTACATACAGCCAACCAGTACACTTATATGTTTATTCAAATCCTTATGCCAATCCCTAACCACCTTAAGCACATCTAGTTTAGCATTTTGCATATTCATAATTTTTATTTCACAAATCACATCAAGTAGGAGAACTACATATGGCTTGATCCCTCTTTGGAGTATTGGTATGTAGGTAGGATGCCCACACAAGGGGTGTGGATACATGCTCAATGAATCTTACGGACACTAACCCCCACTTTCTTGAAATTGGTTAAACCATAATGAAGCATAGAGTTTGAAAATAAAACCTACTCTACAAGGATCTCTATACAATTTCAGTTGCCAAAATTTCACATATAGGGTCATACAGACCTGGCGAACAAAACCCAAAAACTTTAGATCTCTAGGACAATAGTGGTAGAGGTAGACTATAGCATCGGTACTACTCCTATCCACTTTTGGTGCTCCTATCCAATCATAAAATAAAATTTATATCCTAGTTTTCAATAATTTCCCAGTCCTATAGAGTGAATATTAGACCTTGTCTTAGTTGTATCGGTCACTTTCTAGTTAAGTCTTATTTTCTATCACTTATTACTATTTTTAGAAAGGTTAAAATTGCAATCTAATTTATTAAAATCAATAGACTAATTATTGCATATATTTATACTAATTTTACTACTTAGACCCTTTAACTAAATTTGGAATGAAACCCTAATATTCCCAAAACTATTAAATCATTTGGTGAACATGACTTACTTTGTTTACACACAAAAACCCTATAAACCATATGGTAAATTTCCAATTGATTTTTCTTATATTTTTTTTATTTTTTACGTACATAATAAAATAAAAAATTAGCATTAAATTTTAAATTTTTTTAGTAATTTTAAAATAATTTTATTTCAAACCTTAGTTGTCCATACTAGGTCCTAGTATTTTTCAATAATTTTCCAATAATTTTCTAATTTTTTACTACCATATATAAATCAGAAATTCACTTCAAATTTAAAAAATTCAATAGTAATTGTCAAAAATACTTATTTTTCAAATCATATACTAGGTCTCTCTAAATCACAAATTTTTGATTATTTTACTTTCATATCTAACTCAGAAATTCACTTTAAATTTCAAATTTTCATAGTAATTTTTTAAATAATCATCTTTCAAACCCTAGTTGCATTTACTAGGTCCCCTTGCCTCATGAGGTATCACCTTACATGTTTGTGAACTTCATATCCTTTTTATGCAATCTGTAGTTAACTATTTTTAAGACATTACATTTCCTATATTCAGTACCTTCATTTTCTAGCACATTGCCTATCACAAATTATTTAAAAAAATTAAAACAATTTAAAAATTGATTTCCTAATTTCACAATGGCCTAATACACTAGTTTTGATGAAACCAATAAAAGAGAATTTCAAGAACTCTTAACCAAATACCCTGACATGAAATATGGCATTATTAAAATACTATAAGAAGAACAAAAAAGAGTCAACAATGGTCAATCTTATAAAACCACAGAGTAGCCAATTGCAAATGACACTATGATGGCAAATATGTCTCAACAAACTCCTATAATGGTCCAACCTTCCTCTATGCCACTAGATACAACTAGTACATCTTTGTCTCTTGATATGTAAACCCTTGTGCTAGAGATATTATACCTTTAATCCAAGGTGATACATTTTTAGCAAGGTGCCTCTAGACCTACATAGGCCTTGGATTATTTTTTTTTACTACATACACCATTGGTACGTCACATTACTTTGACACCCTTGCCATAAGGTTTTGTTCAATCTAAGCTTACTCTTTATGATGGAAAGGGTGATCCAAAGACACATTTGAGATCCTTTCATGTATCATGGTTGGACTATACACTAAATGACTGGATACTAACCAAGCTACTTCCACAAAGCCTAAAGGATTATGCTTTACAATGGTTCTACAGTCTACTAAATCAGTCGATCAATGCATTCATTCCTTTAGATGACATGTTTCTAGCTCATTTTAGCATTACCATTAGTGACAAGGTTTCATATGCCCAAGTTGCACAATAGAAATAAAGGTCAAATGAGCATATCATAGATTATGTTCTTCGATATAAGACTATCTTGGTTAAGATGACTAGTCCCATGGCTGATCAAGAGTTACAAAATCTCTTCATATAGAGTCTCTTACCAGCTTTGCATAAATCCACATGTTCAAAAGATTATCTTTCTTCACTAAATTATGTCACACACGAAAGGAAAGAGAAGTCAAGTTAATTTCAATGAGAAAACTCAAGTACACAAGTATCTCAAAAATAACAAACAAGAGTAACAACAAAGTCCCATATAAAGTCAAGGTCAATGATAACAAGACTCAGAATCAACCTACAGTTAATGTGTCTTCCAATCCCCTCTAGCATGTGGTTTTATCATTATCTCCTCAGTGTATATTTACTAATCTACCAGTTTATCTAACTAGAGTTTTACAATAGCTATTAAAATGTAACATCATATCTCTCCCTCCTATTCAAGAAGTTGACCCAACAAATCCTCTTCCATAGGGATATGATCATCATGCATTTTTTGAGATTCATAGGGAACCAAGCCATACAACAAATATATGCATCATTTTGAGACACAAGATATATGATTTGATAGATGGTAATCATATTGATATTTGCACTTTAGTTGAGCCTCTTTAGGTAAAGCAAACACATGATAAATCTTTTAAAATCTTCTCCAATCCTTTTTTGAATTATTCTAAAAAAGAGATAGGGAATAAATCAAGTGCTCACCATGCATATCATGTACATTCTCCATAAAATAAATACAAGACACCTTTAGTTGAGTCACATCCTTTAAACAACTTGATTGGTGTCTGTAGTTTTAGAGTTCTAGCTAGACCTTCCATCTCTTTCTTAGAGAAGGAGATTGTTGAGGATGATTTAGATTATAATGCACTCTTTATTAGAGCTTACATTCATAATCATCCTATTCATAGTATTCTTATCTATAATAGATCCATCATGGACATGTGCACTATGACATTACTGTAGCATTTGAGATATTTAGAGCAAGATATTACCTCGATGGACATAGCTATTAGTAAATTTAGTGGACACATACATATTTTATTGGGTGAGATTTCACTTCCTTTATAGGTTGGTCCAATAGACATGGCCACACCATTCATTATTGTTCCCAGTGTAGGAGTCTTTGATATGCTACTTGGTCGACTATGGATTTAGAAACTTTGAATAGTACCTTCTATATTTCATAGATGCATGAAATTCATTCATGTTAATCAGGTTATTATATTTGGTGGAGTTCCATATGAGTTACCACTCCCCACTTCAAAGCCATCTACTATTTTTTAGTCACAAGTTTCAATTTTTCTACCATTTTTAGTTTTGTCACTAGTTATAGTTCCTCCTCCATCACCTATTTAGACATAGTTGAGACATCCATCACTAGCATAGATATTTCATACACCTACATAGCTTCAAGATTCTAGATAGATTCTAGCTATAGTATTCACACCCAGGGTAGTATCTATTGGGTGAATATTTTGTCATCAACTAACTGAAGACAAAATGGGTATATCTACCACAACGTAATGAGATAAATCTCTCCTCTCAACAAGGGGAGGTTCCCTATAAACTATTATAGACTAATCTAAACTAAAAATACTAACACAAGGGTAAGATCATACCATCCATTTCTCTTTTTTCATAAATAATGTTCATAAAACAAAAAGGAAAACTTTTCGAGTAATAATTGAATCCATAAGAAACCCATGAAAGCACAAAGTCTTTCATTACTTCTCTTACTGATTTATAGCTTATATCATAGTAGAATGAGGTGCAGCCCAAAGTATCCACAAAAAACTACAACAAAGTATATGATCACAAAGGATAAAAGTAGTTCAAAGCCTTTCCAGTATCCTTTGTACTAAAACACAAAACACAAACTAAAGACAATTATAGTAGCATAAAGTCTCTATAATCAACTTCGAAACATCTTCTAAATTAGTTTTACTTACTCTACTTATTTGATCAAATAGATAAGACTATATTTAGGAAAAAGACATAAGAACAATTTCCTACATAGCACAAGTTATTTCAACATAAAGTTTGAAAGGTCAATTGATTTCTTATTCACTTGATAAAATTTGATTAAAAATCTAAGCTCAAAGTCTCAAAAATGTCTTTTAATTTGGACAAAGTTTTGCCTCTAATAACTGAGAGATCTCCCCTTCTCTAAAATGAGAGATTACCATATGTAGCATCCAAATGAAAGATTATGGCACTTCTTTCCACAAAATGGCCCATGCTACATTGAATGCATTGGAAAGAGGAAGTATTGTGAAGGGGCCATGCTGGAGCAAGTTACCAGCCTTGACTTTGGTGTTTAAATCATATCAAATGTCTCCTCAAAAGCATGGGTTGCCTGGTCCTCTAAAAGGCAAGGCTGTTCCTGTTTATGATACTTACACAACTATCCACTCATCTTTACACAAACAAAGAAAAATGGGCCATGACATTAAATGCTTATCCTCTTTGATAACCACTTGGTGGACTATTCCACCCACTAGAATAACTCTTCTACTGATGCTTCTAGATTCTCTATTTTGTTCCCTCTTTCCTTGCTATATTTTGTCTTTTCTTGGTGATCTAAGCTCTCGGGGCTATCTTCTCACCTTCTGCTAACTTCTTTATGTCCCTTCTCAGTAGGTCACTAAGTTTATCCTCATGTCTACGTCATTTAAAAACAAATGGTTATTCCATTGTCTTGAATTTGATGTCTATGAAGACATCACCAGTCACTTGAACCATTTTGAACCTTGAACCACCTTTTATAGTTCACCAGTTCAATGGTTTAATGGTTCAACGATTCAATGGTTCAATGACTCAATGGTTTGGTGGCTCAATATTTTATGTTTTGCAAAGATTCATGTTCACTCATTCTTCTTATGAATTCAATGTATCATTGAACCAACTATTTGAACCTTCCACTGGAACCTTCCGCTTGAACCTTTTTAGTAGAGTTCAATGGTTCAAAGTTCAATGTGACTATGGTCAGCCTATATAGTTCATTTTATATCATTTAACCCCACCATTTAACCATATATCATTGAACCCTGATGTTGAACCTTCCTTATCAATGTTTTAGGAAATGCCTTCATGTGTTTTGAAATTTTTTCTTGTGAAAACCCACCTTTTGAACCTTGTTCATTTTCCCGACTGTAAACCCTTTGAAGACGAGTGATTTCCTTTGCCAAAAAGGCTTCTACAATTGAATAACTTGATTTCTTAGAATATTTTTGAGATAGAAAGAGACCATTTCTAGCCTGTAGGACTAAAATGGTCAACAAGTTGTCCACAAAAAATGATTAACTAGTTTTGGGAATAATAGCTGGCTCCAATTGGGGAACTTCCATCAATTCTATTTTGAAATGATTGAAGGGGGTAGAATCTAGACTCTAAGTGCCTTCATCCATGCCATTGGGCCATGGGGTCAAGCCGCCCAAAAAGAGAAAGATGCCAAAAATCAAACAAATAACACAAAACAAACAAAGATTATACAAATATACAAATGAAATTATCTGATACTTCAAGGATTGAAGTGCTTCAGATACTGCCCATTGTGAGGCAATGAGAATGGTGTTCCATCTTGATATTCTAGAAAGAAATTATTTTCACCATAGAATTGATGAATGGTGAATGGACCTCTCCACAAGGAATCAAAATTTCCATGCATTCCTTTTGGTTTTCTCCTCTTGTCCCAGAACAAGACTTGATCTCCAATCTGAAAATCATGAATCCTTGCTTTCTTGTTGAAGAGTTTCTTTACCTGATTTTGATGTGCATTAATATGATCTACTACCATAGTTTGTTGCTCTTCTAGTTTAGTTAAGCACATGATCCTCTTATCAATAGAATTTTTAAAAGTTTGATATTTGATTGCCTTTGCCAACTTCAGTGCTGGTAGTTCCAAGGTGATTGGTATCTCTGCATTCAAACCATATAAAAGTTGGAATGGTGACATACCTATTGCCCTCTTAGGTGTAATCCTATCTACCCATAAAGCATCAAACAATGATTTATACCAGGTTCTCTAATTGTCATCTACCAGTTTCCTAATAATAGTAACTAGATTCTTGTTGTTTGATTCCGCTTGACCATTTTCTTGCAGATAATAGTCAGAAGAGTGGGAGAGAATAATCCTATAATAATATCAAAACTTAGTAACCTCATGAGAAGAGAAACAAGTAGAATTATCTGTTACAATCTTGGTTGGGACTCCAAAATGAGAAATAATACTTTCCTTAAGGAAATTACATACCACTTCCAAAGTAGCATGCTTGATTAGAATGGCTTCCACCCACTTGGTCAAATAGTTTATCACGGTGAGAACATAGTCATGTCCAGCACTTGAGGATGGGTTGATAGTGCCAATAAAATCAATACCCCATTGTTGAAAAGGTTCTTTAATCACCACTGGCTTGAGAGTTGATGCGGCCAACTTGGGTTTCCCAATGAACTGTTGACATAATTCACATCTACATACCCAATTGTACGTATCTTGAAACAGTGTAGGCCAATAGTATCTGGCTCATAAAATATTATGAGAAATCATGGGTGCATAAAAATGTCCTCCATAAGCCAAATTATGGAACGACTCAAAAATTTTACTCTGTTGCACTTTATCCATACAATGAAGAAATACCCCATCAAGGCTCCTTTTGTACAAATCATTGTCCCACAAGACATAATTAGCAGCTTTCAACTTAACATTACTTTTTTCTTTATAAGATAGGTGAGTAGGACACTCACCATAGGTAAGGAAATGAGTGATATTAGAATACCACTCATCATTAGTAGTGACAAAGAGAATTTTAGGCATGTCTTCAACCTCTATTTCTTCATGTCCTATTTCCTTTGATATGTTATTAGCAACTAATTGGTAGAGACCTCTTCCCTGCATAAGCTTAGTAGGTTTGATATTAAGATCAAACTCTTGAATTTTATCAATAAAATTTCCCCTTTTGGTACCAAACCCCTATTGAGTTAAAATGGACTTTACTGTTGTATCAGGCACCAGAACAATAGTATGCAAATTCAGGATATAGAATAAAAAATGTGTTACCACCTTAACCATAGCATAAACATGTTTCTCCATGTTTGAATATTTTAATTCATGAGCTTTGAGAGGAAAATTCTTAAATGATATGGGAGATTTCACACCTTTTTTGTTCTGGTAAACCAAAATAGTTGAAAGTGTGTGTTCAGACACATAGTTGTATACTATGAAGTATTTGGCATAATCTGGACAAACTAGGATCAGGGCATAGGTGATAGCTTTCTTGATATCTTCAAACATTGACTTGCCTTCTTTAGTCCAATGGAACGTATCATTACCCTTCATCATGTCAACAATGTGACGAGTCTTCTCTACAAATTTAGGAATGAACCTTCGTAGAAAATTCACCTTTTCAAAGAAAGAATGAACTGTAGTCTTACTAGCAGGAAGAGTAAGATTTTGGATAGATTTGACTCTTTCTGAGTCAATTTTTATGCCTTCTCAGGATACAGTGTGACTGAGAATTTTACGTTCTGTAACCCCAAAAATTGACTTCTTAGGATTTAGATAAATACCATTTTATTGACAACGTTACATCACTTGTTGTAAATGATGCACATGAAAGTCATTACATGAAAGTCATTAGACAAACTCATGGAAGAATAAAGGAAGATTGGGGAAACAAATATCATATCTATTTCTTAAAACTACCTTCAATACCAAGCTATAGAGCCATAAAAAAGCATACAAATTCTCTTTCCATGTGAAAATGTTGTGGACAAGAATTTTACCTATAGGGATACTCATGATTCATTTTTAGTTCTATTTATTTTATGCAAATCATTTCACTATGTTGACCAATGACATATTAAATTTATTTGGCACATAGTTTCCATGTTGAATAACCTACTAATTATCGCAGCTAATCCCCTAGGGAAAAAACCTCCAAGACATTAGCAACATCTAAACTCTTATTCACCAGTTCATGCAGATGAAGGTCACTAGGCAGTAATTCCATCAGCTACCTACTCAAGATCTTCCAACCCATCACTTAGATCAATCAAAATTTCAGTTTCCACCTTATATTATAACAATAATCATTTATCCTCCAAGTCTTATACCCTTGTTCCATGCAGAGTATCCCGCATCACATGCACATGAACTATATGCATCCTTAATTGCACCTATTAATAATCACATGTAAATATTTACATGTCAACACATATGTAACTTCTTAGGTGTCACATCCAAAACACCATTATTTAAAGGTACATCATATCTTTCATAATTGAAACTATCATTCATTATTATAATATAACATATATGGTATTAATAAAGAATATTTAATTATGAATTTAGTCATTCAGTCAAAAAAATTATGTCACATCACCTGTAAACCCATACTTTTATTCCTTATGATGACCTATCTTATCCCATACTTCCTACTCAGTCCATGTCACCTAAGGACATGTGACGGCTCAAGTGAGGGGAGAATGCTATGGGTTAAATATCACATACCACAAGAAACCTTGAGATGCCATAATTTGTAGCCTATAACCTCAAATTCACCATTATTAATCTAAACCCTGCAACTGAAAACTTCACATTCACCATTTTTGAACCAAAACCTACAACCTCTAAATCCCACATTTGCCATTAGAGAACAAACCTACTACAAGTAGATTTATATAGGTCTAAAGAGTGTGAAACTGACTACTGGTTGAAGGGACTAATAGGGAAGTTAAAATTGGAGGGTCATTCATGTGAATAGATCCCTCAAATCATATGCATTTAAGAGGAGACCAAGCTAGTTGGTATGTCTTCCACAAAGCTAGTTGAACTACCTATTTTGAAAAAATGTAACAGTTTTTAGAGCCTCTTGCTAGGGAATTTGTAGGTTATTTTGATGAAGACCAAGACACTATATGTGGCATTATATTTCTATTTACTAAGACCTTGGTAAGCCAAGAAACTGGGTTACCAAGCATGGGGAAAATTGGTAGGTAGACCCAATGGCCAAGAAGCTAGGCAACAATTTTGCCAGGCAAATGAAATATTGGTATTAAAGAAGGGAGGTGTGGAAAGACTTAGTCTACCTATAAAATGTAGAAAGATAACATCATATATTATAATGTACACTCTTAAGTTCAAATTTATAAATTATTTAAGACATAATACAATCATTACTGTTCTCAAATTTTTATGAAATATTTTGAAAAAAATGTCTAAAGAATATCAGAAGGGCTCTGTAACAACCCTATCTTACCACTACCTAATATGGCTCATAATTAAAGAAGGAATAGCTTCTGTCAGACTTGAACTCACTTGGGAGTAATTTTTGGCCCTAAAAAATATTTCACCCTAGCAAGAAGAGGGCACCAATGAGAGGGAATACCCTGAGGAGTAGCTCCAACAAACTATTCAATAAGATGTTGAGGGCACTAGGGCTATTGGTTAGCCCTTAGCTAATGAACGTCCATCTGAGACTACTATGGAAAGAAGAAGAGGAGAAGACTAGTCTTTTTCCCTTTTGATATATAGGAGGAAAGCCCACAATAACATGTCCTTTCTCACATTATGTCCTCACCTTAGATTTATTCCTCGACACTATCTCCTACTGGACAAGAAGAAGTTCCCCTGTCAAGTGATGTAGAATAAATACAAACTCCATCAATCACCCCTTCTACAAGGAAAATGAAAACCAAGGGGAAGAAACCCATGGTGTCAAAAAGAAGGAGACCTCCTCTTAGGATATCTCAAAGGATCAAGAAAAAAAGGACCACTATAGCATCCTTAACCATAGTCATCAGTGATGATGAAGAACTAAAGAAAGAGCCTAGGCTTAAGAAAATCCCTGATAGATTTGAAATAGAAGAATGGTCTACTTTTGAAGGATTTTTTAAGATAGAAGAATAAGAATGGTCACCTCTATCATCTAGATTAATTAAGGAGGACATTGATCTCCTCAGAAACATTGGACACACAGAGGAGGAATTGAGAGAGGTAGAGTAACATGCAGGAGAAGAAGAATTTGTTGAAGAAGAGGTTATGGAAAAAAGAAGAGAACAAGAAAATATTTCTCATGATCAGGAGTTCCAAACATTGGAACAAGTTTTGGAGGAAATATATAGACTCAAAAATGAAGTAACAGAACTAAAAGGAAAATGAGGCATTGAAACACTTTTGAAAGCAACATAGTTTATATAACTCTATAGAGATAAAGAGAAGAGAGTAGAGGACCCTAAAACATCCTCATCCACCTTGGCCATAGAATCCCCTATAGTACATTATGTTCTAGCTTTGGTATCCTTCTGTCAGGGATTTCCTCCTCCATTTCCCACTACACCAACACTCACTATAGAAGAAGTTATTGATGTGGATCTCTCAGCTACCACTCCAGTAGAGACTGATGATATTTTGATTTTTCTAAAAAAATATTTAGTAATAATGAAGCCTACCACAAAGAATTGATGAAAAGATTCAAGGTATATGTTGAATCAAAATAACAACATGATACATTATAAGAAAAATTAGAATTTGTTGAAACTAAGATAAGATATTTGAAGAAAAAGATTGGTAAATTACATGAAACTATTGAGATATTGATGGAGTGTAGAAATCCTTATAGATTGTATGATATATACATGGAAGAAAAATAGTTTAAGTTTAGGTATGATAGGATTTATAATGATCAATTTTATATGGTCTATGACCCAAGATCTTTCTTGAATGAGTATAGATAGGTTGATCCTAATCTTCAAGCCCAGTTAAGTGAATTATACATTCACCGGTATGTTGGTCCCAGTGATATAGAATGAAATCCCAACATCTATTTAGGGGATGTCCTATTAAATGCATTTTATTCATATGTTTTGAATAAAATTGAAAGAAGAAAACAAATGGAAGAATATCAAGGAAAGGAGAAAGAGGCCACCTTAATGATCAGGAGTGAATCCAAAGATTTAGACACTGTAGTAGAAGAATGGATCTCATTCATGAACACAAATGATCCATAGGAATGGGTTTTTAGAAAGTAGATGGAAGTTCAGAACTACTATTTGAGTCTTATGGAAGGAGATGGAAGGGAAATTTTTATTTCCTCTTCACATATATGGGTAGAACTCTTGGATGCCTTGAAAAGGAAGGAACCATATTCCCCTCAAAACCTTAGGGGGGCCATCCATAGAGTATACTTACATATTGAACTTGTTAGGAAGTGGAGAATATGATGGTTGGGATTGATGTTTCAACCCCCTATATTTTTCTTCCCAATTCCCGACTGGGAAGGAAATATTCTAGCTGATAGAAAGGTAGAGAATAAAATATGGAAACAAATTGAGAATGCTAAAAGTTTTTATATCTTGGAAGAGTCACGCTGTCCTAAACCCCTATAATTTAGAACATTTTGTGGTTTTAGAATGCAACCAAGGATTTCTCAAGGTTGAGCAAGAGGATAAGTAGGGAGGAGTGATGAGGCCACCAATTGATTAATTTTATGGCCTCATCTTTGCTTAGTCTATGTCATTTTATATGTAAATCCCATAATTATCCATCACTAATGCAAATGAATGAATGAAATTATGATTTTATATATTTATTGATGTGTGTGTGTGTGTGTGTGTGTGTGTGTGTGTGTGTGTGTGTGTGTTAAGTTATGAATTATTGATGCTTTTATTTGATTGAATTATATTGGTGTGACTTTGTCTAACAAGCATTTGAAGGGTCATGAATAGCTACAAAATCTTGCTAAGCCATAACTACTACAAATTGCTTGTAGCAAGTATAGGCTTCACCTACAGGTTGCTTGTAACCACTACAAAGTGCCCATAACAACTATATACTTCACCTATAGGTTTCCTATAGCCACTATAGAATACCCACAATAACTATAGGCTTCAATTATAGGTTTTTTTATCCACTACAGAATGCCCACAACAACTGTAGGCTTCACCTATAAGTCACTTATAGCCACTGTAGAATACCCACAACAACTGTAGGCTTCACCTATAGGTTTCCTACAGCCACTTTAGAATGTACACAATAATTTTAGGCTTCACCTAAAGGTTTCTTTTAGCCACTGTACAATACCCACAACAACTGTAGGCTTCACCTAGAAGTTGTCTGCAACCACTATAAAATGACCATAACAACTGAAGGTTTCACCTACAGGTTGCTTTTAGCTACCATAGAGTGCCTAAAAACATTATACAAAGTAGATTCATTATTGAGAAAGTCTTGTAGACACATCTAGTTATCTTGCAAAACCAAATGGACAATTGGGAAGAATCATAGTTGTTGTATGGATTCCCTACATACAAGGAGACATTGGATGTGCTACCATAGATGGAAAAGACAAGGATAGTGAGAAAAGACAAAAGAAAATAAAATAATAAAATAGTATGTCTTTTCTCTAATCTAGTCAAAACTAAAAGAAGTAACTTCGATTACTAACCAATTGAAGATTGATTGGGGTAGGTTTTAAGTATTTTTAGTTTTTCCTAGTTTAGTGTTTTTGGTTATGAGTCAATAAACTGCCTTTTGTATTTAAAGGCAAAACCTAGATCAAATTAAGAGTTAGATAATTTAGAGAAGGTAATAGCAAAAGTTTTTGAACTATAACATATGTATTCAAAATTGAGTAATGAGAAAGTTGAATTTGTAATAAGTTTGTGAATTCTCTCAGAGAGGGATTGGAGCTCAGCTCTGAATGAGGAAAGTCCCCCTCAAAATGAGTTTATGTGAAGATCCTAATCCTCTTTAATTATTAGTGTGTTGTGTATGTTGATTTTACTATTAAGTTTGATTATATAAGTGTGATGCATGTATGGTATATAAGTGTGAAATAGTTCTATAATTCTATCATAATATATTTGTCTAGTAAATTTAGCATAAATTATTTTTAATATAATTGGAAAATCAAGTTGATTTCTAAATCAATAATGTATATATAGTGTTGACACTCTTGAAAATCCTACACACCATGGGCTAATAATTAATGTTTAATCAGACTGGTGAATCTGGTAATTGTTGGGTAATTAGTCTACACAACAAAGGCATTACATAATAAGTGAGCATATAGGATAAAGGAGGAGAATTAAGGTAAAAGGAAATTCAAGGCTAGAAAAGTGGTTAAAGGTTTTGCATAAAATAAAATTATAGACCTTGATGAAATATTTTCTCTAGTAGTTAAAATGGCTTCTATAAGAGTTGCTTTAAGTTTGGTAGCAATAGGAGATTTACATTTTGAAAAATTAGATGTGAAGAATAAATTCCTTCATGGTGACTTTGAATAAGGAATATATATGGAGTAAACACAACAATATGAATATAAAGGTAAGGAGAAAATGGTGTGCAGGTAACAAAGAGTTTGTATGACTTAAAACAAGCTCCAAGATAGTGGTATTTAAAATTTGATAATTTTATGATAGAACAAGGTTATTGTAGATGCCATTCAAACCATTGTGTATATTTTAATTTTTTTGGAAATGGTAGCTAAATTATTTTTATTTTATATGTAGATGATATGATTGTAGCTGGTTCCAATATGAACAATATTAATGTACTCAATAAACAATAAAGTGATAGATTTTCTATGAAATATCTAGGTGCAACTAAATAGATCCTTGGCATTGGGATAACTAGATATAAAAATAATAGAAATATAGAATTATCACAGGGAGATTACATCATAAAAGTTTTGGAAAGATTTAATATGCAGGATGCAAAATCAGTTGGAACACATTTGGCTACACACTTTAAATTAATAAAGGAACAACGTCCTAAAAAATAAAAAGAAAAGAACATGATGTCTAAAATTACATACTCATCAAGAGTTGTAAGTTTAGTGTATGAAATGTTGTGTACAAGGTTGAACATTGCATGTACAGTGAGAGTGGTGAGTAGGTTCATGAGTGATATAGGAAAGGAACATTGGAAGGCAGCAAAATGGATCCTTCATCACTTAAGAGGGACCACAGATATAATGTTAAGCTATGGTGGATCAGATGTGACATTATAGGGATATGTTGACTCATATATGGTAGATGACTTAGATGGTAGAATAAGCACTATAGAGTATGTGTTTATAGTAGGTGGTATAATAGTTAGTTTGATATCATGGTTACAGAAGGTTGTGGCACTTTCAACCACATAGGCTGAGTATGTTGCCACCATAGAAGCAAGAAAAGAAATAATTTTTTTATATAGGTTGATGGGAGAATTGGGACATAGTTAAGAAATATGTAATCTATATAGTGATAGTCAAAGTGTAATCCATCTAGCCAAAAACTCAATTTTCACTCTAGAACAAAAACAATTCATTTGAGGTATCATTTTATTTGTTCAGTGATAGAGGAAGAGAAACTAAAATTGGAGAAGATACATACTAGTAAAAATCCTTTAGATATGATGAACAAGGTAGTTAAAAGAGATAAGTTGAAGATTTGTTCAGCTTCAATTTATCTTCATGGATGATAACTAAATTAATGAAATTGTCTAGGTCCAAATACTATAGTGGATGCAGTAGTGATGGAGTTTCTACAATAAATCTCCAAGTGGGAGATTGTTTAGTGTAGAGCCTGATTGTCTTCCAGGACCAAAGGTTAAAATTCTAATGTTTTTTTCAGCTGGGTTTTCGAACGCATTCTTCGTATCCACGATAGAAATGGGGGTTGTAAGGGGGAACATTTTATTAAAATTGCCTTGTAAAATTATAATTTTGTAGTTAATTTGGGCCATTGATTATTGGTTTCTAGATCTGATGGTAGAGGTTATGTTTAGGTGTTTTTTCACCCTAAAAGTGAATTGAGATATGACTAATAAGTATGAAAATATTATTGTACATAGAGAGGAGGTAGAGAAGGTAGAGAGGTATAACATATTTTGTTGTAGGATTTGTTTCTCCCTTGTATTACTTAAAATAATATACAAGACATGTTTGGTGGATGTAGCCCATCTTGGGTGAACCACATTAAATCTGGTGTCTCTTATTTTCTGCATGTTTATGATTATTTTCTATATGTTTGATTGATTCATTTCATAGTTTCTCTTGTATGCGATTTGGGGATAAATATATGTTTTATTTTATCCTAACAACTCTGAAAGTTGATGAGTGTGATCACCCAATAGCTTTCACGAGTACTAATTTCAAAAATGTTGAATCAAATTATCCCATTATTAATAAGCAAGCTTATGCAATGGTAAATCAATTAATAAATTTAGACACTACATCCTTAGGAATAAGGTGCATACCATCTTACCTGACTCTAATATTAAAATCATGTTAAATGAAAATGAGCTAGGAAAACATAGAGGTAAGTGGATATTGGTTCTGTAAGAGTATGAATTGGAAATTAAGATAACAAAGCTGGTACGATGCCAAGGTTTAATCCAAATGATTTCCAATATTATCCCTAGGCTAAGTATCATGTAAGTAGGACAAAAAAAATTTCAAGCCAAAAAATGGTATGATTCAATCATACATTTGTTGATGAATGGTGTTTTTCTTCCAAGCCTATCTAGAGAAAAAAATGGGCATAAGGCTTAAGGTAGTTCACTACCTGATCAAGGATGGGATATTATACAAAAATAACTTTGACGGGATCCACCTAAGGTGGGTCTTACAAGAAGAAGCCACTCAAATCATGGCCACCTTTCATGAAAAGCTAGGCAATGGACATCCCTATGGAAGGACTACTACCCACAAGATCTTAAGGGATGATTACTATTGGCCCACTATCTTCAAAACCTCAAGCATGTAAGAGAATGCCACTCTTTCCAAATTTTCAGTAGCAAAGAGCCAAAAGCAACCATGCCTCTACAACTAGTCATGGTTGACAAACCATTTGCATAGTGGGGTCTAGACTTTATTGGAGTAATCAATCCTAACTCATCTAAAGGCCACAATATGTCTTAACTTCCATAGATTACTACACCAGGTGGATAGAAGTAGTAACTACAAAGCAATGTAGAACAAAATAGGTGATTCGATTCCTATAAAAAGTATATGTACTAGATTTGGGACCCTAATCTCTCTAGTATGTGATAATGGATCATAATTTGTTTCAATTGAGATGACTAAATGGGCTTATGAAAATGGTGTTACACTTAAATTTTCCTTCAATCACTATCCCTAATGGAATGGTGTTTCTGAATCTATGAATAAGAAACTAATGAAGGAAATCAAGAAGTTTGCTGAGGACAAGCCTAGAAATTGGCACAAGTTTCTCAAGTTTCCCCATCACCCTCAAATTTCCTATATAAAGGTTCATACAAGAATACATGAAGGAGAGTCAAGAACACACCAATTATAGGATATTAGACCTCATCCAGATGGAAGATGATAGGGAAACTATTGTTACTAATTTTAACAAATACTAGGCCATAGTAAAAAGATGGTTTGACAAAAGGTCTAAGGTCAAGGTGTTCTAGTAGGGATACTTAGTCCTACATTGGGACAAAGCATCTAAACCCAAAGGAAATCATGGCAAATTTAGACCCCTATGGATTGGCCCATACCAGATTAGTGAAACATTGGGGAATAACACCTTCAAATTCAAAGATTTACAAGGGGTAGAATTCACATTGCCTACTAATGGGAAATACATCAAGCATTAATTCTCTATCACCCCTCCTGGGGTATTTATGGAGTAACATGTAAGGGGATTAGATAATATTAGGTAGGCTAGTTAGTTTGTTTTATGCATATTTTCTTTCTTGTCCCTAGTTTGTACATAAGTTTGTTCATATTTGTTTAATTCCTTTTTTTTATTTCATTTGCTTTCTATTGTGTGTTACTTGTCCTGCAGTTTTCCCTAGATCTCAAGGTATTTTGGAGTCATCCCTAAAGCTTGGAAATTATGAAAAATTCTCAAAATGGGCTCCAATCCTAGAAGGAAGATGTGAACCCACTTAAAGACAACCCTAGTCTCAAAAACTAACATTATGATACAACTTTAAGAAGCTAAATATAGACAAACAGAGAGGAAGTCATTCCATAAGATTTAAGTCATGACCCTAGATCCACACTAGTTTTAAGAATATTTTCACTTAGGATTTGAGACCTAAATTATCAAGAGAATGATAGTAGATAGCACTTAGTCAACATCCTTACATAGGAAAAGATTTGTAGACATGAGTGATCCTCTCAAGATAAAATATTTGACCAAACCCTAAACCTAGCTATATTGGTTTGCAACCTTACTAAAAGCATAAAGATATTAAAAATAAATACACAAAAATGTGACAAGAATACAAGGAAAAACTAAAGCTTTCATAATAAGGTGATTCATGCATCTGCCATCAGGGTTATGGATGGACGAATAACAATGGATCAAGTCTGTGAGTGGAGCTAGAGGTATCTCTATTAGGGAAATGGATTCATGACTGGTAGCAGATCATTGCCCAAGCCTTCCCTGAGCCAAACCATGATTCAAAATAAAAAAATGTTCAGTGTACCTAGGTCAATAGAAATGATTGAAGGTAAAAAGCTAAGGGATTCTTCTTGAACCTTCTAGTAAATAGTAAGTGGAATCAAAGCATACACATAGATCAAATATATTTTGATGTTTAACCTTAAATCCACTAGCGCAAGGTTTGTTCCAACCACTATTAGATCTAGATGGTAGTTTCTTACATAAAATGGAATGGTAACCATAATGTTTATCTAAAATTAGAGTCTGAAAGTTCTAACATATTACCATATTTCCTTAGGAAGTCACCATTTTTTGGGACCAACATACCCCAATCATTTCAAAATTGGGGACACTTGAGAGATCAGAGCATCCAAGTTTGAAGTATCTAAACATTGAGGTTCCTTTTGAAATAATTTGAAGATAATCCATTCATGAATAGAACACATTGGTGTATCTTGCAAACTAATTGGTCTGAACACCTAGCTAATGAAGTTATTTAAGTCATTTTTATAGGTTCTTTAGAAATTATAGGGTTTGGTGTTCACAAACTCTAGGTATCCCTCAGTTTAAATTCAAAAATTGGCAGGAGCCAAGTTGGTAGGGATGATTAAATAAATTGGTTAAAAAAAGGGGTTTGCGTTATGTATTTAAACATGACCCAATATTTTATTCATTCCTTTCCCCTTTCTTTACTTTGGGTCTAAATTAACATGATTTATAAGGTCCTTTTTTTAAGTCACCTAAATTAGACTAGGTTATTAATACTAAGGCCCTGATATTTAATCTCAACCTTAGTCTTGAAATAATCTATCCTCAGTACTTGTGTCCTTAGGACTAATAGTTATTCATCATTTCCTTTGCAAGATCCAATGATGATCATTCACTTTCTATATTTGTTCTAATAGAGCATATTAGTCAAAAAGTTCTCACTTAAGTAACATGCATCATAAAGGGATCAAAGACAACCACATGCCAACTGGATTTGATCCAATGGTATGAGACATAAGGAGAAAAGTAAAAAGGTACATAAAGCCTTGAAAATAGGATGCATTGTGACTTGATAATCAAAGAAGGAAATTAAAGGGACCCACTTAATAAAAGTATTGAATTAATGATTGGGTCCCCCATAAAGATCTACAATGATCAATCACTTGTTGGATTTGATCCAATAGTACAAGAGGGCCTTTAATCAACAAAAGGGCCCCACAAAGATCAATAATTATCTCTCTCTTTTTTTATTTGATCCAATGGTGTGAAGATCTTGATGACATTTCAAGGCTTTATGAGCTTGACATGTGGCCAACGCTCAGTGAAAATGATAATTGACAAAGATACATATCATGGGGAAGATTTATAAGAGTGCCAAGTGTCATGACCATGATATTAAAGATTTATAAGCCAATGGGAATGCAATAAATTATATTTGTATCAATAGATCATGCTAAACCCAAGATCTTGATCTGACAGAGTAAATTAAAGGAGGATTTTAAAAGCCAACAGCTAGTAATCAAAGGGTAGTTATGAAAATTACCATGAAAAGTCCAAAATGCTACCACATGGACTCCACATAAACATAAATGGTAAAAATTAAAAATATTCTAAGATTGAAAACACAAAATCCATGAAGAAAAGGGTTCCCATCAAATCTAAGGCACGTATGAAGTTAAGACCTAGATTTTCCTACCATTAAAGCATAAAACCCTAAACCCTCTATAAGGAGGATTCAAGTTGACTTAATCAACTTCACCTAGTCAAGATAGAATAACTAAGATTTGAGAAGCAAGTGCCATAGTGAAATCCTTGGCAATCCTATGAAGACAATTCGATATCATCAATGGTGGCTAGCAAGCAATAGCTAAAGATAGAAGTAGATCTCTATCTAAACTTTGATAGTAAGGGGAGGGTTTTTAAGGATATAAATCTAGAATTATGGGCCCTAAATTTTTGTGGAGTCAAGAACTAGTCAAAATTATTCTTCCTAGTGGATAATTATGACCAATCTCTCAAGAAGAGAAGAGGAATGCCATTGTCCATCAAAGATATAATGACCTCACTGTAATTTAGATGGCCAACCTCCACTATGCCATAATAAAGATAGAGGTAATGTATTGTATTGATGCCCTTGATCATATCTTTTTGGATTATAGGATAGGTGGGGAATGGATCATTCTTGAGGGTTCTTCCAAAAGGGTAACATATATCTTCCCCATGGCCTTCGAGACATATTATAAGATTCCCTTACCCCATCTCAACCTCCTTGACATGAGGAATTGGAATAATACCTAGGACCTTAATTTAGTCCTTACACCCTAGTTAATCCAAAGATCACATGTCTTCAAGACCTTATTGGAATCATTCCCATTATACATTTTAGGGAAGGCATTAGCATAGCCATGACTTTATTGAATCAAGTGTTTGGTGCACCTTCCACCACATATATGAATAAAGTTTGGGTGTCATACATCTACTTTATGATAGATAAGAAATTGATCCCCCTTGTGGGAGACCTGATAAACTTCTTCCTGGCCAAGCAATTCATGGCCATTAAAAGGAAGGGTTCCGAGTAGTATTTTATGATGTCCTACCTTTTGGATTACCTCCTGGCCTCTACACCTTCCCCGGTGTCAGGAACTAGTCCCCTGATGATAGAACTATAATTTCTCACCATTACTCCAAATAACATATATTTATATACAAGAACCACATGAAATTTATCTATGATAGTGTCTTTCCAACTATATATGAAGCAATCATAGGAATCTCTATGCCAAGGCTTCATCCTCTAACCAAAAAATAGGTGGAGACCATGGGAGATGTATGGTACTACCCTGATTGCACTATTATAAGGATAGAGGGGATCCTAACCTAACCCTACCAACTACCGATCCATGTCCCCAATAAGCTTACAGAGCAAGAAATTAATTTCTAGATCAATCAGGGTGTGGATAGAACATGCAAGGAAAATAGGAAAGATCAAGTCCATCCCCTTCCATTAGACATTAGCAAAGTCATAATCAAATATTGGAATTAGTTAGAGATCATGGTGGTACTTAGAAACTCTTTTCATTTTCAATTGGATGATCTAAAAATATGGGACTCTAAGAACAAGGTAATTGACCAAATCTAGGATAGGAAGGTCCCAAAGATTGAATATTCACATCAACTAGGTGTTAGTGATGACATCTACATCAGAGCCAATAATTTTGAAGTAGTTCTTTCCATGATAAAGAACTAAAACATCAAAGTTGGAACATAGGTTTGTTAAAGCTAATAATCCCTTAGGAGAAATATGGTAACTACACCCTTTATATTATCACTTGTTACCAGGTCCATCTGGGGATTTCTCACAAAGAGCCACCTATTGATGGACAATCATCTAAGCCTCAACTCACACAACAAGTAAAATAAGCACAAACTAAGAAGCCTCAAGATGGAAAGAATAATGGCAAGGAAAAGGTTGGAGAACCAAGGTTAGAATGTAGATAGGGGAAGGCCCTCCACCTTTGACATTCCCACAAAGAACCTCTTCTCTAGTGAAAGTTTTTAGCATGGTTGCATTAGAGCCAGAAGAGACATTAGAAGGAGCCCTTATTGACTTAGTGGCTACATATGGCTTAGAAAGGGAATAGGATCCCTCTAAAAAGGTAGGTAAAGAGTTGGTTCCCCTGGATGGGGAGAAAAGAAAGGCAGAATTGGCATTGGTTCCTATGATAGTAAGGAAGAGACCTAGGTTGAGCCTCACTTACCCTACTAGTGAGGTTAACCTATTTAGTGATGAGAACCCCATCCATGGACCACTTATTCTTGAATGGCTTGTCTATGGTAAGATACTAAAAATCCCATCCATTTTTCCTTTTGGGTCCTTGATGTAATTTGGTTTGATTGAGGATGATACTTTCAATCCATGGATCAAAGATATAGTTAAAAAGTAGGAAGATAAAAGAATCCAAGTTCATCATATTCAAGGAGTATAAGGACTTGGTACCTCAAGATCCTTTGGTAGTGTAAGTATGAAGGTGTTTGAGAATCCAAAATTCAAATAATGAGAGGTTAAAGTGCAATATAAACTAGAAACAACATCCTTGGAAAGAACCATAACTAAGGTGGCTATGGTAGGTCAAGAATAATTCACCTTCCAGAAGGTGGAACAATTCACAAGACTAACCCCTATTGGAGGATAAAAGTTTGGAAAGGATACCATCCATGATGAGGATATGGAAATTAAATTGAGGCTCAATCTCAAAAAGATAAGGCAGGTGTCCAAGGATTGCTCCAAAGGATTTAGAACTTGAAGGCAGAGAAGGAGAATTTACAGACTCAAGTAATCCTTTTAGTCTTAGATTCCATGATTAAAATTCTTGAAGGCTCCTTCCATGATATGTTAAGGGAATTTAAGTCCATGAAATTGAGGCATGATGCACTAGATAACCAAGCCTCCTTAGTTAAGGATTTGGCTACTCAATGGAAAGATTTTGAAGATAATATTTCCCAACTTCTTGACATCCAAGTTAGGAATCAAATCCCAAATTTCAAGGCCATTAGCATGGGGCACCTAAGTGCAATTTTGGGAATTTTTGTGGATAAAATCCAAGCCTTGAGTGTTTGGAATAATAGAGTAGAGGAAATTATTGAGAAATAAAAGGAGCTCATGGGTGGAATTGAGAAGTTCCTAGGGAACATGCTCAAGGACCCCGCATAACCCATTGTGCTAGGAATTATTGGTGATGAATGATTTCAACACAGAGCTACATGGTGACTCAAGAAATTAAGGGTAAAAGTAATGAACAATTAGGGCAAGATAATAGTAGAATATTAGACATAATATTCAATGCAAGGAAGAGGATCAATGAAGCCAAAAGCAATAAGGAAGCTTTGGTAAGAAATGATAAGGATTTTGATGAACTAGTTGATCAGGAAGAAGAGAGTATCACAAGGCCTGTCATGGACCTGAACTTAGTTGATAAACAACATGAGTGAGAAATGAGAATCCTTCAATAGCAAAGGTGCCCACCTATAACATCTTAATTAAGGCTCACCTAGGCATTAGCATATTATTTTGTATATGCACACGCTAGTTTGTTAACATGATTACCTATAGGTCAGTAAGATTGTAGATAATACTTATATTATAGTTGTAACAATTACAACTATCTTTTGTACACTTGTAGTTGTAAAACTAATCAATATACTACATAGCTTCCTATAAAAGGGCATGTATTACCAATTGTGGGATAGAATTTAATATATTTGCACATTTTGAGTAATTAATATAGGAGATCAAAGAATTCAACAAGAATTATTTGGTTTTGTGTGTTTGAATTGCTAAGTTTCTCAAATTATTTTATCTATTTTAAATATGAATAAATTCAATAAATACTGAGCTAGATTATTAATTACTTCTGACTTGTGCATGCTCAATTAGTTGAAATAATTGAATTTACTTCATTTCATTTACTCTACAACATAGATGTGCTTCAGTTATCTAAATATAGTGTAAAAAATAAAAAGCAAATTCAATTTTACTTTTATTTTTGTCCTTCCTTTTGAATTAGGACTGGTTTGTGGTGAAACATGAGTTTAAGCTACATTACATGACATTATGGATAAGATCATACTCAAGAAATATTGAAGTCTTGTCAATATGTTCATAACACAGATCAATAATCACTATTTATTTCTTGCCCTACCCTATCTTTTGATTTTTCTAAAATAAATCACATTAGATTAAATGCATTTTCATAACCATTTTAATCTATTTAGTGGTCTAGATCTGGGTTAGTTTGTCCAAAATTTTGAATAAAGGTCCCAAGTGGCTCCCAATCATCAAAATTTATAAATATTGTGGAACAGTTCATGTTGATCTACTGTATTGCCACCACATGTATCCTAATTGTTAAATAAATGTAGCTCATGGTTTGAAGCTCTAGATTATAAAATGAGAAGTGTTCTTTAAACACTAGGTAGAACCTATGGTTCATTTAGAAGCATCACCAACCATGTATTCTTATTTCATCAGTTTTCAAACCCTATTTTCTATACTAGGTCGACCTAGTCAACTCTATATAGTTTTTGGACCCTATTCTTTGTATTAGGTCAAACCAATAAACTCTATACTTTTTCTTCTTTCCCTGTATGTTTGACTTAGTTCTCTATTTTCTTGAATTAGTTATTTCTCTTTGTCTATTATTATTCTTTCTTAACATTCTATTTCTTTCCTCAAGCATCATATCCCCTATCAAAATCTTCTTGCACAACTTGAATCCATAAAGACACTATATAGGGTTCTGTTTGATTATTATCTTTTCTTCATCTTTTCAGCTTGTGGGGCATCTTGTGATATGCAATCTTATTCTCCATGACATTCTACCAAACTAATTCAAATTTAAGAAACCTTCTGAGACACATAGGCTTGTCTCTCACATTCTTATCCTTGATATAACTTTTAATGTATGATCCTTCCCTTATTTTCATGTTTTATATCTACATCTATCTAACACTTTTATCAGGTTACTTACATATGTCTCTCCATAGTAGTACCCTTTTTTTACAAACCATTAGTGCTTCCTCTTTGGTATTTTGGTTTCTCCTTTCTCTCATGAGTTGCATTGTAAAACCATGGATAGGACCCAGTCTTACTCATGATGTACAATAGTTTTCATTATCTTTATTCTTTTTAAATTTCTTTCTACATCCCTTGGATTTCTCTTTTGTGAGTTGTAGTGTAAGACCATGGATAGAACTTGGCCTTCCTCACAAAATACCATATTTTTTATTTTATTTTCACATGAACTTTGGCACCCTCATGGGTTTTTATTTTATGAGTTGTAGTGTAAGACCATGGATAGGACCCAACCTCCTCATAAAATTACCATCTTTTTCATTCCTTTTCTATAATGTATTCAACAATGGTTACAAGTTTTTCATCCTTTTTATCAAATTTATCTTTTTCTTCTTTTGATTGATAGAATTTATACAACAATATCATGTTTTCATCCATTTCCCTCATTCCTATGATAAGGAATTAGACTTTACTATCATTGTAACCTTTTTTGGCCATTAGTCACATTTTTTCTAGTTAGAAGTAATTCAAATTATTCTATGTCATTCCTATTGATTTCCTTTCCTTTCACTCCATATTGGATAAAACAATGTCAAAGTCAAGATAGAACTTTAATTTCACCTAGATTTATGATACTCTTCGACCCCATGCTCTTTGAAGTTATCTCTCTTATAAACTAAGTCCCACGTATTCAAATGAAAGTCATCTTTAGCACCCATGTTTGGTTTTCTAAATCCATACGGAGGATGAATAGAAAAAAGTTAAAATTCAAATCATTTGAAACAAAATATAATGATATACAAAAGGTAACATACAAATCTCAAAAGTTAAAATCAAACCAAAAGATGTGATTATAAGCACATATCCTATATTTAATTAAAGCTCAAAATCCACAGTTGGCCTCACATAGAGTCAAGGTCCATTAGGGTGCGGTCGGCTAGAAGATTGTAATAGGGGAATTCAATAAATTCTATGGTGATACATACTTTTTAATGTAAATACATAATATTGGTAGTAGATCAGTGGTTTTTTAAGGGGTCTGAGGAATGGGGAACACATTATGGGAAGGTAGGTTTATTTTAATTTTCATGCATATAGCCTTCCTAGGATGATCTATATACTTTAATTTTTGATCTATGACTTGTGTAGCGAAGAAAAGTTCTTCAATGTCCTGAAGGTCAAAAGTCCTCTTTCTTTGACTAACCTAATTCAATTTGTAAAAATACAAATATGCAAAGTTGTAATTTCCCTTAAAATCTCTACTCTATATATTATTTGCAATGAAAAATATTTAACTTAGCCAATTTTTTTATCATTTAGTCATTTTTAAATCTTCTTGGCATGGTTATGCCATATACCTTTCAAATGAAAAGATGACAAAATACATGAAAATGGTCAAGCATTTGTTGAAATCAAGATTTTAAATGGTTTGCATGAATGCAAGAATGAGGTTTTTATAACTTGATTGTGAAAGTAGAGTTTTGTTTTGGGTACACATTTGTAGATTGGGGCAATAGTTAGACATTTTTAGGCACACACATCTCAAAAAAGGGCACAAATTAATCAACTTAGATTTGGGCACCAACACCTTGTATGGTCATTAGCAAACTCTGAGAGCATTCATGTATATGTATCCCCTATTTTAGAGCAAATACACCCTAATTTTCACCTTGTTAACATTATTAACATAGATGCATGTTTATTTACTTTCAAGTTAATATAAACTATCTATGATTTTTACTCTTTCTTGTCAATAAAGTGCAATATCACATTCTTCAGGTATTGCTGATTGGGTATCTGGGTTTATATCTCTTAATGGTAGTCATTCTAAGCATGAGCTTAGATTTTTAACTCCTTTCTATATTGTGATTTGGGAATGTTTTATTGATAATATTTTAAGGATATCCTGGATTTATGGAGTTGATAGAAAAAGGTGTTTGAGGCTTTAAATTCAATGTATGCTTTGGAAATCTCAAGGGTCATTTGAATGCTTTCATTGAATCGGTATCAATGAATAAAAATCATTTATTATGGTTTTATTTATCTTATTTCTTGGTCTTTTACATCTTAGAATGAATTATAGAATAGTAGTTGAAGAAATTCCCAGCGTTGAAAGCCACCCAAACTCTCCTAAACATACCTAACACATCCTACATATCTTACCCCTATAAGTAATACATGTTGTTCAAGATCTTAAATGTTATTTACTTAGAGATAAAAAATATTGTAGATCTAAGATGTGTCTGTGATTGATATTTAAAACTTAGCATTGTAATTTTCCATTTGGCTCTTAATTGTCAATAGTTTATACAAAAATAAAGATTACAATCACATTCTATTTGTATTTAGTAGCTTGTATTTAATTTAAAATAATTTCCTCAATCCATGTGACAATGATTTTTGAGTGGATGGTGTATGTTTGGTTATGATTTGATTAGATCTATATTTGTGCTAATAATTCCCTAGAGATTGAAATGTAGTATCCCTCCCTATGACCAAGCTACTATGTAACTCCACTCACATTAGTTTAGGAAGAGTAGAAGTAGCAGGGAACTAACCATACCCTTTATCAGGGTATTCTAGTCATTATTTGTGTTATGTCCATCTAGATGTTAAACCTTTACCTAGATATGACAACATAACTAAGGTTTATCATATTTATTTTCCATCTTTTAAAATATGCAAGGCTAAATTATATAGGTGTACAACTGAGAACCAACATGAATCTAGTACTATTTTTAGGGATTGTTATTTGTTCATGTTATAAAGTTCTATGTCTAAAGTTTTACACTTATTTACTTTTCTGGGTTATCAAATGCATAACACATGTAGTTGGTGCCATTGCCAAGGAGTAAAATATTTGATGAATTGAATTATAATGATTGGTTTCATGTATTTGAAATTTGATGTTATTCGAGTGTGATTTGTTACTCTAGGCCATCAACTTCACAACACGTAGTTAACATTGTTACCAGGAAAAAGATCCTTAGAACCTGTTTTGCTAGATACTATTATAGATAACTATTATTTGTTCATGTTCTAAAGTGATTTGCTCCTTTGAACATGAATCTACATTTTTCAGTGTTTTTATGATTATATCTCATCACTAATTACAAAAAAGTTTAATTTCAAAATATATCAATGTATGTTTGTGATCTATTCTATCCTAAAAGAATTATTCTAGTGGTGACTTTGACATTTTATTTGGTTTTGAAAGATTAGTGCCCATTTTAATTGATTAAGTTTTGAGTGTTCTCTTACATGTAAAACTAGAAGGACTAAGATCCTCCTTTAGAGGTGATTCATAAAATAATATTGTCCTTGAGTTAAGTATTCATCATAAAAGGAGACAAGTTTGGATGCAAACTGAAGGATAAAGTTCTAAAGGAAAGGAGTGTCTGGACCATCATAATTTTTCTACACCTAAACTTTTTTTTTTAAACTCCTTTGGTTGAAGATTATAAAAATTCCCCTGATAAACTAGAGTCTTATATCCCTATTTATCACCTAAAAGCTTGTCAACAAATGAATCTCCTCTCTATTTTGGTCCCCCAAGTCCACCTCACTCACCCCATCTCAACCCTCTATCATCTGATCTTGAACCCACTATAGAACCAATAATGAGGCATAAAAATCAAGAAGAAAATGAAATTCCTACATATAGGATTTTATAGATTTAGACCAATTAACTTTGATGAAAAGGAAGGTTTTCCCAATGAATTTCTAATTGAGGTAAGGAATCGACTCCCTAAATTTCAAGGAAAAATGCGATGACTAGAGAACAACATTTGAGGGATTTTTAGATTATAATTTAGGACTATAAGGTTGAGTATGAGGATGTATATATTAAAATTTTTATGCACACACTAGAATACGATGCATGTGAATGTTTCAACTCTCTTCCCTATAGATGCATAGATTTATGGGAAGAAATGAAAAATGTTTTCAAAATACAATATGGTGATACAGTTAATCCTCAGTTCCTCCTAGTAGAATTTTAAAACATAAAGAAGAACCCAAATGCATGTGTGCATGAATTTAATACAAGGTTTAATAAGACTGATGATATTGCATGTTAATATTAGGCCAAGTGATACTACTTATTTGATTAAATATTGTGATGTATTTGATAAGAATTCAACATACTAATTGAGAGATAAGGCTGCCATAAATATTCTAAACATTGCCATTCAAATTAAAAATTAATATAAAAGCTATGAAGAAGCCTCTAAACAAAAGGGTTGATGTAAGTTTGATCAATCCTGAGAAGTCTCAGTCCAATAAGACTGCCAACCTTGAGGAAACTATGAAAACCTTGGTCACTGCTATCAAGGAGATGTCATACAAGTTAGCCAGATTTGAGAAGGGGATTCCTCATGGATCCTCTAGTTAGGAGAGAGCTCAAAACTAGAATCAAGCACAAGGGAGATCCTATTTCCACAATATAGATAATGATAAAGGAAAGAGACCTACCAAAATGAGAAAAATAATAGAAATCAAAATAGATGAGTTGGGAAAGAGGTTCCTGATTTGTTGAATGCCAAGGTTAATGTTGTATACTATGATTTTGATATTGATTATTGTGATAAATGCTTCCTCCCCCATCCTCCTTGTGATACTACAGAAAGAGTTGATGAAAATGTAAAGGAACATGATTCTACATCTAAAAATGATGATATTATGATGTTTGATTGTCAAATATTTCAAAGTAAAATGTCTGCCTCCACAAAATTGCTGAGTGTTACTATTGTGGATAAATTTTGGAGTGGAGTGAAAGAGGCATGTGTCCCAACTCTAGAATTTATTTGTGATATAAACATGACACAAGAATATAAGTTTCCTAATCATGAATTTGAGTTTTTTAATCTATTATTATTAAAAAATATGATGGGGGAACTCCTTTAGGTGAGTATAGGAAGTTGTTAACTAATGTTATAGTTACCTAAGATAAATAATACAATTTGAGAAGCAAGCATCAAAGTGTTTCTCTACAAGAGACTACCCCTACAGATCCAAGGGTAGGGGATAAAAATAAAGAAGTTAAGAAAAAAAATAACGGATAAAAATAAAGAAGTTAAGAAAAACAAAGCAGTACCTACTTTTTTCAAACCAACATTTCCTTCCAAAATTGACAAATAGAAAGGTGCTCTATCCAAGAATAGAGAACCTTTGTTATCTAATATTTATGAGGTTGAAAATGTTGTTAGTAATGCTATTTCATCCTATCTTGTTCTACCTCCAACTTTAAATGATTATATTCCTATTGAAAGTGTTATCATCCTTCCTCCAAATACTCCCCTTCATTAGTACAGTGCATATGATATGGCCCAAGTATTTGAGTATTTGAAATGTTAAGAATACTAAAACACAGAAGGAGGGCATTTGAGTATTTGTAATTTAATGAGAAAACAACTCTAAATGAGATTACTTCACCCCCAACACTCCTGGATGACAATGAAGATTCACATGAGGTTATTGAACTAGCCTTGGATGTTTATTTGGGAACTACCTTGATAGAAATTCAATTGGATGTTGACCCTTTTTATACTACCTTTTTAAATAATGGCTTGATTGTTCACAATTGTATGTTTGATTTTGGAACCTCTTGAAATGTGATTCCCCTAGGTGTCTTTAATGAGCTTGGATAAAAAATAACATCTAATTTTGACAAATTGTATTCCATGGAATCAAGATAAGTACCAATTGTTTGACTAGTTAAAAGATTGGTAGTTCATCCAAGTAAATTTATGAACATGGATGTGGTAATTTTGGATTGTCCTCCAAGTGGGGGATGTTATTGTCAAGAAAATGGGATGCCATCATGGGTGGTAGTGTTAAAATGTACATTTATTACGCAACCATTCCCTTAGAGTGTAAGATTGTGAAGATACATAGATAGCCTAGAATGTTATACGTGTTTGAAGATGCAAGACACTCTAAATGAGGTTCTGTACACTGATGTGGAGCTATGAAATTTTATTGGACATGTAGATTTTGTTGAATAGTATATTATTCTTGAAGATGGATCTAACAAAGAAAGTAATTATATTCAGATAATGTATTTTATAGGGCTTTCTATAATCTTGTAAGTAGATCTTGGTTGCCTTTTATGCCACCAATAAAAAATATTCTAAGTTTTCTTTTAAACTATCTTTTGAGTGTGCTATCAATAATGTGGAATATGAAGCACTCTTACATGGTTTGAGGATTTCCTAAGAACATAGAATTATAAGTTTGATTGTAAAGGGTGATTCAAATTTAGTGGTTAAGTAGGTCGAAAATGCTTATTACACTGAAAATAATAGGTTAAAACAATATATGAATGTCGTATGGGAGTTTTTATAGTTCTTTGATGCTTTCAATATTCATTATCATGATAGAAGTTTCAATGAAAAAGCTGACAAAATTGAAGGGTTCGCTACTCAATTTGAAAGTGAGAATATGAACCCTCACTATCAATATAAAGTGGAGGTACTTGTAACACCTTTAGTCTGAAATAACATTCATCATTAGTAATTTGTTCATGGTGATGATGAAATCAAAAGGTTTCTTAATTATGATGCATAATTTTAGGGTCATCTCATAGACTGGGAATCCATGGTACAAATTTGTGATGAGAAAGAAACATTTTTTTGGGAAAGATATCATTTAATTAAAAACCAACACCATCCCAAGAGGATTGGTGAGTTTAGAGGCATATTTTGATGGAGTAGACATAATTAAAAGTAGGGATATCTTTATTATAAAATATGTGACTAAATGCAACCTGGGTACTAAATAAAATCCAATTTTTTTTTAGCTTGGTACTCACTTGAGTATATAAGAGAAGCAATCCTATGTGAAATTTTTAAATAAGTATCAGGATTGCATGGCTTGGTCTTATTCTAAACATAAAGCATATAGAGAGGATTTTTTTCAATAGGTCCTCCCATTACATCCTAAAAATAAACCTTTGAAAGAAAAGTAGAGACAAATTAACCCAATCTTGGCCACCAAGATGTGGTTAGATTTAAATAAATTAAGGGATGGTTGGATTTTTCAACCCATCAGATATTTATCATGGGTGGAAAACTTGGTCCTTATAATAAAAAAGAATGGTGACATCGACTTATGTGTGGATTCTATATATTTGAATAAATATTCTCTAAAGGATAATTAACCCTTACGTAATATGGATAACCTATTGCAAAGTGTTAAAGGATCAGAGATGTTGTCCACATTAGATGGTTTCTTAGGGTATAACCAAGTTGTGGTAAAAGAATCTGAGCAACCCAAAACTACAATTTTAATATGCCTTTCGGAACTTATGTCTATATGAGACTACCTTTTGGTTTGATGAATACCGGTGCAACATTTCAGAGAGATATGGATGTCACTTTTGTAGGGGTAATTTTATTATTATATATTAAGATGACATTACCATGTACTCCAAAAATTGATAAGATCATTTGGAGCATCTATAAAAATTGTTCCTTAGATATAGGTAATTTGGTATTTCCCTTAATCCAAATAAATGTCCCTTTGGATTACAAAATGCCAATTTATTGGGACACATAGTTCCTAAGGATGGTGTCATAAGAGTGGAAGCCATTGAAAAGGTGCCTATCCCATAATCCAAGAAGGGAATTTAGTCCTTTGGAAAAATCAACTTTGTAAGATGGTTTTTGTCTAACTTTGCAGAGATCACTCTGCTTATTAGTTCTATGTTAAAAAAAACTAAACCATCAAGTGGGAGGAGAGGGCTAAGGAGATCACAAGCTTTCAATGACATCAAGGGATCCTTGAAGTCTACCCTTGTCTTGGTCAGTCCTAATTACACCAAGGAGTTTCTAATATATATTTTTATATTGTAGAGTACTGTAGCTATTATTCTATTGCAAAATAATAATGATGGTCATGAATAGCCCATAGCTTTCTTTAGTAAAGATATGCAGCAATCTGAATTAAACTATAATATCATGGAAAAGTAGGCCTTAGCTCTCTTGAAAGTTATTAAAATGTTCATACCTTATATTCTATGTTTAAATATTGCTGCATATGTCTCGCATACAATGGTTAAGGACATATTGACTGAAATTGATGTATCAAGAAAGAGGTGCCAATCATTAAATAATTTGCAAGAGTATGACATGGAGATCCAAACTACCAAGTTAGTGAGAGGGATGGGATTAGTGAAGCTCATGGTAGAGACCAATTTCCAAGTTATGGAGGTAAATATACTATTTTTAATATTGATGATTCATTGAGTCAAATTAACATGTCTCCATGGTATAATGACATTTTTTTATTATTTTTAAAGTTTGAATTGTTCCCATAACATGGGTAAGAATCAAAGGAGAACTCTTAAGATTGTATCTCAAAATTATCTCTTGATTAAAAAGGATTTGAAATGGAATAATCTAGATGGGATTCTCTTACGATGTCTAGTGGAATAAGAAACTATTGATTTAATTGAAGACTTTCATAATGGAGTATGTGGTGGTCACTTTGCACCTAAATTCATAGCTCATAATATTTTGAGAGTTGGTTATTGGTGGCCATCATTATTCAATATTGTTGAATAAAAAGTAAGAAAATGTGAGAAATGTTAGCACTTTGTTGGAAGATTGAAATAATATAGTTCTTTCCCCTTGAAACCTATATTGATTGAAGGCCCATTTAGACAATGGTGAATGAATTTTAATGGGGAGATAACTGATACATTAAGTGTTGGGCATAGGTGTATATTGGTTACAAATAACTACTTCACAAAATGTGTTGAGGCGGTCCTTATAGAGAAGGCCACACATCAAGTGATTATGGACTTTCTATTCAATCATATTATTTGTAGATTTGATGTGCTTATAAATATAATTACTAATAATCTCATGAGTTTCAGAGCTAAAACGTTGATGGAATTATGTGAATAATATGGAATCACATTGACTTATGCTTATAATTACAACCCTCATGGGAATGGGCAAACATAATCTAGTAATAAGAACTTGTTCAAAATCATTAGGACTTTAGAAGATAACAAGAAGAAGTGGGGTAAACAATTGAAATTTGTTTTATGGGATGATAAGCTCACACCTAAGAGAGCTACAAGTAAGACAAATTTTGATATTGTTTATGGAGCTCAAGCTGTTTTACCTATGAATCTACATTTACCAATCAATTAGTTCATGAAACAGCTAGAAGGAGGTGATGAAGTTAACCACTATGAAAGAAGAATGAACCAGATTATTGAGCTTGATGAAATTAGAAGACAATAACATGAAAGACACATAAAGTTCAAGGAAAGAATCAAAATAATATTTGACAAAAAAGTCACTCCAATAACTTTTCAAATAGGAGATCTAGTTATACTTTGGGACAACAGACATGAAGAGAAAAGCAAACATGGCAAGTTTGATGCCTTGTGGATGGGTCCTTATTCTATTGACTATAGAATTGGGGTACATACTTTATTATTAATAGATTTGGATGGTGAGATATTGGAACTACTAGGTAATGGTATATATTTGAATCACTTACTTGACTAAGTCCATGTTTGTGGAAAGTAATGTACATTGTATAGTCTTATTTTTTTGTTTCTCTTCTATATGGGGCCTTGTTTGTAAAATTATTTTGTTTTTTTAATTGCGTGTTTAATGTCAAATCCTCATAATCTATTTTTATTGGTCCTCCCTCATTTCATTGAGTTTCCAAAGGTGCATGTTAAGAAAATATCAAAATTATGACTCCATGGCCCAAGGGATGGGCATCTAGTCTTGTTTTCTAGGATTCTTTGGACACCCAAAAGGGGTGTACATACTTGGGAGAGATCCAAGGTTAGTGCCAAAATATGAACCAATCAATTTATGCCCTTTCTTGAAAAATGAGTGCATTAAAGTCTAATTTTTTCCCTCTGAAGGAAACCTACAAAAATGTTCATCCAAAACAAAGTCCTACTTTTGTAATCATGTTGTGAAAATGACATAAATTTTGGTCAGACTAATGGTTAATGTTTTAATTATTTTAAGCATACTTTAATTATAGGATCTGCGGTGGAAATACTTAGTCTAAAATACTAAGTCTAATATTCCATTTGTAAAATAAGTGTCTTAGAGTTTTGGGAGGAGAATGCCACATTACATCCAAATTTTAACATGAAAACTTGCATTTTTATAATGAAGGTCCAAATCCTAACCCACATGTCAAAGTGACCTCAAATGGAAGCCTAAAACTTGTGTTTTTTCAAAATTCAAGGAAACTTTCAAAAGGTATCAACTTAACAAATATGCTCAAAAATAGAGGGAAGCCCTAAAATTTTGCAATTTTGTAAAAGTACAAATGGGGTCCAAAATCCCTCTGAGAAAAATAATATAAATTTGCATCCAAGGTCTGCAAACCCACTAGAAGCCAAAAGTGTAAACGTGTATGAGAGTCCCAAAAACTTGTAGAAGTGCAAATGTGCACATAAATTGTGAAAACCCATGTGAGTGAAAAATGTGCCACATGTCAGTGTCAGGTTTAGAGACAACCTAAAAGTGATAAGGGAAATAAGAAGCTAAGTGTTATTCTCATCTATTTCTACCTTGCATTCGAATCATTGAGAAAATAGAGATTTAGGCCCTTGAGTTGCCACAAAGGTGAATGTTATTTGAATCATGCCTCTTGAGTTTTTAAATACCAGATTGGTTGCACATGAAGGGCACAAGTTTGAATTCAAAATATAGTTAATATGGTGACATTTTCATGCTTGTGGTAAGAATTATGAGTTAGTAATGTCACCATGGTGAGAGTTGAGGCTGTTGCACTAAATCAATTCCCTAATAATTTAGGATTATTTAGAAACATATTTTCTGCAAAAATTCCTATGGTAGATGATTTAAATATTGATGTTAGAGTAGAACTAAGTACAAGATTTATGGTGTTTAAAGATGCATTTTTTTAAGATGAGAGGGAGAAGCTAGTATTTGATAGTTTTGAGGTAGAAAGGTAATGACTTTTGGCCACTATAGGATATTTTAAAAGAGTGTTCATGTTTTAACAATTGGGTATTGGTCAACATATATGCCCATGTAAGTTAGTCTTCTTCATGATATTAATGTTTATCAACATAATAAGATTGAATTTTTTGAAGATGAGCCAATAGGGAAATATAAATATATGGGTTCTATTGAAAGCCTTGTTTATATAAACATTCAATGATTAAAAATGGACATTGTAGATGAAATGATAAATGCAAGGCATTTTTATTAGAGTACACAAAAAAAAGAGACAATGATTTATGAAAGTCACATGGAGATCTGTGGTCCAGCTACATTGGAGCTTTTCTAATGAGGGGCAAGTTATAAAATGCAAAAATGGTTTGCACTTTTTCAAAAGTGCACATGGGTTCTAAAAATCCATGAAGGGTACACAAGTACAAGTAGATTCTGAGATCCCACTAGAGTCAAAAAGTGTAAATGTGCACATGAATTCCAAAATCTCACTGAAGCCAAAGTGGTAAAATTTAATGTGCGTTCCAAAAATCCACAAGATACAAAGTGCTAAATGTGTCATTTAGTGGCATCCCTAAAAGAAGAAAAGAAATACATCTTATGTGGGAAAAGGGAACAATGAGAAGGTAATCCATTTCATGAAGAGAATATTCAGATGGCTTAAATAACATGGTATGGACTTGGCTTTATATGAATCAATGACCCTCAGGGAGTACAAAGGTGTATGGCAAGGACTCATCTTAGCTCAAGAAAGAGAAAATTTAAGATTGACAAACATGAACATATTGTGGAATATGAGGAATTAGATTACAAGCAATATTCTCCTTCAAATAGTTTTTAACCTTCTAGAAGGTTGTTGTCTACTAGGATGGGTTACAATTTCTCCTATGAAGATGTTAAAATAGGTGAATATTGCCAGCATAAGAAGGGAAAAAATAAAGAGTCTAAAGGAGAGTGCGACCTAGATAACCTAACCATGTGAGAGTACTAGAGGAGAAAGATAATGACACTATTGATTCTATTCCTTGATGAGTGATTTTTATTCTTTATTATCCCCTCCATTATTTAATTCTTTATTCTTTGAAGGGAAAGTGGTAACTGAATCATTAGTTGGAACGTCATCCTTAGCTAGTGTGGGAAAATGATTAGTTAAAAATAGGTTAAAATAGTTGCACATAAAGACAAAGTTTCTTTGAATTCAAGAAAAATATTCTCGCATGAATGCAACTACATCCAAACTCTAGCCAGGAAGATAAAATTGCATCATGAAATGGATGATCGAGTTACCAAAATCATTACCTTGTAGGGCATGAATGTCTTCAAGCATATGCAAAGACATCTTATAGATAGAGCATCTTTCAAGAGTATTTTGGGTCAAATTTTTTCGTATAAGTAAAGAGGACACATCCTCTTTAATTGGGTCTTTCTTGATTTTCAGGAATTCTTGTTGTGTATTTATTTTTTGTTGCTAAGGTGATTTCCTTGTACAGTCATTAACAAAATCTGAGAGCATTGATGTATATGTCTCCCTTATTTTAGAGTAAATCCACCCTACTTTTCACCTTGTTAACATTCTGAACATAGATGTGTGTTTATTTACTTTCAAATTAATAAAAATTATTTGTGATTTCTACTCTTTTTTATCAATGAAGTGTAAATCAACATTATTCATGGATTGTTGATTGGGTATTTGGTTTTATGTCTCTTAATGGTAGTCATCCTGGGCATGAACTTAGATTATAAAATTATTTTTGCATTGTGATTTGGGAATGTTTTATTAATAATATTTTAAGGATATCCTAGATTTATGAAGTTGATAGGAAAGTGTGCTTGAGGCTTTACTTGTAGTGTATGCTTTAGAGATCTCAAGGGTCATTTGAATGATTGCACTGAATTGGTATCAATGAATGCAAATCATTCCTGATAGTTTTCTTTATCTCATTTCTTGGTCTTTTACATCTTGCAATGAATGATAGAATGGTAGTTAAAGTAATTCCTAGTGTTAAATCCACCACAACTCTCTTAAACATACCTAAATCATCCTACTTGTCTTACCCCTGCAAGTAATACATGTTATTGAAGATATTAAGTGTTACTTTCTTATAGATGCATAAATATTGTAGATCTAAAATGTGTTTATGATTGATCTTCAAAGATCAACATTGTAATTTTTCATTTAGCTCTTAGTTGTCAATAGTTTTTATATAAATGAAGATTACAATCACATTTTATATATCTTTAGTAATTTGTATTTGATTTAAAAGCATTTACTTAGTCTATGTGACAACTCTTCCCGAGTGGACTGTGCAAGTTCGGTTATGCTTTGATGAGATATATAAGTATGTTAATAATTCTTTGGAGATTGAACTATAGTATCCCTCCTTGTGACCAAGATACCCTATCAATCCTCTCTCTTTGGTTCAGGTAGAGTCAGAAGTAGCAGGGAACTAACCATACCCTTTCTCAGTGTCTTCTAGTCATTATTTTTGTTCAGTCCATCCAGATGTTAAATGCTTCCTTGACTACAATGACATATATAAGGTTTATCATCTTTGTTTTCCATCTTTTCAAATGTGCAAGGTTGAATTCTAGAGGTGTACAACTGGGAACCAACACACGTTTGGGGGTTGAGGGAGGGGAAATTGGTTTTAAATCGATTTTATGATTTTATTTGGTTATACATCTAGTTTTGTTGCATAATCTATTTTTCTATTGATTTGTATGATTTTAAGGCCTGCTTAGTGAAGATTCAAGGCTTCTCCTGTCCGTGGGGAATGCTTCCAGTGATTCATCCATACAATGGATGAGATGAAGTGTAATTGAGTGGGGGCATTTGGTACCATCAACATGGTCATGGATAAAGCCATTGGGGATTCAATGTTGTGAAGTCTATTAAATGTAATAAAGATAGAAAGGCGGGGAAGGGGACTTGTGGCAATGGAGAATGAGATGAACATTCTGTAGAAATTGGATTCTCCATGGATTGTGAAGTATTTGGATGAGACTTATAGTGAGGATGATCGTGTCTTCCAGAGGAATTTGTTGATGGAATCCATGCTAGGGGGAAGTGTAGCAAATGATGTGTATAGGTTTGGGGAGAAGTTAGAGTAATCTGTGATTTGTATCTACACATAAAATATTTTCCATAGCTAGGGGATTGTGCATTGGGATATCAAGGGCAAGAATATTTTCACGGAGAATTTTGGTGTGAAGTTAGTAGAATTTGGTGCCAAAATGATGGCAAGTGAGAGGCAATGGAGAGTCGATGGGGAGAGGTGTAGAGGTTATTTGGGCCACCTATAGGAAAAGGATGATACTTTGGGAGGAGGCAGTTGGATGGAAGGAAAAATGGAAGGAAAAAAATAATAGAACAAACCTATGTTGGGATTATATGGAATGTCAAGTGGCCTACGAAAAGGCAAAAGTCTAAGTCCACATTGAAAAGGTACTCCTCTAATGGAGGCAACTGGAGTTTAAAAAAAGAAAACAAAATTTTATGCTTAGAGCAAGACAAAATAATATGGTTTATTTCTCCTTGGTCTGTAGGTGAGAGAAATAATGTCAATTTGTGGGTAGAGGGTCTTGTACAGACTTATAGGTGTTTATTTTGTTGTCTACCCCTATGTTTATATTGTAATAAGCCCATTAGTGGTATAATTGAGGATATTTTCCACTTTGTTAATATGAATAGATTTGATCTCTTAGATAGTTACATGGTAATTGTTTGACGAAATGTGGGTAGTTATAGTGAATATTATCTCCCTGCAGCACATGTAATAATGACAAATTTTAACTGATTTTTATATGAAAATTATAAAGTCAAAAATGAGAAATGAACATCATATATAAAATGACATTAATTTGAAAATTTATCGCTAAAAAAATAAAAGTGACCATCAAATTTAACCCTATATGTGACTATGACTATCCCTGCCCTCAAGTTAAGCACCGGGTTATCTTAATGAAATGGATTTGAATGATTCAATCACGAATCAACAGCGCTTGGCATCAGTTTACAACATATAATGCTATTACTCACAAACTGAAAAAGAAAGTTGTACAAATAATTTACCGTCCCACATTTGCTCAAATATGAAGCGTACTCACTGAGAAACGACGACCGTGACTTGTTGAGAAAGGCATATGGCGCGACCACCATATTGAGGAAAGACTACCGAAAGAGCTGGAGGATTTAATGGACTCACCCGGATAATAATTGTTTGTTACCTCTTACATTTCGCTTTGGTACGTCGTGAACAACTAGTGAAAAGAAATTTCGTTTGATTCAACCACAACTTGTAACGAACGCAAGACTTCCTTCAGAAGAATCTAAATTTACTGTAGAAATGAATGGCACGTCGTATATATAAGTGAAGACTAGTTTGATCTACTACTCCGTTTTGTCCCTGCTCTGCATAAAATTGCTAGAAAGAAATTTCAATGCTACGTATAATTTACTTTCCCACAAGGACTGATTCAAAAGTCAAGTCATTTAAATGAAACGGACTAATTCAAAGTCAAGAACGACTTTGAAACCTTTGTGGTGGAGATGAAGCGCGCTCATTTCAATGCTACGTATAATTTACGTAAAAGGAAGCCAAAAAAAATATAAATAAAGTTTTGTTACGTATATCGACGAAGACAATTCTAAATGAACTAAGTCAAAGTCGAGAATGACTTTTAAATCTGTGGTGGAGGCCGAAGTGCAGACATTATAAAGTGGGATGAAATCACTATAAAACAAGTTAAGTGTTAAAGAGCAGAAGTTGAGTGTTAAAGCGCAGACATTACAAAGTGGGATAAAATCATATGAAAACTGGAGAATAGAATACACACAGAGAATAACACATTCAGATTGTTACAGCAATCAGGGAACAAGATTTTTAATAATCTTCTTGATCTTTTGATCTTTTTGATCTTTTTCTTGATCTTGTTTTATTACAATACTGCCCCATGGGTCTATTAAATAGATTTGAAAAACTAACAATAATTAGAAAAAACAAACCAAAGACTAATTTTAGTCTTTACATGCAAACTAACTGTTTGTCTAACTGTTGTGCATGCATGAGGAGTGGAGAAATTATCTCCAGTCTCTAACACTCCCCCTTAATTTCTACCACTAACTACTTCAGCATTTACAATGCCTAAATTATTTACCATTGAAAACGGGAATTTGAAGCTGTGAAATACTGTTGTTCGCTGCCATTTCTCACGCTGGAATGGCTTTCTGGTCGCTGTTTCTGACACACAGTCGCCGACAACGATTAAACTGCCGTGGTCGGTCACTAATACTGCCGACGTCGGTTAAACTGCCGATGTCGGTAACTAATACTGCCGACGTCGGTTAAACTGCCGATGTCGGTCTTGGAATCGGCCGATGTCGGTCTCTACTCTCCCTGCTGGCTCTTCCTTCAGTCTCTAACTGTGGCTGCTGCACGCTTCTGCTGACTGTGCACTTCTGCAATCTCCGCTTCTCCTTGTGCTTCTGCTGCACAAATCCTTACCAGCTTTGATACCAATTGTTAGAAAATAAAAACATATGAAAATCGGAGAATAGAATACACACAAATAATAACACATTCAGATTGCTACAGCAATCAGGGAACAAGATTTTTAATAATCTTCTTGATCTTCTGATCTTCTTGATCTTGTTCTGTTACAATACTGCCCCATGGATCTATTAAATAGATTTGAAAAACTAACAATAATTAGAAAAAACAAACCAAAAACTAATTTTAGTCTTTACATGCAAACTAACTGTTTGTCTAACTGTTATGCATGCATGAGGAGTGGAGAAATTATCTCCAGTCTCTAACAGAAGTGCATACATTATAAAGTGGGATGAAATCACTATAAAACAAGTTAAGTGTTAAAAGAGCAGAAGTTGAGTGTTAAAGTGCAGACATTACAAAGTGGGATAAAATCATTATAAAACAAGTCAAGTGTTAAAGAGCTAGGTGCTCTATTCGTCATGAAGGGAGTAAATCTAAGGGCAGTGGCCTTTAGTTGGTTGTTGGTTCTAGCTACTCTTGTATACTCTCAGCCAGGTCAGAGATTCAATTCTAATATTTAAACCAATAAATGGCCGTTGTTATTATTAAATAGATGGAATAACGTTTTTTTTTTCTGTTTTGTTTTGCGTACAGGGTTCATCAATCTGGATTGTGGAGGAGAGGGGGAATATAATGATACTCACTCAATACATTGGACATCCGACCAACATTACATTGAGGCAGGGGAGAAACAAAACATTCAAGAAGCTGATATTATGGGAGAAATAGAGCGGCCCCTGAAACAACTTCGTTTTTTCCCTCGAGGAAAACGAAATTGTTACAAGGTACCTGCAACGCAGGGAAATAAATACATAATCCGCGCCTCCTTTTTATACGGGAACTATGATGGGCAACAGTCACAACCAAATTTTCAATTGTTTTTAGATGCTAATCCTTGGGTTTCTGTTATAATATATGATACGTGGGTTCCCGTTACCAAGGAAGCGATTGTCATGGCGAGGAGTGCGTCAATCAACATTTATGTTGCTCGCAGCGGTGATGATACTCCTTTCATTTCAGCATTAGAGCTTCGCCCCATCAAGCCATCCATGTATCCTGTAGTACGAAAAGAGTACTCCCTTCTCCTTTACCAGAGCAGAGATTCTGGGTCATTGTCAAACTCACCTATAAGGTATGTTCTCTCCTAGTCTGTATTGGGCTTTCTGCAGATAGTTTTCGGCGGCTTTTATGTTCAATCATCCTTGTGTTTCATTATACAATCAAAACCTTATTTGTTATTTTGATATTTTCTTGTGTCAGAAACATCTCAAATATTCAATTAGCCATTTTTATTTTATTTTTTTGTTGCTTTATTTTTTATTTTGATATTTTTTTTTGGGTTTGTTAGAATTTTAATGATATCACAACCATATTTAAACTATGGGCATTATTGAAAGATTTATCGTCTGAAATAACGCCACAATAAAACCCGTTGAAGACGGGGAAAAAAAAAAACACAGCTGTAGATGAAGATCTTGCAATTCAGTCTGATAGATAAACTTCTAATGTCGTGAAAATCTCACTATGTCATCTTTTAATCATAAAATGTCATGTGGACCATGAACTTTGTTAATGCTATACGTTTTTTTTAAAATAGAAAATAACTTTTATACATAAGAAAGAAACAATAACAAACCAAACCAAGGGATTTGTGGTGTTAGGAAAGTCATTATCTTGCAGGTGTGTTTCAGGCAACCCGAATATGCCATTTAATTCTTCAAATACCATAACTTTAGTCTCGGGCTAGCATTCAAATTCAATCATATAAATAGTCAATTTGACTTTGCAATAATAATTGAAAGTATAGTCAATAAGCCTATCATGAATGATGGGATTAAACATAATAAACTTGATCTTTCATTTCTAATTATTTTTTAATTAATTCAAACATTTTGGATAAGATAGAAATATTCAGTGTCTTATACACCTTCCTAAGATTATAATATTCAGTCGATTTTTAGTTATTAAATGTACACAAATTTTTAGTTATTAAATCTGGATGAATATTAAAGTAATGTATATAACATATACAAACCTAATAATTGTAAATTCATTTCATAACTCATGTATCCATAATGATTTCATCCAGCGAAGATTTTTGACTTATTTGATAGTTTATTAATAATAATATTTATTATCACTTTTAAATTTAAAAAAAATAATAATAATTCAATATTAATAATAAAGCCATTTAAAAGTTTGATGTATCAAAATGTATTATATTATATTATTTGAAAAAAATTTAATGATGTGAACAAATATAAATAAAACAATACTTTTAAAATTATGAACAATTCTTCTAAAATTAAATATTTTGATGTTATGATAGGAAAATCCATTAATATGGATATTAACATGATTTAATTGTAAATAAATATTTAAATTAATTGAGAGAAAGCTTTGATTAATCTATGTTTATAAAGAAAAAACATAATATAATTATTAGAACAAGGTTTGAAGAATATTTCCCAAATTTATATGCATATATTTTTTGGTTCAAAGATATGATTAAAAAGACAAATTTGAGCATTAGTGATAATAAAAGTATTTTTTTTCAATTTATTTAACTTTTTTTTTCTTTTTAATTAAATAATCCCCAGTTTTACTAATTGTATATTGTTTGTAGAATGAAATAGTAATTATGAATATAAATGAAGATTACTTTAGACAATGAGATTTAATGTGCCCTTTATAAAAGAATAAAAAAATAAAAATTATTTTATAATGGGTAATTAATCATTCTATAAGTTATTAGTATTATAAATTTTGAAAAATAGATTAAAATATTCATTTTATAAATTTTATAGTGTTAACATAATTAAAAGTTATATATGCATCTTCACCTTAAATTATACTCAATTAAATTTTTAATTAATGTAACATATAGAAAAATTAAATGGCTATCTTTTATTATGACATTATAATACAGTCTATAAACTCATAAAATCACATATATCTATATTTTTATTGAAGTGAATAATTATAATAAGATTAATTATTCTAATAAAATTTATCTTTATTACATTAATAAAAAATATTCTCTCCATAATCTATCATATTATAAATTGTTCTTTAAAAAATAAAATCAAAATCAAAATTACTATAGATTTTAACTTTTAAAAATAATGTTATTTAAAGAATAAAGGAGAAGAAAATCACTTTTCGAATACTAAAATAAAAAGAAACATATCATAAATATGAAACAATTATAAATATGAAACAATTGAATATATAAATTAACATTAGAATATCTATCGTGATTATCTTTCCAACATTCAATATTCTTACCATTTCCTTTTTCCAAAGCCAGTACAACATCTATAACTTTGTTCAACGTGGTCATATTACATTAAAACACGATTACTTTATATTTACTTAATGGTAGATGGATGAGTCTGAGCCACACATCAAGAAAAATATTAAAAATTTATTAATTTTAACGGCAATGCTTTATATTCATTTATCTATTTTCATTAAATTTTGAAAATCATATCACTATTGGATAGATGTAAAGTTTTTTTTCATACCCTAGCTTTAGATTAAGGAGTAGTTATCGACTCCCGTTTAACCATTTGTCCATTCAAGTGATTTTCTTTGCCTTTTCGAAGATTTTTTTTGGTTTGTATTCAATCATTTTTTCTTTACATAGATTGGTGTGCCAAATCTATCGTAAATTAATATATCAGTATTGCCTACTAAATTTTATTGATGCTTGCACAACAAACTTACTTTTGATGGCCATCTTTTAGTCTATTTATAAATTAAATCTCTGGGGTCAATTGACAAAAAAAAGTTGTGTAAATAATTTTTTATCTTAAAAGATACTTGAAGGTAAATTGGTATACTTGAAATTTAAATACATATCAAATAATGTCCAATATAGTTCTTTGATCAACTTGTAACAAATAATGAGCTGATTTACGCCCGTTGATTTTTATTGTTAAGGATCTAAATTTTTTTTTAAGAAATATTTCTAATAGCAGCAGCGTTTTTTTTCTGGAGATTGATCAAATAAAAAGTCATTTAAAAATGGAAGGGATTAACTATAATTTTCTTCAAAAATAATAGTGATTTTATAATAATTATTTAAAAGTATTTTAAATCATTTATTTAAAAAAAAGTATTATATGAAAATTATTTATAAATATATTAACAAAGAAAATAATCTTAATATTATTTAATATTTAAATTGATGTATATATATTTAATATTTTCGGTGTCAATGTTATGTGTTGATAAGAAAATGGTCAAAACTAAACAAATTATTATTCTCTTAAATTACTAAAACACTCTAAAATACTTCAAATTTTAATTAGGGATGCGTCATTTTACTATCAATGGGAGTAGGAATTGGGTGACTGCATTGTGTGATCATTAAGGAGGCAAAAACTCATTTCCTTTTTACTATTTTTTAAAAAATGTGGATCATATCTTAAGTTTTAAGAATATATACAAGAATCAAATTAAAAAAATATACATTTCAAGAACTCATAAAATAATTTAATGAAAAAATATGTTTACAATTTATTATTATTATTTGTTTCGATTTGATTTCCAAAATTAAACCACAACATTTGTTTAAAATTAGTTAGTTCTTAGGAAGGATGAGATGACCCAACAACAAGAAGCGCAATATATGATTTAGGAAAAGTTATTTTCTTAGTGGATCAAATAAATAACATGGAACATATGAAAACATTCAAAATGTTGTTTGAGAAGAGGTGAAGTTAGGCTTAATGATTGTAATAACTCATTCTTCACATTAAAATATTTTCGATGAAATATTTCAATAAAAGAAGTGATGTTAGAATTGACAACTCCATCACTTCATTTTTTTTATTGAAACTTTTTTGAGTGAATAATTTTGGCTGAATAAATGACTAAATCACTATGTAATAAGTATGATATTCTCATACAAATTCATACATGAGCGCTGATTTTGTAAGAAACCCATTAGCTATATATATATATATATATATATATATATATATATATATATATATATATATATAAATGAAAATGAAAAGCTTGATTGATCACCAAAAATTTAATGAAGAAGAAAGAGACAACCTATGAGACCTTTACATCAATAATAAATATAGAGACCTTTAGATTTGTGTTCTCATCTAAAATGTTGTTTCAATAGAAAATTCACTAGCTTGATCCAGAGAGTACATTGCATAATGGAGATCTTCATGAAATTTTCTAAGCACAAGGTTATCTCCTAGTGAAATGTTTTCAAGAGGGTTTTAAGATGTGTGTATGTTTAACTTTACTATATATATATATATATGTATGTGAAGTTTCATTGATTGTTACAGATAATTAAATTTAAAAACGTTTTTCCATGAATTTATGTAAGTCACAAATCGTAATGTAATGTACATATTCATAAAAAAAGTTTCATTGATTGTCATAAATAGTTAAATTTAAAAACATTTTTTCATGAATTCATGTAAATCACAAATCATAATATATATTGGGTTAATAAGGATAGCTTAACTATTTTCATTTCATCCATCATATCAAAGTACACAAAATTATAAAAATCCCAGGAATTTTAAAAATAATATGATATGAATATATTAATGAATTAGTTGACAACCTCGTTGCTCATAACATAGGCTAGAGAAGCATCGTTCCTAATATGAGGAGCCCTATAAGATGTGGAGCATGAAGTTACCCCAATTTCTTCTCCGAGGCTTCTCATAACCTCGACAAGCACCTCCACTCTTATTCTTCCGCTTGTATTTTATCTATACACTCAATATCTTCCAATCACATTTTATAATTTTGCTTAACATTATGCTAAAATGATTAAATATATAATGCCCCAAGTTACAGTTAAAAGAAAGTTATAGCACAGGTAGATTAAATTTAATTCTATAGGCTTCCAAAGCTGTTAGCCACCGAAATGTCATGATTGACGCTATATTTGGATGAAAGGAACACTATAAAAAGTCAGATTACATGCTAACATTTCAGCACAGCCATTTATATCCGGGATAGGTTTTATCATTTGTGGACAGTCGTATATTAAAGTATTTTGCTAACAGCTTTCATGTTTCTGCCGATATAAAAGGAAACCATGATCTATGTTTAACCTTACGTTTAGTTTAATATTTGTTTAGACGAAACGAAGTCAGTTGTCAGTCCATGAAAACGCCTCAAACTATAGCGGCGGAAAAGAATATCATATACTAAAAGAAAATAAACGTTGTTGGTAAACATCTATAGAGAGCGTTTGCCCAGCCCAAAATCATTTATGCACTCTTTCGTTTGGATCCTTGTATACCTTTCTTGTTATAATTATTCATGTGTACAAACAATATAAATATTTTATAAGCTATAATTTAAATTTCTAATCATAGCTGGCAAGTTATCTGGCTACCAATCCAGACGGATTTCACAAAACTCACCGCGCCCTTTGAGATGAAAGAGAAAAATCATGCACGCCATTCCTCCATTACAACCTCCAACCATGTACAAGAATATATATATATATATATATATATATATATATATATATATATAATTCATAATTCATTACCTTGTTCTAGAATATCGTTGTTTATGGAGTAGAATAAACATAGACATTCAAAATGACAAGTCCTGCACTTTTCTTATGGATGCAACTCACTGGCCTCTAACATTTAAAAGCAAAATCAGAGTACATTGTGTTGCTTTGATTTTACAAAACACGGAGTATGCTTTGTGTTCCATTAGAATAATATGTTTATATTCTAAAATTCATGGTTCATTTCAACATGATTTCTGCAATTAATCATTAAATGTTTTGGAGCTGACATATTAAATTCCTCGAATAAAATCGTTAGGTTTACTGTGTGTGCAGATACCCTGATGATGAGTTCGATAGGATTTGGACGTCATCTGGAAAATCAAAAGGTTTGCTTTATATAAACACCACAGATTTGATTACATCAGAACCTACATTTGAAATACCATCCGCTGTCTTTAGAACGGCCTTGGTGACTAATAACACTAAAAGCAGCGGCGTGGGTTCTTTGATATGGAGTTGGAATGTTGAACCAACTGGTTATTATTATATTGTTTTATGTTTTGCCGAAATACAGAAACTAAACTCTGATGCAGTTCGCGAGTTTTACGTTTCTATAAATGGCAAGCAGGAATATACTGATCTTTTAACAAACTACCTCGCAATAGACAATTTCTATAAAATATATCCAACTCAGACAAGGTGGTTAAAGTTTTCTCTGGATCCTACAAAACGATCGACCGAGGGGCCTATCCTAAATGCAGAAGAAATCTACAAATTTACCAGCCTGCCAGTAAACGGAACATACAGTGAAGATGGTCAGTATTTTGTGTTTAAGTTTTGATTTAAAATTCTTTTTTATGTAAAAGCTCTATATGTTAAACAAATATTTTTCTCTCCTACCACACCTGGATAATTTATAATTGTTTATTTTAGTTTATTTTATTTTATTTTATATATATATATAACAGGCGATCCTTGTTTACCACAGAAATATTCTGGGGATTGGGTACATTGTACTCAAGATTCATACCAAGGATTATTTCAGTGTAAGTTTGTAGAAACCCCTGTTTCCCCTGAATTTTGATACTGAATATTTTTTTGGATTGTTTTTGTGTATTTTGACTTTTTTTGTGTTTTTGTATGAAATAAAGAAGAATGCGATTTTGAAAAATAATTTCAAATAAATAATAAATAACAGAATAATCTCTTAACTGGCTAATCTATGATCTTATTATTCATCCAGACGATTACAATAGAATATCTCTGTCATGCATATAAAAATAATATAAAATATTATTTAAAAACTTGATTTTTTCTGCAAACCCTAGATCTGGTATAGCTAGTACGGCTGCAATTAATAACCCTTTCTCCATGCTTCTGAAGGTACAAAAAGATGCTAGATGTCTAGGCGCCCAAAAAGGTATCAACAGAATTGCCAGAAAGAAGGCATTTTGCACCAGAACAGAAATACGCCCTTTCCTGTAATTGTACAGCCTGGTACAGTACCGTATGGATTCCGTACGGTGGTAGTAAAAATAGTAGGCCCTGTTACGACTGTACTCCAAAACCCTAGAAAATTGTGCCACCACTGAGAATCTTGTTCTGAATAATTTTTGGATCAAACCATGATGAAATAAATACATGTGAACCTCTGTGATAACCTCTGTGTGAAGTTATCTCTCAAACTGGCAATAGATCAGCTGATATCTCACAACCTCTGAATTTCACACACTGAAGATTGCACGTTCTTCAATGCAAATAGAATACTGGAAACCCTTGGCTCAGTCTTCTCAGAAAAAAAACTTAGCAAAAATTTGTCTTCACATGAATGGGGCTCCTCCTAATGAGAAACCCTTATATCCTCAAAAAGGTGCGCTTTCCCTAATTAGGGTTTCTCAATTAAAAATTAAGGTTTAATTTTCTTTTAATTTTCCCATAGTCTAAGACACCATTTTAATTATAAAATATAATTAAAATGGCACCCTTCATAATTAGCGCCCCCTTGGGCCAAAACGCCTAAGTCATAATTACGACAAATAGTTAATATTTAATTAAATCAATTAAATATTAATATCTCCCTCGATACATATCCGATTTTCGATCCGTCTGAAGCTGGCGAACAAGGGAGTGATTCCGCACATGACCATACCAAAACAGGGGTGCTCCAATGTGTGTCAAATATCTCAAAAAAATAGGAGCTCAGGCAAACGTGTCCGAAAGAGCCCGAACGAAAGCCAACAGGAAAAATTCTGCTAGTCGAAGCCAAGCCAAGCTCCATCATGACCCTCTATCCATCCTATCAGCCTATGAAGGTCGCAATAATAAGCTAATCATCAGCTCTGCGAGATATCAATTGGAAGGGGACATGACAAAGTCTTGTTGGAAATACATTAATATCTTGATTTTATTATTGTCATTTGTAAAAATTTATCAATATCAGATAAATATGATGATATACAACCTACAGGAATCTTTCGGGAAAGGGACTGAATGGCACGATACCTCCAAGTTTCAGAAATCTCTCTGGTCTTGTTATGTTGTGGGTAACAAATCCTATATGTTTTATAACTTTATTTCTTAAGTTGTTGGTAACAAATTCTATATGTTTTCTAATTTCTATCTTATAATTTTTTATCTTCTTGGAAGTTTATATCACTTTTGATGTCTAAATTCTTCGTGTTTTTCTTCTTGTCTAAAGATATTTATCAAGAAATATCTCACTGGTCCAATACCAGAAGTTCTCGCTAATATGTCAAATCTGAAGGAATTGTAAGTACCTAGGTCGATTTTTCTTTCCATATTATTTAAAATCAATGATAAATATATTGAAATCAGAACACATTGAAATGTAATTGCTTAAGCCACATATATACAATTTTAATAAACTCACTTTTTTGAAATTTAGGAATTTGGAAGAAAATAATATAAATGGATCAGTGCCAATTGCTCTAGTCAATAAACAGCGAAATGGACAGCTTGTTATGAGGTGTATTTTTTCTCTAAACAAAGATCAATCTGTATATATATTTTCGTTGTGTTAACATTGATAGGTTCAGTGTTTACTCTTGACGTGATTTTCGGTGTTTGTAGTATTGATGGCAATGAAAATTTATGCCAAGTCGGTGCTTGTAAAAATACCCAAGAAAGAACTCGCAACAAAACATTGGTAGTATACATGATCATAGCTGGGGTTGCAGCAGTTTCAATTATAACTGGATTAATTGTCTTTTTACAATGTAAATCAAGGAGGGCAAGCTCTAAAGGTAACTCATCTACCCTTCTCCTTTTTCTGCTCGTACTTACAAATTAGACAAACAACTCCTTTTGATATGTATTTTGTTTGGAAAATCAATAGACGATGGCCAAAATGCAGGGAAACTAGAAACAATGTATCTAGATCATGTAAAAGTAGATGGATATCGATCATTCAGTTATGAAGAGGTAAGAGTAATGAGCGACGGCTTTCAGAGGGAGATTGGAAAAGGAGGATATGGACCTGTTTATCATGGTTGCCTTCAAGACAAGGAGGTGGCTATTAAGATCTTGTCTGATAAGTCACATCAGGGTATTACAGAGTTTTCTACTGAGGTAGGTATAACAATGAAACTAAGCCAAATACAAAATGCTACCATACCCACTTGGTTTAAAATATACAATGCAAATTAAGAACTTCTCATGCAGGTGGATCTACTTTCTAAATTACACCATAAAAATCTTGTGAAATTCTTTGGCTACTGCGTGGAGGGGCAGAATTTGGTTCTTATTTATGAGTTCATGTACAATGGTGACCTACGAAAACGTCTCGCTGGTAGAATGCACGAAAACACTGCTCAATTCTGTCAATCATTATATGTATGTCTATTACAGAGAGCGAAGCATATTTTGAGGTCATTAAATGAAAAATATGATTTGGTTTGCTTTTATTCAGGTCAAAATTTATCTGAGAATGATCTAGACTGGGAAAAGAAACTCAAAATCGCCCTTGATGCTGCTCAAGGTTAGTGAAATGCTACCATTAACAAAGTACAAGCTCTATCAAAATCATGGAAGCACTGATGGTGTCAAACTTATTTTGATAAATTTTTTAACAGGATTAGAGTATCTACACCTTGGCTGCAAGCCAGGGATTATTCACAGAGACGTTAAGAGCTCAAATATCCTATTGAACGAACGCATGGATGCAAAAATAGCGGACTTTGGATGGAGCTACCCACGTAACTACCCTTGTAAAGGGAACTACAGGATATCTAGATCCCGAGTAAATAGCCTTTTATTTTTCTTTCCATATTGATGTTTAGAAAAAAGACTATGTTTCTTTTGTCATCTGAAACGTAGCTCAAAAGATTCTGCTCATAGTTTTTTACAAAAAATCTTCCTATCTTAATTGTGAAATATTTTCACCGTGATTAAATCTTGTTTAGTTCAAAGAAACAAGAAAAAACTAACTTTTAGATTTACAGGTATTACACCGCACATCGATTGACAAAAAAAAGTGATATTTACAGTTTTGGTGTTGTTTTGATGGAGATTATTTGTGGTCGCCGTCCTCTCTTTGTAGATTCCTCCAGTGGAGAGCAAGTACACATTAGTAACTGGGTAATTATAATAGAACTTTACAAGGAAAAATTTATTACTTGGCACTGTGAGTGTTAGTGTGTTTTTTGATAGTAGGTTTTAAACCATCGCTTATGGCAGGTACGCGCAGCGCTGTTTAAGGGAGACATAGATAGCATAGCAGATCCTACATTATTGAATAAATATAATGCGGATGCAATGTGGAAAGTTGCAGAGTTGGCAATGGTCTGTACTTCACCACATTCCATGAACAGGCCAGCAATGAACGAGGTAGTATTGGAATTGAAAGAAGCAACTCGATTCGAGACACATTACTACACAAACTTGAAGCTCCACGAGTTGGGATCTCCTGTTCCTCTTCTTCATCTTTCAACAGGAAGCTCCTCTATATTGAACTCGGATATATCATTATATCCAGTTGCAAGATAAGGTAGAGGAATAATCAATCTATGTTCAATTGAGTTCATATTTTCCTAAACTTTATACTGTCGTGGACATATTTGTATTTCTACTCCAAAGTCTATCAATTATGCTATTATTGCACGTTACTTCATTTTTATCTTACCTATATAACTGAACGCCATGGGCCGTGTCATTCTCTAGTGAAAAACTGAAATTGTATTTCATAAAACCCTCATTTAAATAAATGTTTAGTTGTGTCCCTTGTTAAGTACGAAAAAGTTCAGCTGAAGATTTGTAACATTCTGCTCACTTAATTTAGGAGATTAAGATGGTATCATTTTGTTCAAAGAATTAATTTTTTTTTGTCTTATCTTTTTCATAAGATTATTTTATATTTTCTATAATAAGATGGTGTAGTCCTGTATATGTGATTTTTTGAAATCAATTATTTTAATCAATGTTCTATGCATACACTAAGTAACCTGTGCGTTCCCAAGTGAAAATAGGAACATGCGAACTCGCAATCCCTGGTCTAGCAATGATGTTAAATTTACAGACGACTAATTTAATCAGACTCAAGTCTAAATCCAATCATGCAGGCAAGATAAGCACTTATGTATTTTATGTGGGTTTGTGATAATTTTTCAGGCGAGAGGCTTCATCTATTCTTAATATACAATACGAGGGATACGGGTCCGGTTAGAAAAATTGAGTGAACAACGTAGCGAATACTATTCGAAATCATTTTTTAACACCTATACAATAAATACGGTAAATAATTTTACTCTGGTGAAAACTGTTGATGTAGATATTCTAAGTGATTGTTTAAAAAAGTCTTAAAAATAGATTAGAAACATAAAATGCAATAGCTATAAGAAGACACACAGACAACCACAATACCGAGTGCAATGATATAACTGACTGTTAAAAAAGAGTTAAAAATAGACTGGAAACATAGTAGACAGAAAATAGACATGGTGAAGACAAAGAGATAACCACACGATACCTTACTACCACTTCCATTTCACTGCATTTCTTCCTGAGACTCAAAACTATTGTACTTTCTTCAATGAAGATGAAAAAATGAAATGGGTGTCAAATTTGGGGTTGCAATTGTACTTATTGTTTCAATTTGGGAGGTGGTGGAAGGTGTTGTCACGTGGTGTGAGCGATGACTCAGTGTGTATCTGCTAGGCCAAATCCAGTGCCCTCATGGTGCCCTTTGTAATCAATTTTTTTGAATCTATGTTCGGGTTGTTTTCTTACTCTTTTGTATATCTAATTCAATCGATTTTAATGAAACAGACGAATGGTAGTAAAATAATGTCCTGTTAATGTCAAATTTGAAGAAAACCTGGCAGTAGTTGCACATAATATATCTGACACTTTCACTAGGAGATCTACATCCTTGCTCAAAATCAGGTACACAGTTAATAAATCTTCTTGTGGAAAAACGTTTCATTATCAGACTATAATCTACAAATTTCTCTGTTGCTGTTTTGAAGTCATCAATAATAAAAGATATTAGAATCTCAAATATGGACTGATTCCAACGATATGCCTAAAATCAAAGCATTCATTACTAATACTGCGTACAAGAAGCTAATACATTATTTTCCTTCACATATATATATTGTATTCCTAATTTTTTTTAGTCAAATAAAAACTCTATAATCAACAATAATAAAAACTGATGTAAATTTTTTTATTAAGAAAATAAGTTTGTATGATAATAAAAAAGCACATCCATATTTCATTATTAAACCGAAATATTAATATTGAGATCGTTTAAACTGTTTCAAATGATTATTGTACTTAACAACGCAATTATTATATTTTGTATTTTTTTATAATTTCATTTATTATGTAAATATATTAAATTATTATTAAACATTAATAATATTAAAGTAGTGTAACTTTTTTAAATTTTATTGAAATTCTTAAGATGCTTTATTTAAGTAATGGACAACTTTTCAATTTTATGTATAAATATAATTTTAAAACGGTCTATTCCTAACATACGAGCAAAGAAATTAAGTTATTGAAGATTTATTAGTGACATGCACTTAGAACCAAACTGTTAAGATGGTTTAGAAAATTATACTCGGTCAATCTCTTTTGTAATCAAATTATTAAGATGGTTTAGAAAATTTTCAAGACTATCTAAATCATGTTAGAGATTGAAAATGCAAGTAATCTTTTGTTGTTAGATGTCATCATTTTTAGAAAAGAGGATGGTACCTTAGCTAGAAAGGTATATAGGAAAGGCACACAAACATGACTATACCTCCATGCCTCTTGCCATCACCATTCTGCTTAGAAAGTAGGTGTTTTACAAACTTTGATCACTAGGGCCTTTAAAGTTTATGATAATGACAGTATTGATAATGAAATTGAACATCTAAGGAAGGTTTTTAAATGGAATGGGTACTTAGGAAAACATATAACTAGAGCTATTAAGAAAGTTAAAGACAATATTAATAGAGAATCCAATACTAATGGGCACTTAATAGATCAACCTATAGCTTATTTGTCATATGTAGAAGTCATTCCTAATAAATTGACTAAAATTCTCAAACACGAAAATATTAACTCAACTTTCTTTCCTATTGATAAATTATGTAGAACTTTAGGATCAACAAAAGATCATATGGACCCATACCTTCGTAGTGGTGTTTATATTGTTGACTGCTCATGTGGCTTTCTTTATATAAGAGAAATTGATGGATTTGTTTAAACTAGAATTAAAGAACATTTGGTGGATATTTGTCTCGAAAGGAAAGAAAAATAGGCTGTTGTCAAACACTCCTCTAAAACTAAGCATGCTTTAAACATAGAGTAGTCAAGAGTCATTGGTATAGAAGACCACTTTCACAAACGAAAGTTAAGAGAGGCAATTGAAATATTTTTCTTTAATTTTTTATTTTTTTCTGGTTATTGTCTTATATTATAGGTTTTATTTTATTTTATTTTATTCATTAATATTAAAAACAATGCATACTATTTAATTCCCTTTACTTGTTTAATTACATTTTATTTTATTTTTGACATTTTTAATTTTTATTATTTTTATTTTTCTTTATTCATTGTGGTTTCTTTATTTTTATAATGGCTAATTTTTTTTTTTAGAATCTTTTTATAACGGTTAGTTTTTGGTTTTTATAAATTTTCCTTTTGCAACGATTATCTCTTCTTTATATTGCTTGGTTCTATTGCTCCATTTATCATAATTTTTTCTGATGAAAGATTATGGAAAATGATTCAAAACTTTGAGAACTAAAAACTCACATAATTTTTTTAGAAAAATTTCAACATTCGTGTAAACTATAAAAACATCAAATCTTTAATATAAAATTATTATTAAACATTAATAATATTATAATATTCTAACTTTTTTTTAATTTTAGTGAAATTCTTAAAATGCCCTATTTAAATAATGGACAACTTTTCAATTCTATGTAGAAATATAATTTTAAAATGGTCTAATCCTAACATATTAAAAAAGAAACTAAGTTATTGAAGATTTACTAGTGACATGGACTTATCATCATCATCATCATCATCATCATCATCATCATCATCATCATCATCATCATCATCATCATCATCATCTTCTTCTTCTTCTTGATGATGATGATGATGATGATGATGATGATGATGATGATGATGATGATGATGATGATAATGGGTAAAAAATTTGAAAAACTAAGTTTGAGATCGTGGTTTAATGGTATATTAGCAATAAAAAAGAATACTATTATTTATAGAATGCTATGACCAATCGGTACGTTCCTTTTCCAACGCCTTTTTGACCAATTTTTGAGTCAGTCAACTTAAATACGTGAGTGTTTAATAAGTTATGCTTAGGAGTCGAGTTGGTGATGTTTGTGCAGTGCTAAGTCAGTGGTTGCAGGTTCAAATATCAAGGTCGAGTAATCCAAAGAAATCTCCGACTGTTTGAACTCAACTATTGTTTATAGGTTCTAGGCATCAACATTTTTATTTTTTATATTTTAAATTTATTGAAGAATAAATAGCTTGATGTTTTATGGGTGGATTATACATTACAGTTCAATTTCTCAATAAATTTTAAGTAATAAAAATTTTAAATTTTAAAATAAATACTATTTATGTCAATAGATGTTCACTTATCAGAATGACCCCTCTGATTTGTAATTAATTCATAATTTATATTTGAATTTGGATGATAAATATGATCGTGTTTCCTTATTGTCGACACATGGTGCAAGTTGGTTGGCCCCCACCATAGGGACTGGATATTTGCATGCAGGGATGCATAGGCTCACCAATGACTACATGTCAATAACAGTAAATAAATACAAACAATAGCATTAATACATTTTGTCACGTTGGAAAGGATGTTCTATGGATATTTATCTATTGTGTTTGATGCAATTAAATTTTGTATTTGATTTTGATACATATATAAGGATATAGAGGTTCATCTGATATGTTATGAACCTAAACTAATACCATCCTTAATGAAATCTTGAAAAAAAAATATAATCTATATAAATTAGCTTATTATCTATAAGAGCAAGTTTGATAATATTTTTTTATAGCTAGACACACGTACTCTTTATATTGTGCATATAGTCATTGAGAAGCAATTTAAGCTAGAGTTAGTGTCTCTTTGTGAATGCAATGAGCATATTTTGTTCATCTCAGTTATTTTCTAACTCTACTATAATTTTTTTCAAATCAATATGTTTCTTCATGTCAAAAACTTATGCACATGTTTATTGTTGAATTTCATATATTTTTTTTAGAAGATGGTCAGTGTTAGCATTAGATCAAGGTAAGTTTTGTCCTCTGAATAACATAAATAATTATCCGTGTCTTCAATTTTTTAAATAGTGTTATGTTATTTGATGGCATAAAATCATTGACTTCTTGTAAATAGAGCTCTTTAAATATTTTATGGCTCTTCTTTAGATTTATGTAAAAATAGATTTTGGGTTTGAAGTATGGTGTTGTCTTCATATCTGGACACACATAAATTAAAGAGTGGTATGCACATTTATTATATAAGGTAAGTTAATCTCAAACTATTGTCTATGTGTGAATATAACACTAATATTTTGTTTGTCTCAATTTTTCCTTACACTAATATCATTTTAAAAAATCAATATGTTTCTTTGTGTCATAAACTTCTATACATGTCTATAGGGTCACGATTTTATTCTTGTCAAAGCCCTATTTTGTCATTAAAAGGTAAGATATGTCCTCTGAATTAAAAAAATAATACAGTCTTCTTTGATTTTATTTATCTTTAATCCTAATATATGTTTTTACATCATAGAATCATTGGCTTATTGTAAACAAAGCTCTGTGCACGGTTTATGGGTCATCTTATAATTTATATAAAAATAGGTTGTGGGATTGAAATTTTGTGTTCTTTTAATATATCGACATGCATAGACCATTTTATTTTAAAATTTGTACATTTCTTCACATAAAATTTTGTATAGGTCTATAGGGTCATGATTTTGTTATTTTTAAAGGTATTTTTTGTCATTAGAAGGTAACATCTATTCTCTGAATAATACAAATAACTAGTTTTGTCTTCATTTTTATAGTACTATGTTGTTTGACGAGATGAAATTATTGGTTTCTTGTAAGTAAATCCTTGTGAATGGTTTACTGTTCATCTTAGGAGTTATATAAAATTAGGTCACAGGTTTGAAATGTTGTGTTCTTTTGATATCTCAGAGTGCACAGACAAACAATTAAAAATAAATATGTTTCTTTTTTACATATACTTTTATATGTCTATATGGTCATGATTTTGTTCTTAACAAAGCCCTATTTTTCCATTAGAAGATGAACTCTATAAATGGTTTATGTCTCATCTTAGGCTTTATGTAAAAAAGGTTGTGGGTTTGAAATATTGTATTATTTCAATAGTTTGATGGTCAAAGACCATAGATTTAGGAATGTAATCATTGCTAGGTCAGTTAAGTTGAAATTAATTTCTTTGTATGAATGTGGTGATAATATTTGTATTTATTTAATTTTTTTGCTAAAATTGATATCATTTTTTAATACATTTTTTATCTTATAAATTTTTATATAGATCTACAAGGTTGTGATTCCATTTTTTCAAATCCATATTTTGTCATTTGAAAGGGTTACTTAAGAAAATACATGGACATGTTATGGTCAGGTTAGCATCAGACCAAAGTAAGATTTATCCTTTGATTAACGCAAAGAATTGGATGTGTTTCTATCGTATCTTATAGTATTATGTTGTTTGGTGGCATGCAATTATTGGCTTCTTTTAAAGAGATATTTGTAAATAATCTTTTGTGTTACCTTGATTAAAAAAATTTTCATCAATAATTCTATGATATAATATTATTAACTTATATTTTTTTATTATATTATATTATATTATATAATATTAGATAAATATTATCTTAATATAATTATATAGTTATATAATGTTAATATTATTCACATAATAATAATTTTAATATTATTAGTAGATAATATATAGTTATATAGTAGTATAATTTATATAGTTGTATATTAATAATTATAATATAGATAGGTCCTTATTAGTCAAACAAATTTTATTAATTTTAATTGCATAGAAATGATCTATATATTCGCTTGATGTGTTATTATCCCATGAATAACCTTGTTATATGGTCATATAAATGTGTCAAATAAATGTAATGTTTTCAGACGATATGCTATTTATTTAGTTTTATCTATGGATAATGATAAAACATTTAATATGTTCCAACAAGATGTTTAACATTGGTTTGAATTCTTGTTTGTACCTAGATCAAGATCATTCATTGGTATGCTTGTAATAATTTTTTTAGATAAGATGATTTTTTATTTACAAGTGTTTTTCTTATTCTTCTTTTAATTTTAAAGAAAAGTTCAATGCCTATTTAATTGTTAAATTTATCATTTCATATATATATATATATATATATATATATATATATATATATATATTACAATTATTTTTATTATGACCAATAAGGGTTAAACTTAAAATTAGTGATTTTTGTTTGTGTGTGTCAAGAACAGCTTAATGTCAATTTAATTGTCAAATTTATCACTTCTATATATATATATATATATATATATATATATATATATATAGAATTAATTTTTTATTTTAATATTACAATTATTTTTATTATGACCAGTAAGTGGGAAACTTAAAATTAGTGATTTATTTGTGTATGTATGTGTACATACATACATACATACATACATACATACATAAACACACACATACATACATATGTTCACACACACACACACACACACACACACACACACTGTGTGTGTGTGTGTGTGTGTGTGTGTGTGTGTGTGTGTGTGTGTGTGTGTGTGTGTGTGTGTGTGTGTGTGTGTGTGTGTGTGTGTGTGTGTGTGTGACCAATAAGTGTGAAACTTAAAAATAGTGGTTTATCTATGTATGTCTGTGTACATACATACATATGTTTACACACATGCACACACCCACCCAGCCCCCCCCCCCCCCCCGCCCCCACACACACACACACATGTGTGTGTGTGTGTGTGCGCGCGCACGCGCGTGCGTGCGTGCGTGTGAGTTTTAAGAAACTGATGTAAAAATCAATTTTTAAAAATTATCACATTATTTTTATAACTTATAATCTAGTCACATGCATTTTTGTTTAATCATGTAATAAATGTGTGATTATGTAATTATTTCTAATATAAAACCTTATTGATACATCCCAAGTTGGATGATAAATTGAGCTAAAATAAGGTTTTTTAAAGTTACTTAATGAAGGGAATGTGCTTGTCAAATTAAATTGTCAGATATTTTGATGATAAAAATATTTGATTCAATTTGTTGAACATGATATATTTATTTCAAAAAAAGAAAGATTTTATTATGTATTTTATTTATTATTTTTTTAAATAATTATTTTGTATACATTAAATATTTTGTGAAACTCGAATAATAATAATTATTTTTTTCATCATTTATATTGAATTTTTTTAATAAAGATATAGTATCATTTTTTTTTGTTTCCAATTGTAGCTATTTACCTTTTTTATTCGAAAAAATAGTTACATAGATGGATATTTCCCTTATTGATATTATTATAATATTAATTGATTTAAGCATTGTTGTTTTGTTTTTGTATTTTTTTGGGGTGGATTCTTGATTTTTATTTTATGTGGCTAACGATATATGTGAGTTTTTATATAGAGTGGTAAATATATATAATAGATTTTGAATCATTAAATTTATTTATATTTGATTTTAGTTATTAATTTTCAAAATAATAATGAATGATTAAAAAATAATAATGTTTAATTTTATTTTTCTAATTACAATTAGCTTTTGATAGTGATGTATTTATTTTAAGACATGATATAATTTGTAATAGTTTTAGATATTTCCCTTATGTGATAGATATCAATAATGATATTAATTGATTTAATCATTATTATTTTTTGGTTGGGATTCTTGACTTTTATTTCATGTTGCTAAAGGTATATGTTAGTTTCTATAAATACATCTAATTGATTTTGAATCCTTGAATTTATTTGTATTTTTATATTTGATTTTAGTTATTAAGTAATTTTTAAAATAATTATTAATGATTAAAAAATAATAATAATAATGTTTAATTTTTTTTCTTTAATTAAAAATAAAATTTGATCACTAAATTGATGCATAGTGATGTATTTATTTTAAGACATGATATAATTTGTAATGGTTTGAATATATACAATTCAATGAAGTTAAGATTAATGGTTATGTCTAAAATATTATGTATTTTAATTAATAATTGAGATTTTATTGTTATCAAACACTATAGGTTCTATTAAATAAGATAATGTATAATATAGTTATTTTATTAATTAGTGTTAATAATTAACAAGTGAAAAATAATGATTTTATTTAAAATTAAATCTATTATGAGTTTTATTACTTTACTCACCATAGCTTGAAGTATCATATTTTAATAAATCATAAATTAATGTGAGGCTTAACAAATTGAAAAGTTATAGTACTTGGTACTTACATATTTTTTTAATTGCATGTCGAATATAAAAAAACATGAAACACATGTAACATATAATATATTCATAGATGTAATAACATTAACAACACTCAAATTTATAAGAGAATAAAAATTCATTAGGTTGTAGTTTGTCGAAAACATTTTACATTGTATAAAACTAGGGTTCCCATTATTAGAGACGAAAGTGAAGGTGAAAACCTAGTTAATTTTTTCAGAAGCATGTTTTATTTATTTGTCAAACTGTTATACTATTTTCCCTTTATCGAGAGGTTTTGGTATTTTTTATGATAATATTTGTCAAATTTTCTATAAAATATGAACCAAAGTGTGACTCAAAAAAATGGTTATCACAGTTCTAATTCCTAAGGTAAAAAAATATTATACCATTTGTGCACATAAAACTATGAAACCAAAGAAATAATTTTATTTAAAAAAAAATTATATTTTGGTACCTTTTTGTGTTTGTGTGTGTGTGTGCACACGCGCGTGCATGCATGCACGACATTTTAACGTGTATATACTTAATACAATATTAAAGTGTATATACTTAATACAGTATGTGTAATGGTAGTTATGTGTCGAAGTAAATGTACACTTGTTTGAAATCATAATTTTTTTATTCTCCTTGTTTATTGATACATGTTAATTATGGGGTTGATAGGTCCATATCTCGATTTGTAAAATAAAATAATATGCAATAATAATAAATATCGAGGACGCCATCATTAACAAGGAGAACAAAAAATAGTGTTTAGGATACGCACATTAGGGGACATAAAATTGGTAGATATTGGTAGATTGGAGGTATGGGGAATGGAACACCTAATTGTGTTCCAAATTGGGATATGGACCTATCAACCCCATAATTAACATGTATCAATAAACAAGGAGAATAAAAAAATATCATTTCAAACAAGTGCATATTTACTTCGATACATAACTACCATTACACATACTTTATTAAGTATATACACTTTAAAATGTTGCATATACACTATATTAAGTATATATAAATGCAACATTTTAAAGTATATATACTTAATATAGTGTATACATAACAATTTAAAGTGTATATACTTAATACAATATGTGCAAAGGTAGTTATGTATCAAAGTACATGTACACTTGTTTGAAATGATAATTTTTTTAATTCTATCATTTTTTATTCTCCTTATTTATTGATACATGTTAATTATGGGGTTGATAGGTATGTATCCCAATTTGGAACACAATTGGGGGTTTCATTCCCCATACATCGACTCTACCAATTTTTACCAATTTTATGTCTCCTAATGTGGGTATCCTAAACACTATTTTTTGTTCTCATTGTTAATAATGGTGTCCTTGATATTTAGTATTATTAGATATTATTTTATTTTTAAACATTAATAATTTTTTTCTCTAGGGTAACATACTTATTTGAATATTTTAAATTTCATGAAAGGAAAAAAAATGTGATTTTTAAGTTACAGTGGAAAAAAATTCCTTTATTTTAATGTTTTTGCATATGGAAATATTTTTTCATTTGTAGTGTTTGGATTCATGGCATTCATATCAGGATGATAAGCATTGATATTATTTTGATGTTCTATATTTAACTAAAAATAAATTTTATACTTTTCTCAAACAAGACATTGAAATGATTTTTTAATCAAAATATTAGTCATATCCGTTCACTTTTAAACATAGATATATGCCATTGTGTTTTGATTTACAATGTCTTGCATTTAAAAAAATGTATTTTGGGAATGAACTGTAGTGATCTTATTGCATCTGATGGGCATCAAGAAGGATATATTGTGCATCTTATTAAATTTCAATGTGAAATATTTGAAGATGAAATGTAATTACCCCCCTCCCTTCAATGTAAGTACCGTTTTTTTATTTAATTTTTTCCCAAAATAATAATGTATTTTATTTTCAAACAATACCACTATGATACTAGAATTACATATTATGGGATCCACAAATAGTAAGGTTGGGGACAAAACATGTATACTAGGCTTATATAATAAAAAAATGTAAATAACTTCCTTGGGAATTTTCATTTGTTCATAGAATAAAATTAGTATATTAAAAATTATTGGGATTCTTACAATAAGTAATAGTGTTCCAAAACATATTTCCATTATTAGTGAATTAATATCAAGTAAAAAAAGTCAATAAATTGAAGGGTGTTGTAAAATAATAACATTTGAAAATATGACAATAATTAAAAATATGAAAGATTATTTGAATTTGATTTTGTTGATAGTGACAAAGGAAAAGTAGATGAACTTTATTACCAAGTTAAAAATGGAAAAAAATATGTTGTATCAAATAAAATTATTATAGGAGAAAATAAGATATACAATCATTTCAAATATTCACGTGAAATAATATTAGGATTGTCATAGAAAGTAAGTCCATCTGTTGAAGATAGTAAAGATATACCAATGCACCTGTATCATCATGAAATGAATAATAGTTTTTATTAGAATAATTAAAAATGTAATTTAAGTTACTACCTGATCTAATAATGTGTCCTTGGAATAGTTATTAAATAAAGGATCCAATTAAATGTTATACCTTGGATCTCACCAAGATGAACAAGCTTCTTCGTTGGACATGATGTTATTCAAAGGATGTGGTTGCAAGATTCATGGTGGATGTGCATGATCAAATGAATGGAATATCCACATGCTAAATGAATATTTTAGATCAATAAGTGACAAGAATGATGTATGAGTGGATCTCCAAAAGGGTAGTAGTTCATTGTGTTGTCAAGACCTTGCTAAGAATCAAAGGGAAGCCCTCTATTTATGGATTTTATGAATGGATGTGGACTAATGGATGAGATTAAATATCAATGGATGATAATTCATCATCATTTTCATAAATGAGGGGGTTAGATTGTGTAAGAAGAGTGATGGTTGAGGCATGGATTAATGACATGCCTTGTTGAAAAAGGGATTGCATAGGGATTAGAAATGAATTAACATTTCATTTATGGGAGAATATGAGAGAAATATGATTGATTGATTTATGAAAAATAGAAAATAGGCATGCCATGGAATTTTACCTTAGGGATGTGATTAGTTAATAAATCAATATTAATTGACTAATAAGAAATGATGTGAGTTTTTGTGGGATAGGATGTGATCATGCAAGAAAAGATTAATTTATTATGGGTATTCATAGTGAATTAAATAGGGATGTTAGTGGAAATATAATATTGATTAGATGATTTAAGACATTATTAGTATAGATTAACAAATAGCTAGAATCAACATGATGTGTTTATTTTTAGGTGTCTACATTTTCCACCAATTTGAAATGATGTTGTGAAATACGACGGGTGCATTAATATATTTTCAAATAAATAAGGAGCCAAAAAAAGGTGGATGAAAAATTAGACTATGATGATGAAAGAATGTGATGAATGATGCCTCCTTTAGAGGACATGTAGGGATGAAAGATGTAGACAAGCACTTTAAAAAACTGGAAGAAGTTATAATGCAAGAATCAATGGGTGGGTGAAAAATAATTTGGGATGTAAAATGTGATGATGAATAGAATATGAGATTAATCCATGGAAGAGATTAATCCACTTGAGCTACTACTTACATGCTTTGATTTATGTTGATGATGGATTTGTTTCCCCAAGTAGGGAAGATTTGGGAAGGATACATCTCAAGATAAGCTTCCCAATTTGGTTTTCCACAAACAAGGCATATTTAGGAATGAAATATCCTAACAAAATTTCATCTTGAATTTTCCAAAGCAAGGTAGATTTGGGAATGATATATCTCATACAAAATTTGAAATCTTTATTTGCCTAAATAGAATGGAAGCTATAAGCGTGAATTGGAAGAATGAAATATTGATTAATTTATTGACTCATTGGAAAGCATAAATCAATGATTTAACCTATTGTATGTATTAAGTATGATATGACTAATGAATTTAATGGAGGATTGGTGGATTATGGGTTGATGAAAACATGTATGATGATGTTAAATAGAATTTTAAAATAATGAAGAAGCTACAAAAAACAAGGCACATGAAGATGCCCTAAGATGGATACAATAATGATTGAAGAACGTTGCGATTATATTTAGAGAGATTTTAATAAGTTATGGAAGAATAGGGGATTTAGAAAATTGATTTTTACACATGTGGTCTAAAGGGATGATTGTTAGATAAGTATAGTTAGTTAGAATAAAATGATATTGATAGGAATAGACTTGGAAAGAAAAATAATAATGAGAATGATGGTAGCTAAGTTAACCTTAGAAATTTCATGTGACTAAGCATTGCCTACATAGTCAAATAGATCTTAGGCAACTATATTTCTCCCAAGAAGGGAGGAATGTGATGAGAAATGATGATGACAATTAAAATGATGGTTGTCAAACTGACTTCAAAACTCCATGTGACTAAGTGATGCCTACACAATTAAAATAGACCTTAGGCAATTGTAATTATCTCAAAATGGGAGGACTATGATGAATAATAATGAAGATAAATAGATGATTAGATACTTTTTTTGAAATGGATGAATGATTGGATTTGAGATTAGATGATTTTTTAATGACATAGACTACCATTTTTGTGCATCTCCCCCTAATTTTTGCAACTAGATTTTTGATGTTACACACAACGGTATCCATAAAAATATAAAACATCATGATTAATTAGTTGTAATGACAACAAACAAAAAATAAATGATAAAAATGCACCATGGTATGGAAAAAATAATTATGTCACTATTATTAAATGTTAATGGATGGACTCAAGTACAAGAGCATGATAAGAGGCACCATGATATGAAAAAATCATGATGATAGTATTGGAGCATATGGAATGAGTCAAAGCACAATAATAAAACTAGAAAAAAATCTTGCAAACAAATGCACACAAAATTCAAAACAAAATCAATAGAAAACATCTTATCATTAATCATGTCACAATCCAGATGTGAAGGCTTAATGATATTGATAGTTGGATGCTTATCCAAAGTAATGATGCATGCAAAGGGGATGGATTAGGAAAAAAACATCCAAAAATAAGCTACACTCTTTGGTTTTATTCAAACATGGTGAAAGTTATGAGCTTCAATTAATGAATTTTCCCTAAATAGGTTAGATGTGAGAATGACATATCTCAAAAAGATGGAATGATTAGATCAAGGATTTTTACTAGATATAAGACAAGAAAAATGTTTTTATATTTTTTGGATCTATATTTGTTTAATATATATTTTTATTATTTTTACTTTTATGCTCTTTTGATATTTTTTTAATTTTTTGATATTTTGTGATGTTTTTGGTTTTTTGAAAAAAGTATATACAAGGGGGTCACTAGTAAATGGAAAACTTGTTCTAACACTGGGATGGGATATGATAGAATGTAGAAGGGATTTTATATGGATGAATGCATAATGATGAATGATAATTATAGATGGATCAGGGATCTCTAAGGGCCATGACACATGAGAACCAAGTGTCTAGTCTTCAAAGTACTACTTAGATTATATACCAAGTGTTTCAAAAAACATGACTACAAACTAATTTTAGTTATTTATCAAGGTCAAGATAAGAAGAAATGATAGGCATGATATGATGGATAAAAATATGGTACACGATTAAGATTTGGATAGGATAGGATGCACAATATGGCTTGAATGGGATGAACTTCAATGCAAATTATTAAATACCTTGACTTCAACGATTCCTTACTCATCAAGGCCAAGTATTCTACCTTTTTAGTTATTACTTTAGAGGATTCTACTTTCTATAGGATATTAGATAATTTAAAAATAAGACATTGGGTAATCCCTAAGAAACCATAAATGGTTGATTCCATTGAGTTCCTTATCTACGAGGAGACTAGATCCAATAAATAATGTTGTACAAAACTAGTAGGTTATTGATATTGATTTGTTATTGATGTTGGGCCAATCCAAATGTAAGGCACATTGAAATAATATTTTTACAAGTACCATTTCCTTAGGAAAAATATTGTGTTATATGCTATAAGTTTAGATATATGATGGGAGATGGGGTGATAAGCCAAGGATGATGTCATCAAAAATGGGTTCATAAAATACTGATAGGCCATAAAAAATAGGTGGGTAGTCAAAGATATGTTGGCCGAATATGGGTGATTGGTTAAGAAATGGTTCACCAAATATTGGCTCATGAAATATGGGTCCTTTATCAAATATGGGTGGGCCAAAAATGATTTAGGATTGGTCCTTTGTCTTGAATTTGATTTGGAAGTAGAGGAGTTTGATTGTGATTTAGAAAGGGATATTGAAATATCCTTCACACATGATTTTAGTGTTTGGATATAATTTATAATTTAGTAAATTATGGCCCTTGGAGGGGAAATGATAGGGCAATGTTGGATTATTGGATTTAGTGTGACATTAGGGCCAAATTGATAATGGATAAAAATTGTTTGAGGTTCATGACTTAAGGGAATTGGATGTTGGACTAGTGAATGAAAGGCCAAGAAACGATGATGGGTGGCATACCTATTGGCTAATCTATATGATCTGGTCAATCATGTCTTGATGTTGGGATGATGATGGTAAAATAGGATTGGGATTGTTGGAGGCATTAGGATTCTACTCAAATGGTTTTGATATGCCATGATTTGAATTATGTTGGTCTTAAACTTAATTTAGAATGGTTTGATGTTTGAATGTGATTTTATTTTTGATGTGATTAAGTTCAAATTGGATGTTGGATTTGATTTAGATGGGAGAAAATATGGATTTCATGAGTTTTCATTCCTAATTTAAAGGTGTGGGAGATTGAATGGAAATACAAGAGTTGATTTGAATTTAGATGTGATTGACCTTGAATTGATGTGACTTAGTAAAAGTTGACATGATTTGACTTTTGATTGAATGACTTAGTTAAAGTCTACTATATTTTACTTGAGGTTTGAATTTGCTCAAAACCAGCTTGATTTTACTTGATTTGGTCAAATTTGATTGGGTTAAATTTTGAGTTTAGTGTTTGACTTTGGATTTAGGTTTGAGTTTAATTGGTTAACTTGGTCAAAGTTAAATAGATTTAGACTTTGATGTTAGAATATATTTGAATTGGTCAAATTTGATTAGATTTTATTTGGATGTTAGACTCAATCAAAATTGACTTTGGTCAGAATTGGTTAATGTTGACCATATTTGATGTTTTGATTTGATCTAGTCAAATTTGATCGAGGCATGACTTCAATGTTTGACTTGATGTAGTTTAACTTTGGGAAGTTGACTTGGCCAAAATTGACCTAATTTGACTTGATTAAGGTTAAAATTATTTGCATTTTAATGTTACATTTGGTCAAAGTTGACTAGATTTGACATTTTATTTTGACTCAATGTCTAATGTGTGAGGTTTATAATCAAAATGGATTTTGACAACACATACACAAAAACATGTAAGTGATAAACCTTATGCTTAGTAAATGAGAGTGTGTAATGAATATGTAGCTCATGTATCTACCTCATAACAAGTATGACTAGGTTAATCTCTCAACACTCACTTCAAGTGGTATCCATGAGTTCTTGGGGGATTTTAATATTTATATATAAAGGGAAATGTAACTGATAAATTAATCAATCCTATCTCAAAGAATATAAATCTTACTTACACTTTCAACTATCAATAAATTAGATATTCATGATCATGACCAATATGGATCCTCTAGACCTAACCAAGGGATGTATTACCACAATAAAATCATTAGAGAGGGTTCAAAATCCTCTAGCAAGTAATACTATGAAATAAACTTAGCTAATCATATATTTTCATATTCACAAAGTAAATGCAAAGGAAAGTAAAAACTAATCTAGTGTTCACCAAAGCTTGTGGACCAAAATGGGGGTAATAAACATATAAAATAAACATGCATAGGAGAATCCTAATTAAGCTATGTATAGGTGAAAACTTAATGAATGGAGAGAGTAATGTATTCAAAATCCATTACTTATTATACTTCTATCTACTAAAAGAGAGTAGTAAACTTAAAGATACTTACCTTGAAGATGAAAACATCGAGACTCAATATCTCCCCTAGAAAAATGTGCTTTACAGGAGGTTGTTATGGTTTGTAAGGATCACTAAGAAATGTAAAAACATCTAAGACTTTTCAACAATACAAGATTATTCTCCAAGTATAAACCTTAATAAATAACTCCTTAAGTATAATGGTAGATGAGTATATTTTAAATAAGTAGAAATGGATAATTAAATTCTTATCTCTCTATGAAATGGAAAAATGAATGTGTATATATAACTAAATCTAACCCTAATCCTTTTCAAAATTTTAGCTTATAGGGTCATCCCAATTGACTGTTTATCATTAATTTATAATAAAAAGTTAGGTCTTGATCTAGGTTGAGAAAATCCAACCTAGAACCATAGCATGATTTTAAAAATTTGAATTCATGGTTGACCTAGGCCCATAGTTTAATGTAAGTTGTCAAAAAGGGTTTTAGGCTTAGGAATGAGCTAAGGTGGGTAGTGAAATTATTGGAGGATAATGCAAGAGAGGAGGCAAGGATTAGAAAAGTACATAATATAATGGTGTGTAGATATCATGTGGTAGTATAGGGGATAAAAATATTACAAATAACTAATGGTCTACCCACCCCTTTCTTGCTACACCCTTTAAGGTGTGCATTTAGAGAGATTGAGACTCGACAGGTTCTTGTAAGAGAGAAAACATCAGTAATTGATAAAGTTTGAAAATATCATGTGTATATATATGCCCTAATCGAATCTCATCATGTGTCACTCAGATAAAATAGGGGATGGTTCTTCAAAAAAATAACATAACAACACCCAATGTTGAAGATAAATAAACTACAGTATTTTAAAGCATAAAATAACTTAAAGTAAATGACTAAAAGGGAAATAACTAAAAATAAAATTAATGTATGTGTACATTAACATATATTTATTGTTAAATGGTTATTTGATATGTTTGTAGTTTTTATTATGAAAGGCACATATACTACTTTGGACAAACACAAGAATGCAAAACTAAAGAACAAAAATAAACAAATGCAAGAAAGCCAAGATAACTGATGCAGTGTAGGTATGATATACATGCAAATTTGGTAAGTTGTGGTGACAAATGATAAATTCATAACAAATGACCAAGTCAAAAAATTAGAGGAAATATTGTAACCTAAAATCCAAGGTTATTAAATGATTGAAAAGCTCAAGAAAGTAAACCTTAACTAAGAAAGGGAAACAAAACAAGTTAAACCAAGGATACAAGTCAAAAATGGTAATCAAGCATCAATGTGAAATCAGTAACAATACTTAATTAAACAAATATGGGAAACCAATGGTAAAATAACATTTATGAGTGGATAGTAACAATCCTTACTCAATCATCAATGGAAAAAGTTAATGAAATGGAAACAACATTGGTGAATGAGAAGTAATTAGCCAACTTGACTCAACAATGGAAAAAACATACTAAAAAATAGAAATGGATGAAGTTGTCCCGAAAATAATGGTATAAAAATGGAAATTTTTAAAATGAACCAAGGCAATTGTAGGAATGTAAAGCAATGGTATAAAGGAGATAATCCAAAGTCACTCAAACATACTATTTTATTCTAAAGATAGATAAAGCTGAAAACAAAGTAGTGCCAACATGTTGTTAAGATGTGAAGAAGAGGAAATATATAAGTGGGAAAATAGATTTAGAATTAAACTTTGCTATCAAAGGGGGGAAATTAAATGGGTGGTGGAGAAATGAGGGAAAAAACAAGGTAGAAAAACTTTTTATCAAAGTTAAAACACTTAAATTAGGTTTATCAAAATAAGAAGACTTTCAACATTAAGGACTTTGAAGAATGTCTAATATCCAATAAAATATTGGGTCACCAAATGAATTATGAATATAATACCATGAAGGCTATATGCATCAAAATTAAAAATGGACCTACCTTCCTAAAACATGTTCCTCGTTCCTCAGGATCCCTTATAGGGTTGTCGGTCTACTATGAAGATTAGGTACTTGTGTGATAAAGTAGGTAGAATCATAGACATTTTAAAATTATCATATCCTAATCTATTATCCTAACACACCATAATATACCTTAGATCTATCATGATGCCAACTGTAGTGTTTGAACTTTGATTATAAATAGGAGATGTGTTATTAATCATGTCTTTTGGTGTGGTTTTGACTTTTGAATTTGTATGTTTCTTTTTTATCATTTATTTTTGTTTCAAATGATTTATATTTTAAATTTTGATTGATTTTTCTATTCCTCCTCCATATGGATTTATAAAACTAAACATGGGTTCTAAAAATGACTATCATTTGAAAAATTTGGACATGGTGTACTAAGAAAGAGAACTTAGAGAGCATGATGTCAAAGATTTATGTTAATTCATATGAAATAAAATTTATATCTTGACTTCAACCTTGTTTAATCCAAATTGAAATGAAAATAAAGAAAATCAAGGTAAATGAAACATGAAATAATTTGAATTACTTCCAATTAAAAAAATTATAACAAAGGTGAAAAAGGGATACGATGATAGGTATGTATAATTGCTTATCATAATAATGTATGGAAGTGTAGGAAAATATGTTAACATAGTTTATTTTACAAGGTTTATCTACAAAAAAAGTAAAAACCAAAGTTGAGTACAAAAAAACACAAACTTGTAACCATTTCTTGACATTCTATAAAAGGAACACTAAATTAAACATGGTGATTTATGAGTAGGGTTATGTCCTATCCATGGTTTTACCCTAAAACTCATAAAATAAAACCCCAAGAGAGTATAATAAAAGTACACAAAAAAAAAAAGAGAAAGATGGTATTTGTGAGGAAGGATGGTCTTACACTACAACTCACAAAAGAAAAAACCAAGAGGGTGTAAAATGTATTGGAAAATAATAAAGTTTATATGATATAAAGGAATCCATGAGGAATATTGGGTCCTATCCATGGTTTTACAATGCAAATCATGAGAAAAAATAAACTGAAGGACCAAAAGAAGGAATGAAGGTTTGTGTAAAGATAAAATGCTATAGAGGGTGAGACCCATGAAGAAATCCTACAAAAAGTGTTAGTAGGATAACCTATACAAATATTATAAGAATAGAAAGATATAGTTAAAACATTTATTTAAGAATTATGCATTGGTGGGCTCTTTGAAAACATCACCTTCATTAGTTTGGAGGTGATAAGTGCTAAGACCAAAAACATCTTTCACTAAATAAGAACCCCACAATTTTAAGTTGTATTTACCTTATTTATAATGGGTATAGTGTAATTTAAGGACTATAATACCAATGTCAAAAGTGAAAAATTTACCCTTTTATTATGATGTTCAGTGATACAGGCCTTGTATTGAAGATTATGTTGTAGAATGACTAGATGATGTTTGTTGAGAAGATCATGAATATTAAGATGAGGTTAATGTAATTACTCATACAATATGAAACCATGAAGAGATATACATAGATAAGGAATATCAAATTATAATGAGATGATATACTCAGAACCATAGACTAGCAAGAATGGGGTTGCCTCAATGGCAGTGCATATGTTAGTGTGATAGGCCCAAAGTGTAGGATATAAATGAAGATTCCAATCTATGTGGATTTCATGAATTATATTTTGTAGGATTTTATTGAGTTTTTTTATTTGTGGTATCAACTTGGCCATTGGATTGTGAATGATAGGGTATGTAAAATTTATGGGAGATTTTGAATTTAGCACATAGTTGTTTCACATCCTTATTTTTAAAAATATTTCTGTTATCATAAATGATAGTGTGGGGAAATCCAAAATGAAAAATGATTTAATTGAGGATGAACATGCAAATATTAATCAATGAAATTTATGAGAGGCATGTCTTCTATCCATTTGTTAAAATATTTAGTAGTTGTGATGATAAAACAATGCCCATCCTATGATATAGGTAGTTTGCCTATGAGATCTGATCCCCACATGGAGAATGGACAAGGATATTCTATTATTTGGAGTTTAAACTATGGTGAATCAAATAAATCATCATGAAGTTTGTAAGGACTACAATTTTTAGCAAACTTGATAACATCCTTTTCAAGAGAAGGCCAAAAGTATCCCATATGTAGGTATTTATGTGATGTATCGTGTCTGCTATAGTGACTACAATAAATTCCCCCATGTGAATTTTCAAAGAGAGGAAGAACTTCTGCTTTTGATACACAATGGAGTAGTGTACCTTTAGTATTATCATAATAAATAGTGTTGTATCAAAAGACATAATTTGAAATATTGTTAGTAAATTTGAGTCTTTTTATAGGAATCCATATCTAGAGGATAAGTTTGATGCTAAAGTAAATGGATAATGTCTTTATACCATGGGCTCTATCAAATGGTGACAACTTCAATATGATATATAAATGAATCTTGTGGTTAGATGGATGATGGTGACTTTATTATTTGAATGATAGAGTTAGAGTCAATGAGAACTTGGTATAGATGAAATAAGTATGTTGAAGAAATAAGTGAATCACTGATAAAGTTTTGATCTCTTGGGATGAGATCAATGGTAAAAGAAGTGAATTATTTGGAAAGGCTAGTGTCCATTTGATGATAAGAACATCATTAAATACCTTTACTTTTATGATTCCTTGTTCATGAAGGCTAAGTCTTCTACTTTTCTAGTTCATGCTTTAGAGGATTTTGATTTTTATAAGATATTAGATCATTTGAAAATAAGCCATAGGGCCATTCCTAAGTAACCCTGAATGGTTGTTACCATTGAGTTCCTCATCTATGAGGAGATCATATCCAATAAATACTGTGGTACCAAAATGGTAGGATGTTGATATTAAATTATTGTTGATATTGGGAATATCAATATGGAAGGAATTTTTAATTGTTTTGTCTACAAGTACCATTTATCTAAGAGGCAACTGGTGTTGTGTGATATAAGTTTGGACATATGATGGGAGATGGGGTAATAGTCCAAGGATGGTGTCATGAAAGATGGGTTTATAAAATAATGGTAGCTCATTGAAAATAAGTGGGTAGTCAAAGATAGGATGGCCAAATATGGGTGATTGATTAAATGATGGTTCATCAAAGATTAGATCACTAAAGATGGGCCATTTATCAAAGATGGGTGGACCAACAATGACTTAGGATTAGTACAAGATGGGTGATTTGACAAAAATATTTAAGATGGGTTGGTTGCCTTGACTTTGACATGGAAGTGGATGAGTTTGATTATGATTTAGAAAGGGATATTGACATATCCATCATAGTTGATTCTTATACTTGGATGAACTTTATTATTTAGTAAATTATGGCCCTTGGAGGGGATATGATAGGGTATGGTTGTGTTGTTGGATTTTTTGTGCCATTAGAGAAAAATTGATACTAGATAACATATTATTTGACCTTTAGGACTTAAGGGAATTGGATGTTTGACTACTAAATGAAGGGCCAAGAAGGGATGTTAGTTGGCATACCTATTAGCTAATCTAATGATTTGGTCAATCATGTCTTGATGTTGGAATGGTGATTATAGAATAAGATTGGGATTGTGTGAGGCATTAAGATTTTTCCCAAATGGTTTTGATATGCCATGATTTGAATTATCTTGGTCTTGGATTTAATTTATAATGATTTGATGTAAGAATGTGATTTGATTCTTGATGTGTTTAAGCTCAAATTGGATATTGAATTGTGACATTAGATTTGATTTAGATGGGAAATAATATGGATGTCATGATTTTACATTTATAATGGAAAGGTGTGTAAGATTGAATGGAAAGATAAGAGGTGATTTAAATTTTGATGTGATTGACCTGAAATTGATGTGACTTGGTCAAAGTTGACATGATTTGACTTTTGATTGCATGATAGTCAAAGTCAATTAGATTTAACTTGATGTTTGAATTTGGTCAAAATTAGATTGATTTTACTTGATTTGGTCAAATTTGATAAGATTTGACTTCTAAATTTAGTGTTTGACTTTGGACTTGAGTTTGAGTTTAATTGGCTAAATTGGTCAAAGTTGAACATATTTCTACTTTGATGCTAACTTTGATTAGACTTGGTAAAATTTAAATGGATTTGATTTGGATTTTAGACTCAATCAAAGTTGACTTTGGATTTTGTCTTTGGTCAGAATTGGTTAATGTTGATTCTATTTGATGTTTTGATTTGATCTAGTCAAATTTTACTGAGTCTTGACTTCAACGTTTGACATGATCTTATTTGACTTTTCAAAGTTGACTTGATCAAAATCGACCTGATTTGACTTGATAAGGGTTGAACATATTTGAATTTTGATGTTAGATTTGGTCAATGTTGACAATAATTGACATTTTATTTTGACTTGATGTCTAAGGCGTTAGGTTTATAATCAAAATGTGTTTTGATAAAACACATAAAAACATGTGAGTGACAAACCTTATGCTTAGTAAATAAGTATGTAAAATGAATATGGATCACATATAAGATTATATCATAATAAATAGGAGTAGGTTAATCTCTTAACCGTCACTTCAAGTAGTATGTCATGAGTTTTTAGGGGAGGACGATATCTATACACAAAGGAAAATGTAACTGATCTATTAATCAATCCTTGTTTGAAGAAGATAAATCCTACTTACACCTCCAATTTTTGATAAAATAGATATTATGGGTCATGACTAAGATGGATCCCCTAGACATAAACAAGGGCTATCATACCGTGATAACATCACTAGAGAGGATTCCAAAGACTCTAGTCAACCAACACTATGAAATAACCCTAGCTGGGTCATATGTTTCCAAACTCACAAATTAAATTCAAAGAAAATTAAAAACTAATCTAGTGCTCACCAAATCTTGTGGCACAAAGTGGGGGTAATAAACATAAAACTTAAACATGCATGTGATAATCCTATTTAAATTATGTATAGGTAAAAACCTAATGCATGGAGAGAGTAATGTATTCAAAATCTATTACTTATTGTGCTTTTATCAACTAAAATAAAGGACTAAAATTAGAGATACTTACCTTGAAGATGAACTCGTCGATACTTAATCTCTCCCTTTCCCAAAGGTGCTTCACAAGAGATTGTTGTGGTTTGTATGGATCACTAAAAATGTAAAAGAATCAAAAAAAATTCTACAAGAGAAGATTCTTCTCAAAGTATAAACCCATAGAAATAACTCCTCTAGTAGAATGGTGGAAGAGTAGATTGTAAAGAAGCACAAATGAATAATTAACTCATTGTATCTCTATGAAATGGTGAAATAAATTGTATATATAGTTGAATATAATGCTAAAACTTTTCAAAAGTTTAGCCAAAATGGTCATCCCAATTGCATACGTATCAATAATCAATAAAAACAAGTTAAGTAATGGTCTAGGTTTGATATATCTGACCTAGACCCATAACACACTTTTATCAATTTGAATACAGGGTTAACCAAATTCCACTGTGTAATATAAACTAACATAAAAGATTTTAGGATTAGGAAGGTGCTAAGGAAGGCAATGAAATGATTGAGGAGTGTGTAAGAGAGGAGGAAATCCTTAGGGAAATACGTAGAATATTGTGTTGGAGGTATGTCAATGATGTCTGCAAGGTGACCAAGGATGTTGTTGAGGTGTCATGTATGCTAAAATGATAATGACAAAGTGAGCTTAAGTGTTATTACATGGTTCTTTAGTGGTCTAATGAGTAAGTAAATTTATGGATTATTTTGATAGTATGGACCTATTTTAGAGACCCTATTGGGTGTTATGAGTGATTAGAGTGCTTGTGTAAGTGAAAGGAATTTATCAAAGTAGTCATATAAAGGTTTAGGTTTAAGTATCCATCTTGAAAGATAAGGATAAGTGATTAGTTTGATGACATAATATTTAATAGGTTTTAGGATAAGTTTGATAAATGGATGGATTCCCCTATGAGAGGTGATCATGTGGTTCAAATTTTAGGTCTAGACATTGAGCATATCAAAAGTTATAATAGTTCAAAGTTGGCCTCTTAGCCAAAGTTCACTAAATTTTTATACTTAGCAAAATTTAAAAGAGGAGATATAATAGTGAGAATTCAAAATATCTAACAATGAGCATCTAATCTGACAGAAAAAAATCCAACGGTAAGAGTTTCTTTGTACAAATTGTGATCTAATGACACACACAAAGTCAATTTGTCAAAGGATACACAGATTACACATGAAAATGCCAAGTGGTCTAAAAACATGGAGACTAACAACAATGTTTTTTTATAGCACATAGGACTACTAAGTGGTACAAGAACATTAATTGAATGGATCAAGGTACTCAAAATGCATGCAAGGGTACCAAGTTTCTTAATCATGGAAGAGTAGATTGAATATCGACAATGTAAGTTCAACCATGTAGAGAAAGATAAATAGTGAATATTGAGTAAATAAGTCAAGAAAATGCTTAGAAGGTATGTGGATCTTCCAAGTTGTGAAAGATCATTGAAGACTGAGTATAGGGTGTATAGAAGACATGCAGATGCTAAGTGAAATGATCTTAGAAGCAAGGATTAAAGATCAATGGTGAGAGATGAGATTTAAATATAAGAAAATATTGAGGAGATAAATGGAGTGTATTTGATTCAACTTTTGGGGAACATGAGATAAATATAAGTTTCAGATGATTTTGTATTAACCAGTGATCATTGCTTTTTGAATTTGATAAAATAAAAAGTAGTCTATAGTAATTTGATTATATATTTTTATCTAGTATGAATTTTTTGTTGGTGTAAAAATAAAAATTGAAAAGAACTTCAAGGTGCATGTAAAAAAGTTAATTATAATATTTGAATGTTTTTACAATTGTATATATTGAGCTCCAAATTTGATTGAAGGTTCAACCATGATTTGTAAGTGACCTAAGAATGATATTTGAGTTATTTTTGATATTATTTCTATACTTAAAAATGGAATAACTATTTGAGAGTGTTTTATACTAAATGAAAACAATATATGAGGATTTTGGAGGTTTTACAAATCCATCTTTAGTGTGAACAAATGTTTAAAAGTTGAGTATGTTTGTTGAAGGCTATAGATAGTTTGAGTGACCACTTCATAGAAGTAAGTTGTAAGAGTTATGATAATAATTAAAGAATAAAATGAGTATGGAGATGATTTATAAGTCTCAAAGGATTTTAATAAGTAATTATTTGTCATGATATGCCCTTGATCAGATATGGAGAGTCAAAATAGCTTGACTGTATTTTTACTATATATGACCAGTCTGAGTGGTCATTTTGGGGGAGTTGTTTTGTGTTCTTAGAGCCCATGTTGAAGTATATAAATAACATGAAGAAATTTTATAGGTAATAAAGGTTTCAACCATGTGATATAATCATATAAATATGTGAAATATTTGAGTAGTTGCTTCAAAAGTTTGAGACTATGTTTTTTGTGTATGAAGGCCTAAAGAGTGAGGAGACCTAATTGGTAGGTTAAAGTGTTGAATTGATGTTATAGGTGACATAGAAATATATGAGAGTGAGAAATGAGATATTGGAGATAGGTTTTTTATGTTTGAATCATTGGTAAAGGATGAAGGTGGTCCATGTAGTCTCACATGTATCGTGTAAATATGAAGGCCTAATTGTTTTAGGTCTCACCAAGACCTAATGGTGGTTTGGGTCTAATAAGGTAATAAATGACCTATGAAAAGTGTAGTTATCACATGTAATGTGTGTATGGAACTATTTTAAGTGTTTTTAAAATATTTAAATCATCTTGGCCGACCAAGATGAGTTAAAAAAAGAGAGTGATATAAGTACAAGGTCTAGTTAGACTAATTATGCTAGTTGAGAAAGTGTGGAGCCAAGTGAAAGAGAAGGTAAATGTCAATAAGGATAATCAAAGAGTGATGAATATCAGTCATGATTGTCTGATGAAGTTGATAATGGTGAACACATAGGTATTTATACCTAATAATCCTAGAAGAGGTAGATAGAGTGAGAAAAGCCCTAGAGGCTATTCAAGATTGATCCAAAAGGGTGTTTTGGATGCATATATTGAGTGTGAAAATTTATGAGAGTTTGAACAAGAAAGAGTGAAAGTAAGAAAATTCCATCATTAGGTTTAGAAGACATTAGATCATAAGTGGAGATTAGTTCAACATATCTAGGTTGGTGCTTGGTTACCTAGGAGGTTGGTTCCTCCTTGTGGGATGGGTGTCTCGCTAAATTAAGGGATGGGTGTTCTTTGATCAGTTGGTACTAGTATCAATTTTAGATATTTTATTTTAGGACTATAGTCCATCTTTTAGGGTTCAGTGTATTTTATCCCACAAGAGGGTTTCCCATGTATATCATGTGTTATGTGATTGATCTTGCTATGTTCATTATAATGGTTAATTTGTATGCATCATGATTATATGTGATGAATGTTTAAGAATTGTGAATTAAATTAGATTATCTTATAACACTAATTATCCCCCCCTCAGTGATTGTATCTCTACTAATTGGTATTAGATAAGGACCTTTTATACAAGTTTAACCACTTGAAGGTAATATTAGGTACAATGACAAGTTCTCAAGACTTCTCTATCAAGAAAGATCCATTATTCAATGAATCAAATTTTGATTTATAGAGTGTAAGAATGAAGACCTACATCATGTCCTTAGGATTTGAAATTTGGAAATCTATTTTAGATGGTTATTCCATGCCACCTACTCCTCCAACTAGTGTTGTAGATAAGAAACTAAGTGAGAATAATTCTAAAGTTATGAGTTATATCATTTATTGTCTTTCAATGGCCAAATTCACCAAGGTAATCCATTACAAGTCTGCCAAGGATATTTGGGAAAAATTTCAGCTCATATATGATGTAGATTCAAAATTCATGTTGTCCAAACTACAAACCTACCAAAGGCAATTTGAAATTATCAAAATGAATGAAAAGGATATTGTGGATTCCTATCTTATAAGAGTTGATGAGGTAGTGAACATGATTAAAGGCATGAGAGAGGTTATTAAGCAAGGCACTTTAGTGAAAAACGTATTAAGATCTCTCACTTTCAAATTTGATTCAAAATTTTCTACTACAAAAGAAAGTCATGATCGCACCAAAATGAAGATGGATAAATTGCATGGCATTATTTTTTTCTAAGAGATGAGATTTAATGAGGATAAAAAATTAAAGAAAGAAGCAAATTTCAATAAAGAAAAGATGGTAAAGATGAATTTATAAGGTATGAGGGTTAAGGATGATGAGATTTCTGATATTGATGATGATGAACTAATATCTATGTTAACAAGAAAATTGAAAATAGTTCACACAAGTATAAGGGTAAATGCCCCTTTAAATCTTTTAATTGTGGAGAGATAGGCCACTTTCTCAACAAGTGTCCTCATAAATAAAAAGGAAATGATAATGAAGAACATGAATAAGATCATGATAATGACAAGAAGAAATTTAGATTTGATAAGGGCAAGAATAGTTTCAAAAGGTATAATGGCCAAAATAAGTTTTACAAGGATAACAAGATTCTATACACTAAGGGATATAGTAGCTCATCGGATGAGAATGATGGTAGTAATTCCAAGAATGATCATGAAGATGATTTTCTTATTGAATATGAATCTCTCTTCATGGTTGAATAAGGTAGGTACTCATATCAAGAAGAATCTACATGGTTTGGAGGTGGTCTAGGTGATACAAATGATGAATAAAATAAGGTAAACTACAAGATTGAGTTGATGAATGCCCTTGAAGATCTAAATATTGAGAAGAATAAAACCAAGAAGTTGAAGTCTCAAATAAAGGACCATGAGGTAAAATTTAGTGTTTTTGAGGCAAGAATAGATGAAGACTTCAAAGAGTATAAAAATCTAGTCGATCTTCTTAATGATTAGCTAGAGATTGTGAATGCAAAATTGAAGGCAAAAAAATTTCAATGTTCAAGGTATGTATCTGAGATGGGTTATTTAAGTGATGAGTTGAAAAAGACTTCAATTCAAGTGAATTCATTTATGAATTTTAAAATGGGATCAATTGATCTAGAAAATATTCTGAGTAGTCAAAAATATGCAAGTGATAGAATTGGTCTTGGATACATATAACAATAAAAGAATACTAATCATGATGACTTGAAGACTTTTTTGAAAGAAAATAATTATACTTTGAAGACCAATAATCACTCAAGTAATAAAGTTGCTAAAAAAAGGAAGACAAATCAAATTAGGCAACCAAATGTAATGAGGTATGCAAACTTTAATGGTTATAATTACACTTGTAATCAATTCGGTCATAAGGCTAGAGAGTGTATAAGACCTTATAGGAATTAATTTTCTTTGAACTATGAGTGGAATCGTAAATCAATTTTTGTGAGTTAAAGTGAGTTCTATAGTTGTTATTTCATAAGACAAATTTTAATATTTTATCCTAACAAGATAAGACAAGCTGAGTTTCCATAAAAAATAGTGGTTTTCTATAATTATCTTAGAATTTATCACATTGATAACTATTGAAAACAAAGGAAATCAAGTTATAATAAGTCATTTCAGGCTCCTAGAGTGCAAGGTAGAAGGTAAGTTAAAATATGGAAACCAAAAGTGTAAAGTATGTGTCATGATTAGTCTATAGGTCCAAGTGGTATATTTTATTAAGTGGAGAATTATGCAAAGGTTAAAGAGAATAAAAATATATCATTGTATACTCATTTTTGGAATGAAGAGACCAAGTTCAAGGAGAATAAAAAGGTTCCCTTTGAGACTAGTTTTTAGGTGTGTATGAATATAAGTGAACATCCTGCTATTTTTTTATCATGTTTTATGTAAATATTATTAGTTGACAATGTCAAGTATTGATGCTTTGAAATTTGAGACCAATACTTCAAGTGAAAAGGTATGCCGAGAATATTTATTTTCTCCATGTATTGTCAATACCATCCTAAAAGAAAAGGAAAGTGATAAATAAGATAAACAATTTTATTTAGTCAAGCAAATGAAGAAAAATAAGAGTCAGTTCAAGTTTTCGAAGAAGGAGAGAGAATATGAGGAGTTATGGGTAATTCCTAGTTTAACATTTTTCTAGGACATTGTGGGTTAGGGGTGTCTCTCTCTAGGCTTCAAGGAGACACTTATCAACAAAATGAAGCATAACGGTTGCTAGTTGAATTTTTGGTTGGTATTTTAGGAAAAGAAAGGTCATGAGAAGATGTGCTTAGTTTAGGAGGAACAATGACTTTTATGTAACTTTTTCAAAGTCTTATAATGGTGAGTTGTCAAAATTTTCTATTTGTATAAGAAAGGTGTGTTAATATTGTCCTAGTATATGCAAGGTGTGTTTAGGGATTTTGGTTCTCAAGGTAAGAACCTGTCAATTTTTATTTATTAAATTGATTAGTCAAAATGATGAAGACTAAAGGAAAGGTTGGTATAGAGTATGAGGATAATGTCTTATCATATTTTTGGTATCACGAAGAAGGTCTTAGAGTTATGTGTATGACAAACTATGTCTATCATGGAGTTCACATTGTTCTAAATATGAGATAGTATCATGAGAGTGATTTGAAAATGATCTAAACCATGATGGCTTGTATAGGATAAAGGGCATTTGTTTTGAGATCCATACAAGAGTTATTCATGTATACTTTAGTTGTTTAAGTTTATCTAATAAAGATATGAGATCTATTGGTGGTTTCATAAGGATATTTACTAAGTGTGGATAGTGCTAAAGAGTTGATGGAAAACCTAGTTCATTGAGAAGATTTGTTAAATATGCTTTTCAGATAGAGTATAGAGTTAGGGGGGATAACTTAAATAGTTTGAAAGGCTTGAAGAGCTGTGCATGATGTGAGGGGAATATATGTGAGATGTTCCAATCATAATGGAGATAATAATGAGTTTGTTATACATTTGAAGTCAAGTATGTTGCTTTGATCAAACCAAAGAAGGTGCTTTGTCAATTATATTGAATTCTCATGCATAAACAAAGGGGGGGATTTGTAAATGGTCAGGTCTTAGGATTAGATGACCATGTAGTAAAATTTGAGAGAGAAGGTATGAAGTCAATTATTGATTAATCATTATTTAAAATTTTATGAAGATGATAAAAAGGGTTTCTAAGCTCAGATGACATAGGGAAAGTTCTTCTTAATGTTTTCAAGTTAATTTCATGTAGTTTTTGATGTTCATATATGTTTTGTCTTCATAAAAGTTATGTATGATCAAAGAAGAATGTAGTCATGAAGCATGTTCGAGAAGCTCAAGCTAAGAAGAGGTATGCATAATGTTAGGGGGAGTTTGTATCATCTATCATAGGTGGTCATTTCCTATTATTGGTCCTTGAAGTCTTTTCAAGTCCACAAGATTAGGAGTTGAGCCCACTTTAAAATTATGTGAAAGGGGGAGAAAGTGATTAAAGAGAGAGATAGAGTCTGATCATAAGCATTGTATTAGTGTTTGACATCAATGCCAAAAGAGGAGATTGTTGGAGGTTTTTCATTATATCTCCAAGGTGACCAAGGATGTTGTTGAGGTGTTATGTGTGCTAGAATGATAATGACAAAGCGTGATTCAATGTTTTTACATGGTTCTTCATTGGTTGACTTAGTAAGGTAATTGATGGATGATATTGATGGTATGGACATGTTGCAGAGACCGTATGGTGTGTTATGAGTTCTTAGAGTGGTTGTGGAAGTGAAAGGAATTCATCAGAGTAGTCATATGAAGGTCTAAGTTCAAGTAGTCATCTTGTTGATGATGTCATATTTCACACATGTGAAATTTTTCAGGATCAGTTTGATATATCAATGGATTATCTAATGAAAGGTGATCATGTGATTCAAATTTTAGGTTTAGACATTGAGTGTAGAAAAAGTTATAATAGTGCAAAGTTTTCCACTCAGATAGAGTTCAATAAGATTGTATACTTAAACAAAATTTCAAGAGGATATCTAACAATGAACATTCAAAATATCTAACATTGAACATATAATATGATAGATGAAGATCCAAAAGTGAGCGTATGATTATATAAATTATGATCTAATGACACACATGAAGTCAATTTATCAAAGGATACATAGATTGCATGTAGAACTACCAAGTGGAATAAACACATGGAGACTAACAACAATATTCTTTGAGAGCATGCGGGACTACCAAGTGGTGTAAGCATTGTAACTAAATAGAGTAGGGTGTCAAGTGTCTTAATAATAAAAGATAAGATCAAAGTTAGATAGATAACTTTCAGCCATGTAGAGAAAGATCAACAATGTCTATTAAGTCAATAAGTTAATAGAATTCTCAAAAGGCATGCGGGGCTATCAGGTGGTGAAAGATCATTAAATAATGATTTTAGGGTGTGTCGAAGGCACACGGGGATACCAAGTGGCATTATCTTGGAAGGGAGGATCAAATATCAATAGTGAATGATGAGAGTTAAAGCTAGGAAACTCTTAAGGAGATCAACAGAGTGTACTTGATCAAGATTTTAGGGAACACAAGATAAAGACAAGTGTCAGATGATTTTGCATTAACTAGTGATCATTGGTATTTGAATTTAACAAAATAAAAACTATTCTATAGTATTTTTATTATATATTTTGATCTAAGACAAAATTATTGTTGGTGTAAAAAGGAAAATTGAAAAGGAATTCAAGGATCATCCAATAAAACTGATTAGAAGATTCGAAAGTTTGTGTAATTGCAAATATTGAGCTCCAAAATAGACTTAAGGTTTGACCATGTTATGTAAGTGGTCCAAGAAGGATATTTGAGTTGTACTTGATGATATTTTGATGAACTTGTTGGTTCTCAGTTTTACACCTCTATAACTCATACTTTCACACTCGAAGAAAATGGAAAATAAAGATGAAAAACCCACTAGTATGTCATTATATCTAGTGTAGGGTTTGGCATAAATAATGGACCAAATAAAATAAAATGACTAAGAGGCATTGACAAAGGGTATGGTCAGCTCCCTACTACTTTAGGATTTGCCTGAAATAAGGTGAGAGGACCTATGGGGTGGGTGACACCATAATAATATGTCCCATTAGCTGTTAGGAAAAAACATAAAAAAATAAATCCTAAAAAATACTTAATGATTTTTTTAAAAAAGAAAAAATTTATATGCACTACATATTTGTATATGTAGACTAAAAAATATCTTTTGATTAATATACATGACACAAAATCAAGATATATTGAAGAGAAGATGAAAGTCTATGTGTCTTTTTCATGCCAAAAAGTGGGACACACTAATATGCTTTGACCTGGGTAGCTTTCTCACATGGAGATATTCTACAATTCAACCTCCATGGGGTTTTTTAACACAAAGAATAAATGTAAATAGGGCACAAACAAAAATTTTCACTCCACCTAGGAAGGATTATCATAAGGAATTGATAAATGCACTAGGCCGGATACAAGCTACCAAAGATAGATATAAAAATTCTTGCAACCTCCAATCTAAATAATTTTCAACAATATGGTTGAATGGAAGACTAAAATGTTGGTATTTAAAGCAAAAAATGTAAGAGCCTATTATATAAACAAGATCTTATGCATTTGTAGGCAAATGACACTTATGATATGTAATTAGTGTGTATTACTTATAGGGTAGAATAAGGTAGGATAATTTGTTAATTATAAAAAGAGTGGTGGTGTGATGGCAGTTTTCAAATAACATGGCATCTTGCAGTGTTCATGAGAATATTCCTTCACAAAGATATAACAAAAAATCATAAACAAGCTAATGGGACATACCAAATGATCATTGAAATATATATAACATACACTGAAACTATAATTTCAAACACTTTTACTTGTCAAATCCATAAACCTATGGTGCCCCAACAAGTTATTCAATAACATATCCTAAAATAACATAGAAAGGGTTTATAATCTAGATTTATGCTCAAAATATTAACCAATAGTGAACATAAACCCAAATGTACAATCAACATAACTTTAAAAACACATTGTTGTACTTCATGAATAGGAAATAACAAAGAACGATAAGCATTTTCATTAAATTAAAAAAGAGATATTACATACATCAGTTTTTCAAAATGCTGCCATGGGGACAAGCATGGTGAGATTTGTCCATGTTGGATAGGGGAGACATAAACATGATCTTAGAGCTTGCTAATGGTTGTACACTTGAAACCACCTTAGAAATGGTACATACAATAGTTGATCCCAAAAAAATTACAAAACCTAGAATTAGAGAAAATGAACAACCAACAATAACAACTCCCATGAATAGAGGACAAAGCCTCATATTTATACATTTTGCACCCTTTTCAAATCTAGGACTGTGGGTTGTAATTTGAAAAATTGTAAAACAACCCTCCAAATCCCACCAAGATGCTCCCAATGAGAAAATATTCCTTGCCACACCTAAAATATTCATCCATTTGTAAGAAAAGTCATTAATCTAATTACCTCTATAAGTAATGATGAATATTTAAAACAAACCCTTTTATTTCTTAACTAGAGATGCCTTTTTACATGATATAGAAGGTTAAATTTTATTGTGGAGGACAAACAAACTTTGTCCTCATGTGTAACTACTTAGAGATGCCCTTGACCACTTGCTTTCATAGATGGAACCTCATGGACAACTACCTTTCCTATTATGCACACCATGGAACATCCTGATCTTACAATGATGGTAGGGAAATGCTCTGGTTATGGTAGAGGTAGAAAATGATCAATGACCATTTGGAAAATATACTTTAGAATGGCCCATAGACCTTCTCTTGCTCTTTGAATTCTTTCCCGTACATGAAGGAACCATAAATTTTAGATTTAAAATCAAATATTACCACATATTGAGATGAAGCATGCCACGTCAAATCCAACTAGGCATTCATGGGGTTTAAAAGTGACTAAGTTTCTTAATTGGCTCCAATCTAGACATGTGTCAGTTTCTCATGTAGTCTTGAAGCTGGATCAAATATGCACCATTTATGTTTTAATAAGTATCCAAGCCTTGCCATCATCATGGGCCAGTGATCTTGATTTTGGCCTCTGAGATCCTTCCACTTGATAGCTCTATCAGTTCCCTATGCACCTTACAAATAACATCAAGTGCTTGAATGTTATCACACCATGTGGAAGCCTCTTTATGGATATTTGGACCCATTAAATTTCACATATTCACTCCCATTATTCAATATTTTCAAATGTTCTTGAGATTTAATCATGAGCTATGGGCTTGACACTTTTCACTTCTACATTCATTTTGAGTTTCATTAAAATATCCACCTTCATCTTGCACTATTAATCTTATTTGCATGGATCAAATGTGCTCCATTGATCTCTATCCACAAGGTTTAGTAATTTACACCATGTACCATTGGATCTATGATAGGGTTCCCATGATGGTGACAGTTGTCACCTTCTCACTCATCTTGGGGCTTTGTTGAATTCTTAACCTATTATGTACTATCGATCAAAATTTGTATAATTTACGGCATACCATCAATTAATAGGAACATGCTCGATATTCAATCATAAACCATGAGCTCAAGACTTATCACTTTCAAGCTTTACCTGAGTCATTTTGACTTTTCATATTTGATCACAGACTATTAGATCATCTTTCCCTGAGTTAACATGCACCATTTGGTCACGATCCATTAGGTCAGATGTGATTGGTTCCATGTTAACAATGAAAACAATTAAGTTATAGTTTGTGAACTAAATAATTTAGTATGCATTCTTATTCTAAGGTTTTGTTGCATACAATATAATCTTTAGTATAGGAATTTAAGCTAAGTTTATAACAAAGGGACCAATCATTATTCAGACCATGTTAGTAGATAAAAAGGACCATGGGCCATATGATATAATAGGGACCAAATATGAATTTTAGACTAAGGTTTGGTCATGATAATAAACATGACTAAACCTTAGTATAAAAATTGAACTAAGTACATGGAATATTTAAATTTTTCCCACATAAAATCATCCCACCAAATTTACATTTAAATCAAAGAGTTTAAGCTAGGGCAATTATAACAAGGGTTTTAAGATGCTTAGACATGAATTTAACTTGAATTTTGATAGACAAAAGGCTAGTAAAGACCAAATTGACATGAAATATTGTAACCCATACATTTTCCATTGAAAATGGACTCCATTAGACCTAAAACCTCTATGATTAAAAGGAAATTTATTTATTCTACTACAGGACACTTGACCTTTGATGAGCACTTAAAAACAGGGAGCAGGTTAAATAAATTAGGCATTTATACTTAAAAAGGGATAAATTACTTCAGTACAAATTTGGGTACTAATATAAATAACTATTATATATTTTTTTATACTCAATTATAATCATTTGTGAGGATTTTTGAGGTTTACCAATCCATCTTCAGCACAGACAAATGTCTAAAAGTTGACCATGTTTGTTGAAGGCTATAGACAGTTTGAGTGACCACTTCGTAGAAGTGAGTTGGAAGATTTCTAAGTAAAATTGAAGAATAAAATGAGTATGTAGATGTTTTATAAGTATCAAAGGCTTATAATAAGACATTTGTTGTCATGATATGCCCCTGATCAGATATGAAGAGTCAAAATAGCTTGACTATATTTTGTCTGTATATGACCAGTCTGAGTGGTCATTTTGAGAGAGTTGTTCTAAGTGATTAGATCCTATGTTAAAGTATCTAAATAAAATTAATCCATTATAAATATCTTTAAGGTTTAACCCATGTGATCTAATCATATTTCTATGTAAAATATTTGAGTAATTACTTCAAAATTTTGAGACTGTATTTTCTGTGTATGAAGTCCTAAATAGGGAGGAGACCTAATTGATAGGTTCAAGTGTTGAATTGGTGTTCCAAGTGGAATGGACACATATTATAGTGAGGTGGTTTAAGTAGTCGCACATGTAATCTGTGAATATGAAGGCCTAATTATTTTAGGTCTCAACAAGCCCTAATGGTGGTTTAGAGCTAATGAGGTAATGACCAACCTATAAAGAGTGTGGTTATCACATGTAATATGTGTATGGACATATTTTAAGTGTGGTAATAATATCTAAATCATCTTGGTATACTAATATGGGTTAAAAGAAGAGAGTGGTATAAGTACAATGTGTAATTGAACTAATTATGATAGTTGAGAAAGTGTGGAACCAAGCGAAGGAGATAATATTTGACAGAGAAGGTACATGTTAGTGAGGATCATTAGAGAGAAAAGAGGATCAGTCATGCTTGTTTTATTAAGTTTATAAAGTTTAACACATAAGTCTTTGGACCTAATGATCCTAGAAAAGGCAGATCAGGTGAGAAAATCCTTAGAGGTTGTTTGAGGTTAATCTAAAAGGGTGTTTTGGATGCATGGTTTGAGTGTGTAAAGGAGAAAGAGTGAAATTAAGAGAAGTAAATAATCAAGTGTATAATACATTAAATAATAAGTGGAGATCATTTCAAGGTAGATGGGTTGGTGTTTGGATGCCTAGGGGTTGGTTCTTCCTTGTGGGATGGGTGTCTCACTAAATTAAGGAATGGGTGTTCCTTGATCAGTTGGTGCTGGTCTAAATGTTGGATCTTGTTATTTTAGGACTTTAGTCTATCTTACAAGGTTTAGTGTGTTTTATCCCCCAATAGGGTTTTCAAATTATATCAGTTATGTGTTTGATCTTGCTATGTTTATTGCAATGGTTAATTTGTATGCATCATGACTGTATATGATGAATGTTTAAGAATGGGAAATTGAATTGGATCATCTTGCATCATTAATTTAAAACCCATATTTATTATACCTTTAATATATTGGTGTGTAAATAGTAAGTGGTAGTATATGGGACAACAATCCAATGAATCACCAGTGGTCTTCCCACCCCTTTCCTAGTGCACCCTTTAAAGTGTGCACTTAGAGAGATTGAGACTCTAAGGTTCCTACAAGAGAGAAAGCATTAGTAATTGATAAAGCTTCAAAATATTATGTGTATACATACACCCCAATCAAATATCATTATGTGTGACTCAGATGCAATAAGGAATGGTGATTCAAGAAAATAACATAGCAACACACAACATTGAAACCAAATAAATTATGGTATTTTAAAACATAAAATAACTAAAAGTAAATGACTAAAGGGAAATAATTTAAAATAAAAGTAATTTTTACATATCTTGACTTACCTTTATCATTAAATATATATCTATTATTTATATAATATTGATCATGGAGGGTGGATATACTACTTTGGACAAACCCAATGTTGTAAAAATAAAGAGAAAAAATAAACAAACACAGAATAGCTAAGATAACTGATGTCATGTAGGCATGGTGTACATGAAAATTTGGCAAGTTGGTGTGACAAATGCTATTTTATGACCAAATGACCATGTCAAAAAATTAGAGTAAATAGGTTAACCAAAAATCCAAGGCTACTTGTAGAGTCATATTATGAGATGCGTTAGTCCATGTGTTAGTTAATAAAATATCTAGAAAGAAACATATATTAACTAAAACTTCAAGCTTACTCCATCAAGGGGTATTGTTAATGAATTTTAAGAGATATTTATGAAATGAATACCATCAAACCTTCTAAATAACATCCCTCCTTCCAAGATCAAAAAAAATCATTCTTTTCCTTAGATTTCATGCTTCAAGTCTACGCCAATGAAGAGTATCATGCTCCTCCATCATTTCCTATTTAACTAATGTCTTAGGCTCACAAGATTTTGTCTATGATTTTCAAATAGGTGAAGCTTTTCTATTGTAATTTATACATAGTAAGTTTTTATAACTGAAGTTTAAAAATGGTGGTCTTGGCCCTCTTATTTATAGCTTTTCAAGATTTTTTAGAATCAACCATGACCATCCATCATGAGATCAAGATACATAGCCATGGATTAATTAAATTTTGGAGGGACAAGCCATAAATATGCCCATTAATATTTGGAATAATGGGGCGTTGATGAGGCATGGGAGGGATTAATCTTGATATTTATCTCATTAATGGTTTATGGATGACACCCCATTGATGATGTCATGGGATGGTGTAGAATTAAATAATGAATTTACAATAAATAGATATTCAACAATTTTCATGGAATTTTTAGTTAGGATTTTTGTTTGGTTTAATTTTCTTAAGTAACTTTGATTAATTTTCTATAATTTTTTGGAAATTTACTGCATACTTAATCAACCTAGTTATAAATGTCATTTCATCAACTCATAATTTGACTAGAGTGTAATGAGAAGAAGGTGTCAGTTGTGTACAAGACAATACCTCAGTTAGGGTATTATGGATGTGGAATAACACATGCACATGATGTGTGCTATCTAATTAGAAGAATTCAACAATTGAGGGTGTCATTTTGCATGGTGTTAATCTGACTCAAAGTGATTTAATAAAAGATAATAATCACATAACATGCATTGCACTATTTGGGGATACATTAGCCTAAATCAACACTTGTACATGATAAGGTCAAATGATTTAATGTATTTTAATGATTTTGGCTCAGATTATGCATTATCATAGGATATGATTTAGATTGAAAATTACAACACAATAGTGATAGGAATTGGATGTCTATATTTTGACCCTATTTGATAAGGCATAGAGAGACATTCGGTCAAAGTAACAACTTTTCAAAGAATGAAAAGGTCACTATAATTAGAAGAAATAAACATTGTTCCAATTTTTCATTTAAAATTTTCATGAGTTATGAAAAAATAGGGTTATGAAATTCCACAAACATCGTTTGGGTGGCCCATGATGCCCCCTCGAGGAGAAGATGAAAAATTTGAAAATATTTGATGGGTTGAGACCTCAATTAGAAGAAATGATAATCACATTAATTTTAGTAAAAGAGGCTAAAAAATATATCAATTAGAAGAAAGAGAGAGTAAAAATAGATAAGAGGGTATAAAATAGTAGCCTAAGATAGAAAAATGAAGTAATTATAGTCTTAGGGGTCAAAATTTTGAAATTTTTACTATATTTTGACCCCTGGGGGTAAAAATAGTTCAATTTCACCCCTAGATATAGTAAATTCAGAGATATAAGATATTTTCATGAGAGATCTGATAATAATGGCCAACATTCCACACCACCATCAATTTGGGGAGTGCATGAGAGAGTCTTAGTGGCCATCAGGGAGCAGAACATTGGTAGGTACCCTTTTTTCTAAATTTACTTTTGGAATTTATGGCATTTAATAAGCATTAGTAGGTGGTTGGGCATTCCTACCATTTTCCCAATTTGTAAAATGGTGAGTTCGCTTGTGAAAATGGCATGATCATCATAAGATCAGTGATTTTGTCGATCTTTCGATGGGTTCACATTTCAAAATGGTGGTTTTGCTAGGATATCAAAGATTTCACATATTTGGGTGGAAATTATGAAATCAAATAGTATATTCCTAAAGGTTTACAAGATCATTGTACCATTTGGGAAGAACAACCTACCAAATTATATGTTTACTTGTTTTAGCAGGATCGCCTTGTAAAGTAGTGGGAATGACCTAATAAATAGTGGGATTACCAAATCCAATAGTGAGATCACTAGAAGAAAATATAATGGGGGCTATGGGAGATTAATCTAGGCCCAAAATTAGAATAAAAGAGAGTGAGGCCCATAAATGAGTAGTCTAGGCCTCAAAATTAGAATTGTGTGAAGGAAAGGAAAGATAATTGACCTGATTCTATATGTTTGATTTTCAAGAGTGAGTTCGAGTCATCACATCATGGGATTGATTCTCCTAAGTTTTACAGTGATGGGGGTTTGTGATAGATGAGCTCATGGGAATATGGGTGGTAGTAGACTGATATCACCTTGCATGATTGTCTATGATTAAAACAAATAGGGATTACCTACCATTACTTATAAATAGGTGGCACTCAAAGACATTAACATTTTATATACTAATTGGGGAGGCCACTATGAGAGGACCTAAGATCACTTAAATGTCAAATAGATGGCAAGTTGTGTTAGATGACTTGATCATAGTGGTTGACCTAAAAAATGTGTATGGTTGTATAGAAGTAGAGGCATTAGAGGATCTAGCTTGGCCAATAGATGATGGATTAGGATAGAGGATAGTTACCATAGAGTGGTGGTTTTTATATCTCTTATCAATGGCCTTCTGCTATCGAACAAGAGCAAATGGTTCTTCCCTCTAGGTTTGATCGACATTGTGCAAGAGATGTTTAGTCATTTGACATGATTTAACTTGGGACCAATTATCTTAGCTCAGGTATATAGAGACCTACACATGATATCTTATCAAGGAGGGCATACCATAGGCCACAAAACAATACTACAAGTACGGTCATGGTATCACATAACCATTGCATGACTAATGGGGCTGAGATATTAGATAGGACGAAAGGATCCCTTGGCTTGGTGATGGTATTTGATAGAGTTAGGTATGTAGGAACACTTGGGAGACTTGCCTTATTATCAATGATCCATAGATGAGATGGAGGATGAAGACTTTATTTTGTTCCCCTATTTAGGGACACAGTGACTCTAGGTAGAGGACTTGTTCGTGATCAACTATATGATCATGGCATGTTATATCATAGTTTGCCATGACTATGTGGTGGAGAGATATAATCCAAATTGAGTCTAGTGATAGTTCAGGATGCAACATGATGTCCTAGAGGGTTTACACTACTTTTATCATGTGATTAAAGATATCAGGGAGTGGGGGCCACCAGTGCCCAAGGTTGAGGTGGCTATAGACTATGTTAGGGTGGTCTGCATATTATGGGATTATGTTGGAGGGGTTCTATATTTTAGTGTTACTAATGCCTATGTTGCATGGTAAATTGGGGTGAAATTGATATGATTGATGATTATAATACCTCAACATCAAATCCTACATCAAAGGTGGGTCAGGATGAAGATAGACTATAGACAAACCCTAGCATAATGATAGGGTGAGGTTCCTTTATATCTAGTGATTCCATATGTTATACCATTATAATTAGTGTAATACTAGACATAACAAAGTTTGGGAGATAATATATAGATGGTAAAACTGGGTGAGTAGGAATTGGATATGGGGGATGCCCCAAGTGGTGATGGGGGCCATAAGACAACTTTAGAAGAAATAGGTCCCTCTAAAATAGGTGCAGGGATAGGTTCAGGAGAGGTAGGGCCTTTAACATAGGGAGGTCCATAGAGGACCAAGATTTGATAGACATATTCTAAAGGGATATTACTTCACACCTATTAGAGATATCTAGATTATAAAAAATAGTGGATGTGTTTTAGGCACATTTTATGCCTACTCAAGGAGAGACCATGAGGTTATAAGGTGTTATTATAGCTAGAGATGTAGATATTACTACTCTAAGAGGATAGGTGGCACATTTATTAGGGGTTCAGTCCCAGTTATCCACATGAGACCTAGATCTATTGATATTAGTTATGGAGTGAAAATATCCTCTAATGGATAGGGAGAGACTCAAATCACAAATGGAGAGGCTCACAAAGGAGTGAGATGAGGCTCACTGAATCAAGATAGACACTAGTTTAGCTACAAATTGAGCTTGATCAACATGATTGCAGCCAATGATGATTGATTTCATGTAAATTACAATGTCCTATATTCCAAGGATGAGATATCCTAATTGAGGTGGGCATATGAGGTGGTAGTTCCTACAGAGAGGATAATGGCATCCTATAGGGACTACATAAGATCATAATGCACTATCTAGACCTCCACGTCTAGACAAGAGACTAAGTCAGAGTGGTCAATGACACAAAGGTAGTAATGGGGTATGTAACACCACATCCACTATTAATTCCAACATTATAGATGGCTCAAGGCTTCCAACAGAGTCCTCCTAGGGAGGACCATGGTCAGTGATAATTTTGTAGATCTTGTTTTTTTGTATTATGAGATTTATAAATATTCTCATGATATATAAAACATGATTTTAAGAGATATTTGACATTCATTTTTAGATTATTATTACTTTGCATAGAATATTAATATTATTTTATTTTTAATTGATGTTTATATTTATATTGTTTTTGTTATGATATGTTTGGATATTCTAGTTTGAATAAATGCACGTCCTTAGTTAGCATATGGATGTTGATGTATTTGTATTATTCTACTTCATGTATGACTAGATGTTAGAGGATAATTTAGGAAATGCACATCCCAAACTAATCATAGAGATAGTTAATTAGACTCACAATGTATGTCATGAGATGCACATCTTGCATAGAGTTTTATTTGTTTCAAAAGGTGTCTGGATATATATTGTGTTAGGTATTGGGCATTGTGTGTTAAAAAATGATCTTCATTTCCACATTTAATTTTGGACTTTGGATCACTTTATGTTTAGTATATAGAATTTGAAATTATGCATCATAAGTATGAGTAAATTATAATAACATTGTATTTTAGTTTGCATTTGACCGGTTCAAATGTGAATATTTATAACTAAGCGCAATGATAAAAAAATACAAAAACCAAAGTTAAAACTATTTAGGTTTAAACAAAAAAAAGAGTAAAATAACAATATAAATATGTAACCTAACCTAAAATCAATCTATTAACAATCAAGATTTAAGTAGGAACAAGAATGTATCTAAAAACAAATTCTTAAACAACATGAAATCAAGATATGAGTAACCAATATCCATGTACATTTAACAATGTGTACTTGAAGAATAAACAAATAAATAATAAATTCAATATAAATGTAAAAAAGTGAAACCCAAGATAAGGCCAGACTCAAAATTTTTACGAGAAGTAATGAAACACAATATAAAAAACAATATAATAAACAAGAGAAAACAATAAAACACAAGATAAAAAGAAAGACACAACAAAACACCAAAAAGCAAATAACAAAATACTAATAAAAACAAATGAATAATAAAAAACAATAGATAAAATAAAAAATCAACAAAATAATAATGAAAAATAAAATAAAGAAATAACACAATGTAAATATAAACTAATAAATGAACAACAAAACACTAATAAAAATATATATAGTGATAACAAAGCAAAACAAAACAAAAAAAAATTTATACAAAAAAATAATATGACAATAAAAATAAATGAGAAACATAATAAAATAATAATAAAAATAAAATAAATACACATAAATAATGGTTAATCACAATGTTAGTGAAAATCAAAAATAAATTATTCATGCACTAGTAATAGAGGCATTACTCTTTATGGCAGGGTGACCCCTAAGCTAATAAATAATGATACTAGTACAAAGAGATAAGAACAATGGATACAAAGTTATCCCCAAGCAATATGGAGACAAAAACAAAATGGGTGGGAAAGGAATAAAAGGAAGGGGTGGGCGAAGTGACTCTAGATGCACAAGACAAGTGGACGTTGTCTACATAGTTATATAAATACAAGATCCAACATGAATTTTAGACCAAATGTAGTTCTCCCTATTTATGGGAGAGAAAAAAAGTGATGATAAGAAAACATGATTGATAATGTTTAGGAATATGGGAATGGTCTCTCAAAATGGCAAGTGCCCGAGAAAAAGAGGGTATGGTTTTAGGTTAAAATAAAATTAAAATATAAAAGAGAGGTAGGCTTAAAAGAACTAAATTAGGAATTTAGATGGCCTCCAACATCTAAGGTTGAGAAAATTCTCAAAGAATGGTGAGAGTATAATAAAATCCAAGGGTGAAATAATGATCCAAAACTCAAGAGCTCTGGTTGAAAGATAATTCAAGAAACAAGAATAACACAATTGTAATAATGCTATCTCTAAGAAGAGATGTTTTATTGATCAAATTTGCAGATCTAAACATAGGCCTATCTTTGAGAAGAGATGTCTAATTGCCTTTTTGGGATACATCTATTTTTATACATACTTTGAAGGCAAGAGGAATATGTGGAAGGACACCAATCTTGAGGGTGATGAAGTGGTTCGACTTCCATGATTTACAACATTAAAAAATTTGAGAAATTACTATTTTTAGACTACACTATTAAAGTTTAAATTTAGGATACTTCCATTGGGATTTTAGGGGTCAAAAACCATTGAGAATAGTTCAATGCCATCTCAATGTGTTCTCATTTTTAGATTTACAATGGTTCAAATGGGGAGTCAAATGGAGCTATGGTGAAAAAATTATGGCTCCTGAAAGTTTTGCCACCAATAGGGGTAGAACCATCACCCAAATTATCACCTAAAATATTTCTCAGATAAAATAATGTATTGTTTTTTAAATGAACAATGCACACCAGGGTCTCACAAAATGGTGAGATCATGGGAAAAGGTTGTAAAATGATGAGAGAGTAAGGCTTAAGTCCAAGAAGGATGGAGAAACTAAATGAAAATTGGCTACTCTTGAAATGGCTAGGGTTCCTAGGGTCCTTAATGAAAGTAAGTGGTAGACAAAAATATAGTGAGAATTTGGCTAAAATAAATCAAGATACCTGATATATCCAACTGATACCTACATATTATATGGAGACCTCAGGTCAATGTAGTTCTCCTAGAAATGGGAGGAAAAATACAAAGGCAATCTATAAATAAACTTGAAAAAACAAGATAATCCCACTTGAAAACTTTGATGGCTTTATATCTCTCTTAGAAATCCTAAGCCAATTTTCATGATTTAGTGTTTTTAGGGTTTTTTAAAATATTTATAAATTTTTAGGTGTTTTTTAAGTGTCCCAACATTATGGAGAATTATGAAAGACTAATTGGTCCAAATCTCAAAATAGTGAAAGCATAGCTTAAGTTTCTCACAAAATAGCTAGAATCCTTAGGTTTAGAATAAATAAAAGTTTATGTTCTTTGTCATATCAATTTTTTTATGTTTTTATGTTTTTAGGATTAGAAATAGAAATTGAATATTAACAAAAGGCACAAGGAACTACCTAACTAAGGAGATACACTTCCATAGGTGAGATTTTAAATAACACCTACACTAGTTGCAATGGGGATCATTAATATAAATAAACGGATAGAAAACCACATAGATGAGGAGTTGAACATGCATATGCAAGTAAATAGATAAATCGGTTGTAATGGTAATTATTATCTTGTGAAGGCAAAAATTTATACAAAACAAAAACAAAATAATAATAGAATAGTATGCAATTTTGAGTAAATTTGAAAAACCATTCAGTAGGAGAAAACCATGTGTTGACATATCGTTGTACACTTATCTACAAAAAAAAGATAAAAAATATTGTTCAAGATAAATTATTTTTTAGAATAAGTGCTAAGTGTGTCTAGAATACCTAAGAATCATAATCAAGCTCATAATTGGTTATAGGATATAACAATCTAGGTTAAAGTGGTCTAGAGTGGAAGGAAAATGAGTTTAGTGAAATATAAATGATCCAAGTAACAACGGTTTATGGTAGTAAAATAATATTTTTCAAGGTAGAATGGTCCAAGTTAAGACAATGGTCTAGGATAGAATGATACAAAATAAAAAAGGTCCAGAATAGGATAGTCTATACTATAATGGTGAAATAAGGGACTTCGGCACAAGCTTCCCCCAAGTAATGGCTCTTTTAGAGAATGGTTCAAAAAAGGTTGTCAATCATAGAACCACTTGAGATGTATAATATTCAAGGGTTATTGGAGGTCTTCACCATTTGGAGTATCCAATTAGTATGCCCCCAATCCATAATTTTCTATGATGACATATAGATCCAACTAATTGGGTTGAAACTTACCCTTCTTCTTAAATTCAATATAAGTGATTTTTTTATTCTCATTCAAGACCAAGTCACCAACTTCAAAATCCTAAGGGAGAATGTAGTTATAGCTTCTATATAATCTGTTATTATATGATTTCAAGTTGTTGAGGGAAGATAAACATTTTCCATCAAGGATTTTGAGTTTTTAAAAATGGAAACTCTATAATCTTCATCATCCACAATGTTCTCCAAAGATACCCATAGTGAAAGTAGCTCAATCTCAACCAGGATAATAGCTTCTGAGAAATAAATAAGGGAGTATGGAATAGATCCTGTTGAGGCTCGATGATTAGTGTAATAAGCTTAAAAGGGTATGAAAATTTTACCAGTGTCAATTATGAACAACGTCATTGATAATATTATTTAGGATTGTAATAATCATTTTGTATGAATCCTCAGCTTAACAAATTTCCTTGTGGGTTATATGGCATGGATATCTTACGTTTGACTTTGAATATGGTGCAAAGAGATTTAACATCTTAGTTTACAAATGATCTACCGTTATTGGATGTAATATGGGATGGGATACCATATTGATAGATGATATGGTAATGGATAAATTTGGCAAACTACATTTTAGTGATGTAAGTGAGAGGAATGGCCTCAATCCACTTAATAAAATACTCAGTAGAAATGAGGATGTGCTTGTGTCTATAAGAATAGGTTGGGTTGATTTTACCGATGAGATTAAGGCCCCATATAGAGAATAGTCATGGTGTAGTGATCAGCTAGAGTGGCAAGGAAGGTGTGTGTATAAAATTACCATGATGTTGGCAAGAAACACACTTCTTGATGTGATTACAAGCATAATTTTCCATCTTGGGCTAGTAATATCCCATTCAAAATATTTTCATGTCTAAGAATACAACATTGGTGTGGGCCCCATGCATTCCTTCGAGAACCTCCATAAATGCTAACTTGGATTATCTTGAAGATAAACAAAGAAGAAGCATTGCATCATAGCCCTTATGATAAATCATGTTTTCATTGAGGGTATAATGGGCTATATGATGAAGGAATATTTTTTGGTGATTACGTGAAAGGTCAAGAGGAAAAACTTAGTCATGGAAATAGTTATAAATGTCTTAGAACCAAGGTAGTTCATGTAGGGGATTAGGACCAGAGGTGGTGCATACCCTATCTGAATCTATCAATACATGAGCAAGTTTATAATATTTTTAATGAGAAACGAATACTCTTTAACACAACTAGAAATTTTTATCATGGAACCAATTATTGTCATTGCATCGATTGATCTACTATTGGCCTATGGTACCTATTAAAATTGTAGGGATTTGAATCGAGACTTGAGATTATCCACAATGTGCTTGTAGGGTACAAGATTATCATCTTGAGTCAATTATTGATCTGTGGTATGATTAATAATTGATTGAGAATCCCCATAAACCATTAATCAATGGATGTCCCACTGTAATGCAAGATGAATTCCTATAATGAGGGCTTCATACTCAGCCATATTGTTGGTACAATGAAATCTAATATGAAAAGCTTTGGGGATTATATCCCCTTATGTGTAATAAACATAATTTCAGCCCTAGATCCACATGTTGCAAAGGAACCATCAAAGTATAATTTCCATTTTTCAGGTTCATGTATCATTTCTTCTATTGTCATAATACAGTCATCTAGAAAATCAAATGTGAGTGGTTGAGTATCTACAATAGGAGCTTATGCATGTTGATCTGCAATGACCTACCCTTTTATAGAATTTTGGCTCTAGTACTCAACATAAAATTCACTATAAATCATGGCCCATTTGGCTATATGACTTGAAAGAGTTGCTTTGGATAATAAATATTTTAGAGGGTCTACTTTAGAAATAAAAATGGTCTTATTATTTACCGTGTATTTTTATAACTTTTGGGATGCAAACACCATTTATAAATAAAAATTCTCAATAGTCATATAATTATGTTCATATGCCACAAGTGTGCATCTCAAATAGTAGACTACATGTTCCTTTCCTTGTTCATCATGTTGGGTTAAGAGTGCCCCTAGTGCATGTTTTGTGGTTAAAATATAAAGATTTAATGGCTCTCCAGGTGTTGGCATAAAAATTGGAGGGTTGGCCAAGTATGTTGTGAGGTTTTAAAATGCTAGTTGACATTTGACATCCCATTGAATTATAACCCCTTTATTCAAGAGGTGTGTAAAATTATGACACTTATTTTTCAGTTGTGAAATGAACATGTGAATAAACTGAATCTTCCATCATAGGTTGTAGAGCTATTTCAGATTAGAAGGTGGAGGCATTTACACAATGGTCTTGACCTCATCAGGATCCACTTCAATCCCTCTCTTTAAAATAATTAATCCTATAAACTTTCCCAATATTATTCCAAAGACACACTTCTTAGGATTCAGACAAACCTTATACTTGTGAAGTCTCTCAAAGATTCTTCATAGACCATCAAGATACCTGACATGTATTCTTGACTTTAATAGGATGTCATAAACATAGTCCTTAATAATATCATGCATCATGCCATGAAATATGAAAATAGTAACACGGTGATAGGTGGCACCAACATTCTTCAGGCTAAAAGTCATGATTTGGTAACAAAATGTTCCCCATGGTGTGGTAAACATAGTTTTGTGCTAGTCATCTTGAGTTATCTTGATCTGACTATATTTTGATAATTTATCCATGAGGGATAACATCTCATACCCAATAGTATATTCAATAATAATTTTAATGTTAGGCAAAGGAAAATCATGTTTGGGACATGATTTATTGATATCTCTAAAATTAGTACAAATGCATATACTCTGTGACTTTTTACGTACTAGGACCATACTTTATATCCATTAAAAATAGTCTAGTGGTCTGATGAAGCTAGATCCCAATAGTTTCTCCATATCCATTTTTACTAAGAGAGCAATGCATGGATGCATATTTATCAAATTCTACTTAACTGGATTGGCATCTAGATGTAAAATAAGGTGATGCACAACCAAGTCAAGGTTTAGGCCTGACATGTAAGAATAAGCCCATGAAAAGATATTAATAAAATGCCTTAGGATGGTTCTGGATAATGGGATGATTATGAGTCTATTTGTTCCTCCCAAATATTTGGATAATGGGATGATTATGAGTTTATTGGTTCAAGTAGTGGCCAACTAAAAAATATCTCTAGAAAGCCTAGGGCAAGATGCTTAAATAATTTATATTGTTCATATGTGATACTGGCACTAGCTATAGAGTTAGGACTTGGTGGATACTAAGTTTCTTTTGGAGATGAGCAAACTTGCCTATCCAAGAGTGCCTAAAATAGGTTTTCACTAAAGGGCTTGTATTTTTCTTTAATTTTTCCTTGATCAATGAATGCCTAAAATAGTTTTTCACTCAAAGATCTTGATGTTTTATATTTTTTGTGACAAAAATCTTCCCTGCTCTCCAAAGTAGGTGACAAAATACAAAGAGAATCCAAAGCCTTAATTTTTATTACCAATTGACAATCCATATCTGACGTCCATGTACTCGGTAATAAATTCCTCATTCTAAAATTTATCAAGGGGTATAATATAATTTTTTTGGTCCCAGCCAATGAGGTCAGGAACACAAAAGCAAAGGGGACAATGCGATGTGATAGTCATAATATAATTAGAATCAAATAGGTTAGTGTCAAAAAATTCATCATAAATGCTATAATGGGATGTTGCATCACTACCAAGAGTATCTTTATTAGTTGATTTAGAGGAATCACTATCAAATTACATGAGGTCACCTACATGTGATATAAATTTGAGACCTTGACTCATATTAGGCTTACCAACTAGTAATGGTTCCAAGATACATTACTCTCATGGCCCTAAGACTTTACCTATATAATCCAAGTTTTCCAGAATCCATTAGGGATAGGGTACTTGGGATTTTGAAAATAATTAACAAAGCCATCAAAATATAACCAATCTCCTTCGATAAAAGCTTCCCAATTTTGATTTGGTGAACTTATCATTACATGTACCATTGGTGATTTGTATGTGTATTTCTTCATTTTCCAAATCATTTTGGGCCTATAAAGGATTTAGGAAGGCTTGCGTTTGATAAAATACTTAGGATACTTGGGTAAATTTCTAATGTGAAAGGCATATTTTAAATTATATGTCAAAATTCCTACATCCTTAATAGGGACATGTTGTATAAGTGTTGTAGGGAATGGATCAACCGAAGTGTAATCAAGATAACTTGGGTTGATATAATTGGAATTGGGTGGTTATGAAAGTATTTATTTGTTCTTCTTCAATAAAAATTCATAACTAGAAAAATAGATATAATTAAAAAATTTAGCCTCTAGGTGTTTGCAATATTGGTAGGGTTGCAAATAAACATGAATGGTAACCTTAATTTTATTATGAGGGAACTTGAGGCACCAGTGTAAGGTGGACAGGACAGCCTATACTTCCTATATCTAAGGGCAACCAAAAAGTATATTATACATTAATTTAATTTCCATGACATGACACAGAGTATTATGGGATACATACCCAACAATGATTGGAAAATAGATATTCTAAGAAGACTCCCTTTGGACATTATTGTATGCCTTGATCATGATTGTCTCAAGATGAATATCTTTGGTAGTATAACCCAGTCATTTTACTAACTTGATTGACACTATGTTCAACCCTAAACCATTGTCTATAAAAAGACAATTGATATTATGATTTTCTATAATGAATTCAATGTAAAAGGGGTTATTATGGATAGGACCAATAGTAGACATATCTATCTAATCAAATGTAATTTGTTGGATAGGAGATAAATTACCTATAAGTGTTTGAAATTTTTTAGTGATGATATCCTGGGGAATAATGGACCATTGAAGGAAGTCATTTAAATAGCTCAATGGCTATCTGGCATACATAAAATATCTAGGATAGAAATTTGTGTAGGGGTTTTACTTAGTTAATCTGAGATACTATATGGGTTTTCAATGGAAGAATGAGAGGGTTTGACCTTGGTCAATACAATGTTTAGTTTGGGATATAAAGGCACAATGTTCAGGTTTGGTCTAGTGTTAGAAGAAGTCAAAGGGAATTGGAGGGTGAATCATGAGAGTTTAGTTATGATTTCACAATCTAGAGTTGGTAATGAGCTATGATAATTAGAAGAATAAGGTAAAGGGCCGTGGATGATGACTCATAAACATATATTTGTAATTTTACAATTTTGAGTTGGCAAGAATAATTATAATTAAAAGAATGGGTTGGTGGTATAGAAATAGTAACCCATGGAAAGTAAGGTACATTGGAATTACTTGAACCTAGTGAGACATTAATTGAGGAAGAGGGTGTTGACCATATAATGAGGGGTCTAGAACTTTGACAAGAATTATAAGGTTCATAAGTTTTTATTGTGATAGTGGTAATGTGATTTATAGAAATACGACCCATACTGATGTTATAATTGTATGGTATGTTGTTATGAGCATGGGTATTATGATTCTAACTATGACCATGTTGATTATGATCCTAGCCTTGTAATTGTTGATGTTGGCCATAACATTGATTTTGATTGTTGCTTGATGGCTACTAATTGTGTTTAAGAAATGGGTCCTTGTAAATTCCCATGTCTTGATTAGTATTTCACACAATATGTTTTATCTCATTTTCACCACTTTTAATCAAGTCCTGAATAAGATGTCTCAATTGAACACATCAGTAAATGACATGGTTGATAATAGGATGAAAATTATTAAACTCACCTTCTTTATATCAATTAGATTTGGGTTGATCTTCAGGGAATGGCCTTGGTATAGTCCACACAATTAGATTAGTTATCACCAGTTTTTGGATCATAGCCTCAATAGACTCTCCTAGTTTAATGAATACCCTATACTTCTTAAATACCATTTGTGGGAGATATTTTTACAAAGTGGTCAATATATTTGGTGGGGATAGTTGTACATTTGGAGCCCACACATCCTACTTCATTTACACATGTATAGATTCTATCACTCTATTTCCCACCATTTTCTTATTTTTTAAAAACCATTTATATTTTCTATAGCAACAACTTGGATTAGGTAGTTAGGTCTAATTATATGTTTGACCTTGTAAATATATCTTTATAAGGCCTTTAGTAATGAGTGCCTTCTCAGTTTGTATACCCTTATCTATGATCTCCTCGAATGTGTTGGCACAAGAGAGTCATAGATTATGAACCATCTTAGGGTGTAGGTTTTGTGCAAAAATATTAGCCATTTATTTATCTAGAAAGTTGTGTTGAAATCATACAACTAATGCTCTCCATCGTTACATGTATGATGTGAAGCTTTCTCCATCCCATTTTTTTGCTTTGCACAAGTCAACCACTGTTAACTCATGTTCAATATTATAAGATAAATGGTTAAAAAAATTATTGGATACATCATTCCAATCCACCACAGATCCCTTAGCTAATTTGAGGAGCCTATATAAATCTTGTCCAACCAACCTACATGAAAATAAGTGAAGTAAATAAACACTACTATAGACTACCTCTTGGCATAATATGAAAAATGTTTGGATATAATTTTGAGGGTTACCCTTCCCTTTATATTTATCAAATTTGGGTGCCTCAAAATGAGGAGGAAAGGAGACTTAGAGAATACTTAAATCAAATATATATGGACATATCTTTTCAAAATTATACTTCTTAACTCATTTTCTCATCTCAAGTCTTAATACTATTTATTTCATTGAAATCCATTCCTACATGTTTGGTGCATTTTTGGGTGGAATAATTTTTTTTTGGGGTGGTATGTGCCCCTATTATGTAGTTTTGTTAAGAATATAAAAATTATTATCGAATTTTTTGTTTTGGTTCACTCCTTGATTTGATTAGGTTGGTCATTGATTTATAGGTAGTTGATAATGATTTCTTAGAATCTGTTATTGTGAGATATAGGTATACTATCAGTTTTGAGGAGTCTATGATAATTTCACCAAAGGAATTAATGGTTGGGAGGAACTCGATAAAGCATTTATCACAATACCCATAATATGCATTGAGTTTTTTGTCCCTTAGTTTTGTAAATGGACAAGAGTCTCCTGGTGGTTGAAGAATGTATGCTTCATATCCAGTGAAACATGTTGTGAAGCATCTCTAGGTTTACTTTGTTTAGAGGAAATCTATGGATCTATCATAGAAATAGGCTCAACAAGGGTATGCTACACTTAATATATCACACTTTATTTAAATTAAAAAGAATTATTATTTATTGAAGTTACAAATAAAGAGTCTATTAAGTCTATAATAAGTTGATATGCATATCCTTAAGTAATTTTATTGATGTTTGTGATAAGATCCTAATCGTTGGGAGTAGACTCTATAAGTGTTTATTTTACCTTACTATAAGAATAAATATTGGATTCTATGATATGGGAAAGATATTGTTCTTATTGTTACTCTTCTACCATAATAAGTGTGTGTAATTATTCTATTACAAAATCTAGTGGCAACGTAACACCTAATTATATCAACCTTAAAAGGGATTCATATTTATATTTTAAGGGTTAATGCTCATAATAATATTCTTCATACCCTACAGTTATTAAGATATCTTTGAATATGATAGAGTCATCTTATCCATCATAATGATGCTCTTCTTCATAACTAGGGATATAGGAGACCCCATTACAACTATAACATTTTGTCATGCTTGAAGATGGTTTATTTATGTTTCATAAGATGTGAATGTGGTTTAAAAACATTTAAAAAAGGTGTTTGTATTTATTCAAATAAAAGACAAGGTAAGCCGAGACTATACTAAAAATAAGTGGTGTAGTAATACACAATTAGAAGAAAGTGGTTGAGAATTTAATCAACCTTGGTCGGTTGAAATAGTCAAATTAGAAGAGGGTAAGACAATTTTGGAACTAAAGTCTAGGCTAGCACAATGAATTTAGGTCACAAATATGTCTATACCATAAAAAGATAGATACAACTGTGGTGAGTCATGACTAAAGAAACTAGAATAGGGTATTTTTGATTAGGGAGATAAAAATGTGAACTAAGAAGCCCAAAATTTGAATTAACATAAGTAATCCTAAGTATAGAGACAAAACTAAATATGTAGCACAATGATGCCATATGGAAAAATGATGCAGAATGGTATAAGAAATTAGAGCATGAGTGAATGCAAGATAGTATATGTCCACAATGAGAATAAAATGAGGATGTGTCTATGTAACTTCCTTCAACCCAAATGGTAAATCATACCAAATCTAATCAAACCAAGTGAGAAAGGTAAGCCAAAAGCACCTTAGATTAGAACATAGAAAGGCAATATTTTGAATTTAAAGAAAAATAGACTTTGAGTTTTTGCAAAGTGAATGAGAGGTATAGACTAAAATGAAAAACATAAAAATGATATTCAAAAAATATAAATGTGGTGTTTTAAATGGATATTTGAATAAGGCAATAAGTTATTTGATTTGACTAGTATACCACCTCTTTGTTCAAATAGAATGGTGTCTAAAGAGTGTTTGGTTTCTTGACATGTTTTTTATTTTATACAAATAGTTTTAGGATTAAAAATACCATGCAATGTATGGATAAAATGACAAAATAACCTAAGTGTAACATCCTAAATTCTAAAATTGACAAGGTTGCATCATACTGTCAAATTCTATATATATACTTTCTCCTGAGAGGATTTTAAATTATCAATCCAAAAAGTAAAAGTTCATAAAAAATAGGGTTTCTTATGCACCCTCTTCTCTCACAAGCTTTTATGGTGACATGGAACTTTAGACTACTTGCCTTTCATCAACAATATGTCTATAATAAGTGGGGTTTATCTAAAACTAAATTTTCTTGCATATAGATGGTCCTAGTTGTGGCTAACACTAGAGACACAATTACGTCATTTGGATCTACATCAAGCAACTTGTTGTGAAAATGTCTTGTCCTTTTCAAAACCAATTCCTTTATCAATTACTCTTTATAGTGTGATGTTTGAGTTACCCCTATGGTCCAAGGATGAGTAATATTAATGGATCTTGTTTGAACCACTCAAAACAAGTATCCTAATGGGTAACCCTCAATTTACATACCCCACCATGGAGTGGGGTCAAAACAATGCCAAGAGATGAATTCCTAGGTCAAAACTTCCCTAAAGAACCTGTGAGTTGATGATCTCCAACTCACAAGCCAAAATGCATAAAAAAAATAATGAGAAGTGGAAAGACATTAGGGTCATTTTGGGGTCACCCAAATGATAAAGATTTGGGGAGGGCCTTGACAACTTTATTTTTGTGCCTTTTAAAAAAAAAAAAATGCAAATAATGAGCATTTTTGATCACTTGAGATCCTTAAAGGTAATGGGGGAGAGCATACATGCGTCACTCATCTTATTAAAATAAACACTTCAATAAACAAGCATAAAAAATGGAACTCTTATGAGTATTTAACTAAGGTTTGCATTAATTTTAGAACATGAAAACTAATTATGTAATGAATTTTACCATTGATTTATTATGAAATGGAGACTAAGTGACTATGAATCTTGAAAATAAGGTGTTAAAAGTCTAAAACTAGGGTGTGATATTGGTAGATAAACTTATAGTTCACTATTTAAGGTCCTTAATTTTTTACAGGTTGATCTTCACATTCCACAAAGTGATCTTATTGTTCCTCAATGCTATTCTATCATTCCACAATTTAACTATATTAAAATATAGAATCAAAGAAGATAGGTTTATAATCCAATTGATTATAGGGCAATATCATTGATTAGTTGGGCATTTTTGCTGAAGTGTAGGACATTTCCATTAAAGTGATAAAAATTATAAAAATAAAAGAAACAATAGTTACCTATTAGTTTTTGGTTGAGAATGATCCCGTCATTCCATAATGTGATCCTACCACTCTAGAATATGATCCCATCATTTGACAAAATGATTCCACCAATTGATAGAGAGACCGTACTGATTGATAGACCAATCCCACCATTTCTTCTAGACACATAGGCAAACATGAAGCTTATAAAACAATTTCACCATTCATGGATGCAATTTATCCATTATTCAAGTCATTATTACTAATGTTTAGGTTTATTTCACCAATATTCAGAGATATTTCACCATTTTATAGGTTGAATCTACCATTATTCTCAAAAGCCACATAAACATAAAATGAAAGAAAAAGAAGTGGAAAATAACCTCCAAAGAGGGTCTGAATGCAAAATTACAAGGTATAAAGACTTATGTGAGTTGAGAGTCTCACGAGGCATTCCAAAATATATAGTAAGATTAGTCCATGCATTATTTAAGAAAATATCTATAAATAAGCGTACAGAGACTAAAACAACAAGCTTACACCCTTAAGGGGTGTTGCTAGTGAACTTTTAGAGCTACTTAAGAAAGGAATACAATAAAACCTTCAAAATAACATCCCTCATTCCAAAAGAGACCAAATAATGGGCTTTTCCCTGGATTTGGTTCTCTAAGTCTATGTCAATGAAGTGTATCATGGTCCTCCATCATTTCCTAATACATGAAAAGCTTAGGTTCATATTATTTTATGTTTTTTCTATAAAAAGGTGAAGATTTTATATTGCAATTTCTACATAGTATGTTTGTATAATTGAAGCTTGAATATGGTTGTCCTATCCCTCTTATTTATATATTTTCAATATTGTTCAGAATCAACCATGACCATCCATATTGAGATCAAGATGTGTGGCCACAGATTAATTTAATTTTGTAGGGACAAACCATAAATATGCCCATTAATATTTGGAATAATGGGGCATTGATGAAGCATGAGAGGGTTTAATATTGATATTAATGTAATTAATGGTTTATGGATGCCACCTGATTGATGATGTCAAGGGATGATGCATAATTGAAAAATGAATTTCCAATATATAGATATTCAACAAATTTCATGGAATTTTCCCTTAGGCTCTTGATTTGGTTTAATTTGATTAAATGACTTTGATTAATTTTATACAATTATTTAGAATTATACTACATGTTTAATCAATCTTTTTGGAAATATCATTTTGTAGAGTCATAACTTGACTGGAGTATAATTTGAAAAAGGTGTCAGTTGTGTACGGGATAATAACCTAATTAGGGTATCATGGACATGAAATAACATATACATGTGATGTGAGCTAACTAATTAGAAGAATTCAGTGGTCTAAGGTGTCATTTTATGTGGTTCAATTTGACTCAAACTAATTTAATAAATTATAATAATTATGTATAATACATTTCCCCATTAGGGGACACATTAGCCTAAATTGAGATAATTTAGAATGATTTAGCATGATTTAGTGATTTTGTCCTAGATTATGTAGTCATAGGACATTTATTAGATTGATAATTGCAGAAAAATAGTGATAGGAATTGGATGTTGACACTACTAAATGACCAAAAACTCAAACAGATAAACATTAAGTAAGAAAATCAAATAAAGCAAGTCAAACCACAAGTCAAAAATGGTAATCAAACATCAATGTGAAGGTAGTAACAATTCTTAATTAAAAAAATATGGGCTATTAATGCTAAAACAACATTGATGAGTGAGTAATAACAATCCTTACTCAATCATCAATGGAAAAAGTGCATGAAAGGGAAACACCATTGCTGAGTGAAAAGTAATATGCAAACCTTACTCAACAATGAAAAAAGAATACTAGAAAATTTAAATGGATGTGGTTGTTTGGCAAAATGGAATTACAATAATGGAAAATTTTCAAATGAACAAAGGCAATTCTAGGAATGTAAATCAATGGTGTAAACACTATAAGCCATAGTCGCTCAAGCATACTATTTTGTTCTAAAGATATATAAAGATGAAAACAAAGTAGTGCTAGCATGTTGTTAAGATGTGAAGAAGAGGGAATATAGATATGGGAAAATAGATTTATAATTAAATTTGCCTAACAAAGGGGGTAAACGAAATGGGTGGTGGGGGAATGAAGGAAAAAATAAGGTAGAGAAACTCTTTATTGAAGTCAAGAAACTTAAATTAGGTTTATCAAAATAAGAGGACTTTCGACATTAAAGAATCTAAATAACATATCTAAACTAATCAAATCTTGGTTTACCCAATGAAATATGAATATCATCCCATGAAGGTTATATACATGAAAATTAAAAAATAAACGCACCTTCCCATAATGTGTTACTCATTCCTCATGACACCTTAGAGAGTCCTCGGTCTATTGTGAAGATTAATTACTTGTGTGAAAAATTACGTAGAACCATAGATGTTTTTGAATTATCATATCCCAATATATTATCTTAATGAACCTTAATATAGCTCAACTCTATCATTAGGTCAATTTTGGAGTTTGATCTTCAATTAGGATTAGGAGATGTGCTATTAATCATGTCTTTTGGTGTGATTTTGACTTTGTATGTTTCATTTTGATCATTACTTTTTATTTAAAATTATTTGTATTTTAAATTTTGATTTATTTTTCTACTCCTCCTTGATATAGATTCAAAGGGCCAAACATGGGTGTTAAAAATGACTATCATTTGAAAACATTGGACTTGGTTTCTAAGAAAGATAACTTAAAGAGAATGGTATCTAAGAGTCTTGTTAATTCATGTGAAATAAAAGTGTTATGTTCAATTCAACTTTTATTAATCTAAAGTGGAATGAAAAGAAATAAAATCAAGGAAAATAAAACATTAAATAATTTAAATTACTTCAAATCACAAATTTTTTGATCAAGGTGAAAAAGGGATACAATTATAGGTAAGTATGATTCCTTATCATAAGAATCTATGGAAGTTTAATAAAATATTCTAACATAGTTTTTTTTTGAAAGGTTTATGTAAATAATAATAATAAAATAAAGATAAGTATAAAAGAGCACAAACTTATAACCATTTCTCAACATTATAAAAGAAAACATTGAATTCCATATGATTATTTTATGAGGAGGGTCAGGTGATATCTATGGTCTTACACTAAAACTCATAAAATAAAAACCTAAGAGGGTGTATTAAAATTATGTGAAGAACAAAAATGAGAAATATGGTATTTGTGAAGAAGGCCTTATCATATCTATGGTTTTACATTGTAACTCACAAAAGAAAAATCCAAGAGGGTATAAATTTCATTTGAAAATAACAAAGTTGATATGAGAAAAAGGAACCCATGAGGAATATCGGGTCACATTCGCGACTTTACAATGTAACTCATGAGAAAAAAGAAATCAAATGACCAAAATAAAGAATAAAGGTTTGTGGAAAGAGAAACTGCTATAGAGGGTGAGACCCATGAAGAAATCCTACAAATAGTTTTAGTAGGATAACATATAGAAATATTATGAGAAGATAAAGATCTAGGAAAATAATTTATTTAGTAATTGTACATTGGTGGGATCTTTGAAAACATGAATTTAATTAGTTTGGAGGTGATAAGTTCTAGGACCATGAATATCTTTCACTAAATAGGAACCCCACCATTTTTAGGCATATTTTCATTATTTATCATGGGTATAGTCTAATTTGAGGACTAGATTACCAACATTAAAAGTGTAAACTTTAACCTTTTTGTTATGGTATTTGGTGATAAGGGCTTTGTATTAGCAATTATGTTACAAAGTGGCTAGACAGTGTTCATGGAGAAGTTCAATAATATAAAGGTGAGCTTCACATAATGCCTCATCAAGTATGATACCATGAAGAGATACACATAGAGAGGGAATCTCAAATTATAATGGGAGGATAGACTCAAAACCATAGACTAAAGAGAACGGTGTTTCCCTAGTGCCAGTGCATATGCTAGTGTGATAGGCCCAAAGCACATGATATAAATGAAGATTACAATCTCAGTGGTTTAACAGATTATATTCTGGAGGATTTTATTGAGTATTTTTTTAGTGGACTTAGCTTGGACATTTCATTATGGATGATAGGGTGTGGAAAATTTATGAAATATTTTATATTTAATATGTATTTGTTTGTTGTCCTTATTCTTTAAATTGCTTCCATTATAAAAAAATGATAGTATGGTGAACTCTAAAATGAAAAATGATATGATTAAGGATAAACTTAGAAATATTAGTTCCCATGACATTTATGAGAGGCATGAATTCTATCCATTTAAAAAAATATTTAGTAGCCATGATGATAGAAACATGCCCATCCTAGGATTTTTATAGTTTGCCTATGAGATCTAATCCCCACATTGAGAATGGCCAAGGAGATTACACTATTTGGAGTTTGGCTAGTGGTGAATGGATTAAATCATCATGAATATGGTAAGGACTACACTTTTTATTGAAATCAATAACATCCTTTTCAAGATCAGGCCAAAAGTATCCCATACACAAGCATTTGTGTGTTGTAAAATGTCTTTTATAGTGACCATTGCAAATGCCCCTTGTGCTTATTCAAGGAGAGGGGAAACTTATTCTGTCATTAAATAATGGAGTAGGGTACATTTAGTATTGTGATAATAAAGGGTGTTGCATTAAAAAAATATATTTGAAATCTTGTTTGAAAATTTGAGTCTTTTTACAAGAATCCATATCCGGAGGATAACATTGATACTCAAGAAAATGGATAATGTCTTTATACCACGGGATCTATCCAATGGTGATAGCCTCAATATGAAATATAAGTGAATCCTTTGGTTGGATGTAAGATTAGGACATTCTTATTTTAATAATAAAGTTATAATCAAGGAGAATTTGGTATGGATGAAATAAGGATGTTGAAGAAATAAGTGAATCACTGATAGAGTTTTGATCCCTTGGGAACAGATCAATGGTTAAAGAAGTGAATTATTCAGCAAGGCTAGTGTCCATTTGATGATAGGAAATATTATTTTCAATTTGACATTTATATTCAACATTAACCTATCGATAGATGAGTTAAAATTCACCCAAAGCATGTAGATATGTAATATCTAAGTCAAATACCACTCTCATGCTTAGGATTAATGATTCATATTTTTCCATGTTATTAATAACATCAAATGTATATAAAAATGGAAAAGGTATAATTTTACCATGAACACTAAGTAGTATACAACCTGCTCTATCTCCTTGGAAATTTTTGTTGCCATCAAAATAAAGGGTATAAGTGTTTTTATGTAAATCGATGTTGATTTCATGAAGATATTTGATGACTAATTTAGATTTAGTAGTATAAATAATGATGTATAAATATTATTGAATAATTTATTCTAAATCAAAAGTGAATTTATGGAAATAATAATTAATATAGATAGCCTGATTAAGACCTTAAATATAAAGGATGTTATTATCGAGGAAACTATCATTAAGATGATCAATAGTGGGTATGGGTGTTTTAGTGAGTTAATCACCAATGATTTGTCCTTTGATACATTTTTATGTGATGATATAGAGATAAAATTCTAGTAAAATAATCATCCACTTGCCAATTTTGTCTCCAGGGAGAAAAGATTTAGATAAGAAGTGACGAAGTGGGTTACAATGAACTATGACATAAGTTATTTGATGAAACATGTAATGATGGAGTTTATTAGTGGAAAAAATAGATATCGAGGCAATCTATTTCTAATTTTATATAAATTTTTTGTAATTGATGAGGCCTCAAATGATATATTAGATATCACACTCTCTTCTAGTATCATCTTGTTGGGAAAGCATTATCCCAACTGATATGGGTGTGGAAGAAATGTACAAAATTAAAGGATGGTCATTGGAAGGTGGATGAAGGGTGGGTGGATGGAGTAATGATTATTTCATATTATCAAATGCATTTTGACAAGGATTGGTCCATTTGAGAGCATTACCTTTCTTGAAAAGGTAATTAACACAATAATTGTGGTAAATCATTTTAGGGACAAATCATCATATTGCCCTAACCTTTTCGAGGTAAGTATGGATGTCTAAAATGCAATGAGTAATAGTCATGTTGATAATAACATTTATATTAATGGTATCAACATTAATATTATTAATAAATACTAATAACCATAGTAATTTACCAAATGTGATACCACAGAAACATTTTTATGGGTTTAGTCTAACTTTATATTTGATGAGTTGATCAAAGATGATAACAAGATCACAAAGATGTGTTTTTAAAATTTTGGATTTGGCAATGAGATAATCTACATAGGATTAAAAAAAATTATGGATAAGATCATGAAACGTGTGTTTCATACCCTATTGATATGTAGTTTTGACATTTTTAAGGTTGAAGGGCATTTTAATATAGAAATAGGTAACCAATTTTATGGTGAAAGGTGTCTTATATTAGTCTTCAAGAATGATATGAATTTAATTTTAGAACAAAAAACCATCCATGAGGGAAAAAATTTCATATCCAATAGTGGAATCAATGATGGCATCTATTGAGGGTAATGGAAAGTTGTCCTTAGGATAAACAAAATCTAGATTATGAAAATTGATGTAAATGTGAATGACCATGGTGAATTTTTTGTGAATGGGGAAAATTTTGTAGACCCATTAAAAATAGTCTATAGGTTTGAAAAATTTGGCATCTAAAAGTTTAATATTTTCTTTATGGCATAATTTAGAATGTTTAGGGGTAAATTTCTTTTATTTTTGCCAAATAGGTTTGGCATCAGGCTATGTGATGATGTTGTATACTACGATACAAGGATCGATGTTAGGGGTATCCTCATATGACCAAGAAAAATTATCATGATATTTAATGAATAATAAAATAAAGTTATTATGGTAATCTGGTGTGAGTTCTCTAAAAACTATTATAGGTCGAAGGCATGAGGGGTTGCCATATTTGATTCTTGTTGTTTCCTCGATAAACATAATATTTCCATATTAAAATTGATATAATGATTTAGAAAGAGACAAAATGGGATTGGTTTTAGGATCAATTATAGCAATGAAGTTGTTAAAATAAGGGGCCTTTCACTTGAATTTACCATGTTTGTGATGTTATCGAAGAAGTTGAGATGCCTGGCCATGGATAAATTCAAGGATGGCTTCATCTCTAGGTAATGTAGGTAGAGGTCCATAATATACCACATCTACTCCAAGATAAACAATTTTTTTATAATATAGGTCATATTTAGAATGTATCTAGCAGACATTAGTGGCCTTGGCATCGATAGTGTTCTCAAGAATAGGTCAAACTGTAGAGGAAGGTTAATTGGATAGAGTTTAGTTCTTCTAAGAACTTGTTAGGAGGTGGTTCCTCATTGGTTTTTGAATATAAGTGAGTAATAGTATCTTTGAGAAGTTGTTCTTCTAAATATGGTGTTTTTGGTTTTGTGACAAGATCTTTGTGGGCTAATTTGCATCGATAATTTACCTTAGCCATGTTTACATATTATGAATTGGTGTAGTATTGATCATAATCAATGTTAATTGCATAAATATCCTTGTTTCCTTATTTAGGGTTAGATGTAGAGAAAGATTTTGTATTTTTAGAAGAAGCTTTGAAAGCTTATTTTTTATGACAAGTGTTAATGTAATATTGATGATAGATTTTGATCATGGCATCATGATTAAATGAATTTCCAAGCATAAAATACATGACAAATTTTGTAATCCTTCAACATGTTTCATGGGAATGACCTATATCGGCATGGAACCAATAAAATTTATTAGGATCATACCATTTAGGGGGATTATTAGGATATGTGAATGCTTTAGAGGGTGAAAAAAATTGTTTCTTTTATTTCATAATTAATGAAATATGAGAAAGTTATGATTTAATGGTTTGATACTCCTTATTGGCATTGAGGATGATTATTGGTTATCACATTGGTTGAATGTTGAAAATATCCCTTAATTATTTTAGTATTACGTCTATATTATTTTATAGAGGAATATTAATGTTGAGTTTGGTCAAGATCCTCATTTAATGTTTATGGAGTAATAGTTTAAACCTTGTATTGGAGTGAAGGTGTTAATGTTGTTATAAATACTTTGAAAAATTTGTCATTAGTCATGTAAGGTCAATGGGTTGGTCTTATTTAACTATAGGACCGATTAAATCCTATAGTTGCCATATAGAATATTGGGAAAGTTAGTTATAACATTCTAATACATCATGAGTGAATGTTTTAATTAATAGTTTGGTTGTGGCTAAATTATTATTATGGATGCACTCCTTATAAATATTAACAAATGACTTAAGAAAATATGTAGGGTCTTTAGTCCTATCATATTTAATAGTTGGATATATATTACCAATATTAATAGAAATAGTGAAAGGGGCTAAAGACTCATCTTGGACGTGTTGAATCATCTTATTATGCATGCTAGTTTTGGGAATGAAATTACCTATGGCATATATAAGAGGTTGAGAAATAAAGTTTTGATTATTTTAAGGAAGAAAAATAGGAGATAGATAAGACATGTTGATTAAATTATGTTGTAATTACATCATTTGGAAGGTATTATATGTTTACATGATGTTCATTTATTTCACTATCTGTGCATGAGTTTGAGTTGTATTAATTGATGGGTTGGTGTTTTTAAGAGGATTCCCCAAATTTTTATTGGGGTGAAGGTTTCTATGTGGTATATTCCTTGTGGGTTTATTGGATAGGCTTGTATCAATTTTCCCCACATTGTGGTGAGATGCTTGAAGATGGTAATTGTCTTGATAAGTATGAAAATGATCTTAACCACCTATATTTTTTATTGGAGTGATTTGAACCATATTTCAAAAAGATGGTTGAGGAGAATATTTTCTTCAAAAATGAGAATCCTCTTGGGAAGTGAATGTGGGAAGAAAAGAACATCCCATATAGTGTCTAAATGGATTTAGGTTTTTAAAAATGATTTTTATAGGGGATTTTATGATGCTTGAAGAAAGAATCATAGATCATGAAGGAAGAATAAAAAATAGAGATAGAGTCAACTTGATAGAGAAAAATGTCAGATAATAGTTATAGATTCGCTAGGTTGATAGAGTATGTGAAGCAAATTCATAGAATAGAAAGACAGAAGGACTCAGTTAAGATTGTCAATTGTGTGATACAAAGGATAAAATTAAAATAAGAGAGAAAGATACATTATCATATTGGTCGACAGTGTACTGTGGATGAGGAAATGAAATAGATGATAAAGATACATAGTTAGATGGGTCAACTATGTACTTAAAATGGGGAAACTGATCAGGATGATAAAATACATAGTCATGGGGAATGATTGTGTATTAAAGGTAAAAATAGATAAATGGTCTGAAAGAGATTATATCTATAGGGACAATAGTTTTTTGAATAATATAAAGATGTTTTAAAATAATATCTAAGAAAATAAATTTAAACACACAAGAAATTAGATCAAGGTCATTGATCCAATTGGAACAAACATCATAAACCTTGCACCAATGCTAGATAATGAAAGTTTTGTAATAGATAATACAATGATAAAAGAGTAACAACTTGAATGTAAATTCTAACTAATCAATCATTCTTAAGTGTTGTTAAGTTATAATGAAGTTTGAATATAATGTGATTATAAGTTGGCTATAATAAGGAATTAGAATGAAATGTTTATGATGGTTTCAATAAGCTTAGGCTAAAAGGGATCTATTTTGGGGATTGTACTAGATTGATATTAGGACCTACCCCCTCATTTCATAATCCTATAGTGATAAGGGTGTCAAGTGATTTGTGAATATATACAATCAACCACATCTTTATACCTAGCCAAAAAGCCAAGTCGGCTTTCCCCTTGGTGATGAAATAAAAGAAACTATACATTGGGAAGTCAAATGTTTAATTATTTTTATTTGTAAAGTAATTTGTGTGTACAAAAGAGAAAAATAGTGTGACTAAATTGGTAATTTGAAAAATCACCTTATTAATTTCTATTTGTTAATATAAACTTGTAATTAACTAAAAGGAAAGATGAGTTTATTAATTGTAAAAAGAGGTTAATTCCTTGATTATGAAGAGTACAAAATTAGTACAAGTGATATTTTATACAAATAGTGCATAACAAATTTGACTGGGTCGTCAGTGTTATGATGATGTAAGAGATAAAAGAAAATAATTGAATAGGTATACTATGTCTTCAAGATAAAAAAATGGATACATAACTGTGTTGAAAAAGTTTAATTTGTTGGATTTAAGGCCAAAATTTTATAGACTACAAACATGTGAAAAACAATACTTAAAAAGCAAAAATTGAAATGATAGAGAAGGTAAGAATGAACCTTGGTGGGATTGAATATGTTTAGATTGAAAAAATTTATGTTGTTATTCTTAAGTGTTGATTCAAAAATATGTTAACAAAGTTTATTGGCTTGATATATTTTTCCAAAACCTATGTGCTCATAAAGAAGTTGAGAATAGGGTCGACTAGCTTGACTATGTTTGAATACATGTATGCTAAAATAGGAGAATTATGGACAAATATGACTAGTTAAATTATGTATGAAAATATAGAATTGAAGAAGATAAATGCACCAAGATAATTGATACAATCACCTATATTTTGAGAAGCCTTGCATAAATAGAACATAGTCATTTTGGAGTGACTATGTTAAAATCAAGCACAAACTATTAGAATTATACTAATATGTTCAATATAATACTATAAAAATAAAAACATATAATATGATTTCAAAATGAAAGCATGAAAATAAACCTAAAATGGTATAATTTATGTCAGTTTCACCATAATATATTAAAAATAAAATGAAATTGATCTATTAACCAATCTTAGCTCAAAGAAGATAAATCCTACTTACACTTCCGATTATGGATACATTAAATATTCAGGGTCATGACCAAGATTGGTCTACTAGACCTAACCAAGGGATGTCTTACCACAATAACATCACTAGAGAGGGTTCTAAAGACTCTATTCAAGTAACACTATGTAATAACCCTAGCTAGGTCCTATGTTTTCATATTCACAAAGTAAATGCAAATAAAAGTAAAATATAATTTATTGTTCACCAAAGCATGCAGCACAAAGTGGAGGTAATAAAAATAAAAATTAATCATGAATAAGAGAATCCCAATTAAAATACATATAGGTAAAACCCTAATGCATGGAGAGATAAATGTATTCAAAAGCCATTACTTATGCTACTTCTATCTACTAAAATAGAGGAGTAAAGTCAAAGATACTTACCTTGAAGATGAACCCATCAAGACTCAATATCTCTCTTGGGAAAAGGTGCTTCATAAGAGGTTTTTGTGGTTTGTAAGGATCACAAAAAAATGCCAAAGCATTTAAGGTTTTTCCACATGACAATATTATTATCCAAGTATAAACACTAAGCACTAATTCCTCAAGTATAATGGGAGAAGAGCAGATTGTAAAGAAGTGAAATGAATAATTAAATCATTGTCTCTCTAAGAAATGGAGAAATAAAAGTGTATATATAGTTGAATCTAACCCTAAACCTTTTTGAAAGTTTTGTCAATAGGGTTAGCCCCATGGACTTTATATCATTAAATAACAAAAATAAGTTACATCCTAGTCTAGATTGACTAGAGTCAATCTAGACCCATAATGGACTTTTAACAATTTAAATAAAAGTTTGACCTAGGATAATAGTGTAATGTAAACTATTAAAAATTGTTTTAGGCTTAGGAAGGTGTTAAGGAAGGCAATGAAATGTTTGGAGGACTGTGCAAGAGAGGAGGCAAGGCATAGGTAAGTACAGAGGATAAGGTTGTGTAGATAGAAAGTAGTAGTATAGGGGACAACAATCCTATAAATCACCAATGGTCTACCCACCCCTTTCTTGATGCACCCTTTAAGGTGTGCACTCAGAGAGATTAAGAATCGATGGGATCTGTAAGAGAGAAAGCATCGATAATTGATAAATTTGAAAATATTATATATATATATACAGTATCCCTTGCACTAAAAATTATTTTAAATGATTCATCTTCTACTAGACATAAACATGATTTTATAGGTGTGTCCCTTATATACCTCATGGTATGATGCGACACAAATCCAAAGAAGAGGTAGATAATGGTATTTTTGAGAGGATCTATCCATTTAGTTCCCACTTCCTCTATAGGATTTTTGTGAAGTATCACCAAAAAATTGTTCCTTGAGGGGTGTTCTCTATGGTTTGTGTATTAGAGCATTAAAAACCTCACTTCATGATGTGCTTAAAACATGTGAATACTTAGACAATAATAAAAAATCTTCCCTCAATTTTATACCCTTCCTAAATGCATGATTGGTCCATATGGTATGTGATGAAATCCCAATCATCGTACCCTAAAGACTCACACTTAGCTAAAAAACATGGTCCTGTTATCTTTGATCCTCAAGGTCCCACAAAGGGCAAGAGGAGAGCATACATAAATTTCACTTTGAGATGGGGAAGATAACCAAAACTCTTTTGACTCCCCAGGGTTCTAAAAAATGAGAAGGGTGAGCATACACGCTTAGGCTATCATACAATCAAATAAAACACTTAAATTGTTTGTTTAAAAAAATAAAATTTGAAATGTGTACTTGTTTTGAAACACCGAAATCAGGTTTGATAAATGCTTGTTTTAGTGATTTTATCTTTAATGGGTGAAAAACCTACAAGCAAACATATTAGTAGTCTTATGTTTGGCTTTTGAAAAGTGTATAAAACCTACATGTATGTTAGTTTTTAAATTTGTTCGTAATTCTGCCAATACACATGGTGATTTCACCAACTACAAGGTGATTTTGTCAAAGTGTACCATTTTTCATTGAACCTTATAAAATAGAAGTCATAAATTAGGAAACATGTTTTTGCCAAAAGACACTACTTTTTAAAAAAAATAAACCATGTTTTTTCCAAAGCAAATACATTTTCACCAACTTGAAAAATAATGGTCGGAAAATAGAACCACATTTTAATTGAACCTCCAAAATACACATTTAGCAAACAAAAAATAAGTATGTCATTATACACCATGTTTCTTCTAAAGAGTATGTCATTTCCACCAATCCTAATAAAGATAGTCACATAAGACAAAGAAAATTTCCACTAAATAAAATCATGATTATGCTAATTAAAATACATTTTTATATTATATAATATTTTTACACTAATACATAGGAAATTTATATCTATAGATTATTTATGGTTTTGCCACTGTGCAAAAAATTTCTGCCACTTTCACTCCCTTTTCTGCCATTATGCAAAGCACACTCACCGAGAATTTGGGGATGGAATTTTGAAATAATTTCAAGGAAATGTGGGTAATTTTAGCTAGAATCGGTACTAAGTTATGGGCTAAAATTATTACTAAAGGATATCAATGTTGATTGTTAGTTTTGGTCTCATAGGGCGTGTCATACTTAACATCATTAAATAAATATTAGTTTTCATTAGCATAAATACAAATGAAATTGTAGTTTCTACCTAATTTAAGCATGTGTTCTTAGAAGAGCTAAGAATTAAAATAATCAATCAAATATTATACCCTATATATTATCAAGACAAATAAGCTCTTTCTTTGGATTGGATGTTACTCAAAAGATGTGATTGAGATTTTCTTGGTGGATGTACATGATCAAATGAACATCATGTCCACTCGATACATGAACAATTTAGATTGATAAGAGATGGAATAGATATATGAGTGGCTCTATAAAAGCATATCACTTCATTATGTTATCAAGAACTTTCTAAGAATAAAGAAGGAGCCCTATATTTATAGCTTTTTTTAAATGGATGTGGACTACTAGATAAGATTGAATATCAATTGATGATCATTAGTCATCCTCTTCATAATTGATGGAGATGGACTGTGTAAGAATAATGGTGGATGAGGCATGGGATTATGACATGTTTTGTTGAAAAAATGATTGCATGGGGTTTAGAAATGATTTAAAAATTCATTTCTGAGAGAATGTGAAGAATATAATATTTATTAATTTATGAATAATAGGAAATGTGTATTATTTAGAATTTTTCATTAGATATGATATTAGATAATTAATTGAGATAAATTAATTAAAATAAAGTGATGTGAATTTTGTGGGATAGGTTTTGATTATGGGAGAAAAGGTTACTTGGCTAGGGGGATGAATAGTGAATTGACTAGCGATGCTAGTTCGAATATAAGAGTGATTAGAGGATTTAAAATGATGTTAGTGTGGATTAATAGATAGCTAAAATTGAGATGAAGTTTCCAATTTTAAGTTTCTATAGTATCAATTCAATTTTAAGATTTATGTGATATTCCACAAATGCCAAACAAAGCTATAATGAGTGTTAACGATGTGATAATGTCATTTTTCTAGTGCCAATAATAGATTAAAAGAATGGATTGGAAAGAAAAGAGAAAAAAAATAAAATAAAGGATATTCCAAAAAAAAACATTACCAAGAAATTGTGAGGTGAGAATTTAAATTCAATAATTAAAAAAATAAGTTAATTTATTTTTATGTGAATTGTACAGATTCTTGTAGTAAAATCAATCTGGACATCGTATTTCAATAGAGAACCTATTAGTAAATTATTTATTAACTTTATCATTATATAAGTTGATAATTTACATTGTTGGCTAGCTTGAATAATCTCTAATATGCCTTCACTTTCGTGCATAAACACTAAGTTTGAGCCACTAGGGAACTTGATTTTAAAATCAAAAGTGTCTGAAATAAGTTAGATATAAATTTGGAAATAAAGTGGAACAGGGTTTAGTGAAGGGGAATGTGACAAAATTTATTTTGGATAAATTATATTACCTTGCTTACCCTATTCTGGTGGATGAGACACCATTCTAAAGAAAAGATTATAGAAAAGATGTATGTTTGTTTTTTTTTGAATTTTCGAAAATGTGGTGTGGACATTGATGAGATTAATTATAATTATTCTTTTTAGTTGGGAATAAATGATTCTACAAGAGAACAAAGGCATTGATTACTTTAAATGAAGTACCCGATTTAATTATGGGTGTTATCAGAAATAATTTACTGTTGATAATAAGGTTACACAAGCAATAATTGATCATGTTGTGCGGTATGAATTTATGTTTAAAATATCACTAATGAAAACAAAATATAAAGGGATAAAATTAAATATGTCATTTTTGATGGGAAAAATCTAAAAAATGTCCATACAAATTTAAATGATATCATTTCCCTGTTTCTTTGCTCTATTGATTTGAGTTCTAGATATTTATTTTTAAAATTGTATATTATGTGCCAAATTATTGTAATTGTATTATTTTGAAAAGAAACATTTTCCATATAATTTAGATTTTTATTAAATCATAAAAATAATTTTCAAGTTTAATTGTCCAATATCTAATTGGATTATTGTCCATAATAATTTTAATTGATAAATATAATAAAACAAATTACTCTTTATTTTATCTTGATTTGGATGTATATTAAATCTTACATTTCATTTTATTTTAAAATATTTTAAATAATTTTAACATTATCAATATCTCACTAATTTTTTTACATTTTATTAAACACAATATTCTATTTAATTTAATGATTGTGTATCTCTATATATAAAAATAAAACTTGCAAAAGGTCTAGTCTATAAAGGGAAAGAAAACATGGGAATATTTCTTAAAGGGAGTATTCACTATGGATTTATTAATGCAGGGGCCACATTTCAAAAAGAAGTGGGCAATGCATTCATTTGTATGTTCAATAATACTATGCGGGTTTATTAGTATGCCTTTAATAATTATTAAAATTGGATATAATATCATTCATAGAACCTTGAAATAGTTTTTCAAAAAAATGCAGGGAATATGGAATATCTCTTAACCCTAAGAAATGTATTTTTGGTGTAGACATAGGCAAGTTGTTGGGTCACACTGTTTCCAAATAAGTGGTCATGACCGATCCTAAAAGGGTTAAATAAATAGATGGGATCCATTTTCCACACTCTAAAAGAGGGCATAGATTACTTTTTTGAATTGATCATTTTTTCCCTGTGATTTGTCTCTAACATCACAAACATCACCATTCCAATGGCAGGATGTTGAAAAGGTGTTGAAAAGGATCATATTATAAAATGTGTAGTTGAATATGAAAATTTATTTTTCAATAACAAAGAGGCTCTTAATCAAGCCACATTGTTGGCTAGTGTCAATTACAACAAATGTTCTTATCCGTTATCTTTTTCTTTCTCATCATAGAGTGGCTGCTATTTTTACACACAAATATTTAGAGGGTCATGATAAACACATAATATTATAAATTACGGCACTATAACATGATAAAATCAAGTATACCATTATGAAAAAGAAAGTGTTTGCAATTTTCAAAGCCAAGAAAGATTTAATATCCTATATTCCGAGTTAAAAGGTGAAAGCATTTATTCCCCCACACCATGGTCAGAGATAGAAATAATTTGAATTAGAGATGCATATGACCAAGCTTATAAGATGATAATGATTAGTTATGCTAACGTCCAAATCAAACATTGACACTACTAAGATAAACACCTTATAAGGGTAGGTCGTTGTACATGAAGATGGATTAGGTGAATCAGATTAGTATAAGGACATCATATTTAATTTCAAAAGTATAATATGTCGCTTTGATTTAATAGAGTCACAATAAAGGACTGTATGATTGGTCACTCGAATAAATGTGCTAACTAAAAATGGGTCAGCTTGAAGGAACTCCGATGGCATTCTCATAAGATGTGTTAATGGTGATGAAGAGTTAAAATTGACATGGAATTTCAGAATGACTTATGCAGAGAACATTATACAGAAAATGTTATAGCTCACATTATTATTAGTGCTAGTTATTTGTGGCCTTCAATTTTCAAATATGCTTAGAAAGATATTAAGAAAATGTGATTCCTGAGAGAGGTTCGGATGAAATATTTTGTAGCTCTTTCCCTTAGCTTTGAGATTTATGAAACTATTTCATTAATGGGGAATTGAGTTCATTAGTGAGATTAGTGGAAAATCTAAGGTGGATCTTAAGTGCAATAATTATTTTAGGAAATGTGTACAAATTGTTTAAAAAAAAATGCTACTTACAAAATAATTATATATTTTTTATAAAACATTTTCATCACAAATTTTGGGGTGTAAAAATATTTTTTTCTGACATTTTATTGTGTTTTAGAACAAAAAATTTATTAAAGATGTGTGAAGATTTTAGGATCAACATAATTTATGCTTAAAAATATTAAGCTTAAGAAAACAAGCAAATTTAACCCAACAATAATATTTTGATCATAATTGAAAGTAGAATTCTTAAAAGAAATGCGAATAAAAGAGATAGTATTAACTATGGGTAAATGTAATAAGTTCAGAAAAATACATAGGTAAAATCCCCCCATGAATTGGTATATGAGATGAATAATATCCACCTTCCAATTTAGAGATGCTTACTTTCCATTATTTGTAATAAATGAATGAAGAGGAAACTAATCTTAATGTTAAAGGTATCAATCAATCATCGATATGGATGAAACCAAAAGGAATACATATGAAAAGTGTGTAAATTTCAATAAAAATTGAAAATATAATTTACAAGAAATAATTATCAAGGGATTTTTAATTGTGTGATTTTAATTTTCTATGAGATAATAGACATGAAGATAAATAATAACATGGAAAAGTGTTAATATTTTTGGATTGGGTCATATATAATAGACATCAAAATTAGGTAGAACACTTTTTTTAGAGATGTTGATGGTGAAGCGCTTGATCTATTTATCAATATTTGAAATATCAAACAATTTCTTAATCGTTGAATGATCATACACTATTTTTACATTAGATATATGTGTATCTTCTTTCATTTAATTTTTCATTCATCTTCTTCTTTATTGGTGTTGTTATTTCATTAAATAAATAATATGTAATATTATTGTTATGTACAAATTATATAGAGGTCTGAACTTAACATAGATAAATTATAGTTACAATAATCAATAAAGTTTTTGAGCCCAATAAATAAGATACAAGTATCCTTCCACTAGAAATATTGTGGGATCTAAGGATACCCACAAGGGGTATTTGTCTCTTAAATAAAACTAATAATTTTAAGTGTTCATAAATATTGTTTTTTCTTTCATGAAATTGTGTAAATTTTTTTTAGTTTATATTTGATTTTCTTAGTATGATTTATGATACCTTTAGTTAATTGGTCCTCTTTTCCATAGTTCAAAATATACCATTTGGTTCATTTTCAACTAGTTCAAATTATACCATTTGGTTCATTTTCATGGTTGAAATCAATTCCTCACCTAATTCTTATCGTGGTTGTAGTCCACCTAGTCTTGATTTATTGAGCCAAAGTTTAAATGTCACCACTATCTTGTGCCTAAACATTGAAATTTACCCATGGCTATTTTCAAAAATTTATATATGCCTAAGTCTAAGCTAGCCTCATTGTGTTAATGGTTAAGCTGCATGGTCACTTCAACACCTTAACCTATGATCACACAAACTCAAAGACCTTTTTGAGTCTCCCATACATCACATGTGGCTCAGTTAGAGTTTAGTTATAGGTCACAATGTATTTGGTGGTTGGGATTGTATTATGTTGTTGGGACTGTATTATGTCCATGAGGTCTTTGGTTCGAGTCTGAGCACAATCAAAGTTGTGGGCTTAGATAAAATATGGTAATGGATCTAAAGTGAAATCAACCTGTAATGAATGGGTACATAAAGAGGATTTCAAAATAAAAAAAAGGTAAACTCATGAATCTTTTTATGCCTAGAAAATCATCGGCTACGAAGTGAACCAACCATGAGCAGCAAACACTCTGCGTGGATCTTGAGTAATATTGTGAGCCTATAACCTCGTTATTAATTACAATCTGCTACATGCCTTACTTGGATCACAATTACATGTTGACATGTGACTTAGTTTTGGCTCATTCAGAAGATTTCATGTAGATTAATAGGATTTATTTTTAGGTTCACTTAATTTTTATATATTAATCAAATAATATATAGTACAATGGATTAATAAGATTTGATTAGGTACTTATCATTGTTTAAAATTTTAGAGAAAAAATTGTAAATACACAGTTTATGGTTAATTGGAAGTTTTCACATTGATCAATTATAGATTAGTGGGAGGAATTTAAGACATTGAAATATTTGAGAAGTATGTAGCCTCTAGAAACTAATCAATGGCTGCGTGGCCCAACCAATGGCTCCTACTTCTCATGTTTAGTCCCAATCAAAGTTTTCCATAAAATTTCATTTGGACCACTCAAAGATTATGACACTAAGTCCATGTGAAAACCAAAAGAGAACTCTAAACCCATGACCAAATAGAAGTGCCTTATGTCATAAGGATATAAATCAAAGATAAATTAATAAAATATATGGATCAATGGAATTTGATATTCAAAATCCATGGAATTTCACCGTGTGGATTAGTTGAGATCTTCCAATCATGTCAAATTCTCATTACTTGACCACAATAAAATATGCGAAGGCAAAATTATATCTAGGTGATTTTTACTAAATTTGACATATTGATTTCATTCGATGATTAAGAAAATGTTAGGTGTCACATTCTACCCATCTTGAACCCTTGAGTGATCTAAACATGTTACTTTATGGTTGGTCATTGGTAATTTTTTTGCCAAAGTGACTATTGAGGCTCTTCTTTTACCAGTTTCTTGATTTTTTGAAATAAGACTTCTCTATGAGGCATTCTATTAGATCTCAATATGGATTTTGTTTTCTTTTATGATAAAATTTACAATTTGGATGGTTTATTCTGACAAAAAAATTTTTTTTATTCAACTTCATATGATCACAATAAACATGTTCATTGGTAAAGATGAGATCTAAGCCAACTTGTCATAAATTTTTTGGAGAGATTAAATAATATGTTCTTGTGTAAGGATGGTTAATGATTGGTTGAACTCATAAATAATTTTGATGTAGACACTTATCTCTAGGTCAAAGCACAATAGCGTACCTTAATTTTTGGAATAAAGAGGTTATATGCACTTCCAATCTCTCTTAAAATATATTGATTTTAGACTATTAATATTAATCAATAATATATGTCTTAGTTTCTATATACAAATATGTATTACATATCTACATTTTTTATTTTCAAAAAAATAATTTTTTAAGGAATTTTTTTTAATTTTATTTTTCTACTGCCTAATAAGATACAATATTATTCATTGGGTCCTTCTCAAATTCCATTATTTAAATTTTTATTTGGATGTTTTAGAGGGAAATTTGTTAATAAATCTATTAAGGGTTTCTTTCTCAAAAAATTTAGTTGTGTAATAAATTTCTTGTTTTATATGTTTGGCTTTTCTTAGACGTTTATGTCCATGCTAGTGAAAATATTGCATAATTTAAAAAGTGTTGTGTTCTTAGAAAATCTAGCAGAGATTTACATTTAGTTAATATTCTAGTTTTTTTTCTTGGTCATGGATATATGAGGCTTTGAATGTAGACTAAATAAATAGTGAATTTGTAAATATCCTTATGCAATTTTAATAGTTCAATATGTAATATGTAGTTACTTATTTTAACTAGTTTTATAATTTATTATTTTTAATTGTCTATCATGGATAAGTATGATGATTTTATAATTTATTTTAACTAGATGTAAGCATCAAGGTGGAATTCTAAAAGACAAGGATAAAGAGATTGATAAGGTGATTTAGGAGTCTCCTCTGACTCAAAACCAAAAGGCAAATAAATCCTTTACTAAGGTAGTTAGATTAAAGCTAGATTCCAAATAGTAGTCTCAGTTGAAGCCCAACAACCGAATGATTTCAAATCCCTTGGTTTCTTTTTATAAGAAAATACTAAAAATAATGTTGCACAATGAATATTGGTACTCTAATAGGGGATTCATGTATCATTTCAACAATCTTTGGCCAAAGTTCATAGATATCATTTTTTGGATATTTAAAAATTGGAAACCCCTACTACATGGTAAGTTGGACCTTTACGCTAGAGCCAAAGTTTTGTTTATAGCTAATTTTCATCTCATTTCAGACAAAGAGTTGTTTCAAAACAAATAATGAAGTTGGGATCCACATCAGCGATTCATGAAACACTGGTTCCTAGAGTTCAATCCACTCACTAAAGCTTTCACTACTCAATCTATCTAGGTCTATTTACCTCACCTCCCCCTTCATTTTCAGTCTAATCCTTATTATAGGTAAACAGGCTACACTCTAGGAAAATTCCATTAGACTAATTCTACCACATTCATGTTCACACATGCTACATTTTCCAAAATTTTGCTAAATATTGACATTTCAAATGACCTACCTACCTCTAGTGACTTGGTAGTTGAAGATCATGTTTGTAATCAACCCTTTGATTATGAAGGTATTCCCTTTCAGTGTCGTAGATGCTTCAATACATTGTTTTATCTGTCTCTTTTGTACTAGGCTCATGGACCATTCAAAACCTATTTGTAACCTGATCAAATAAAAAAATTAATAATAATTTTGTGTCGATCATTTTATTATTAATTTGGATTTTTAAATTTTTTTCACAATTATATAACTATGTGTTGATTTTAATCATCACTAAAATGTTAATTTAAACTTTGAAAAAACACTAACCTAATGGAGAGAATGTAGTAACCAAAATTAATTGATCACCTCCATTTTAATATCCATTTTTCATGATTTGTTCTCTAAGACCTTTTCACTTTACACATTAAGAAAAAAGTCTCCATTATCATGTATTTTAGTTCATGATGCCTAATATAATCAAGTGAATGTATGTAAAATTTTGAACCCTAAACTTACAATTTTTAAGTATCTTTTTTAAATTGTATTTGTTGCAGTCTTAGTCTATATTTTGAATAGCATGTACATATATTTATAATGACCTTAAATTAGGTTGGATAACCACAATGACCATGTATACCATCTAGATGTCAGTTCCTTGAAGCTTATCACTTAAAATGTTTACATTGCATACTTTCGTAATGTCTCTCGTCTGGGCCTATTTAAAAAAAGAGTGGAGATTAGGTTATCTATTTTATTTTATTTTTTTCCTTTAGTCATATCTACCTTTAAATGATAATAATCAAGGTCACACTATAAATAAATTGGTATCCTTTATTTGATTTGTTTCGGGATATTTGAAGGTGTATAGTTAAGATCCAACACATTACAAATTAAATATTCATATTTGTATATATGTAGTGGTCATATTATTTTAATCTTTTACATTGATTAATTATAGTACATTGGCCATTATCACTTATGAATTATTATGACCTTTATTTATACAGTTACTGAATATGACTAAAAACATAATTTACAATACATCATATAACAAGTCCACTAGTTTAATAAGGTTCAAGTGGTTTATAAGTTAACTCAACACCATGCTTGAGCTAGTACATGTGACCTTCTCATAGAGGCAATTCCATTGAAATTGAGCACATTGTATAACGTGTTTGTGATTCATATAAGTTTACAATTTTTTTTAAGTAAATAACATTTTTAAGGTCAGTAAGGTGAGTGGGAATAATCGATGAGATAGGGGTGCGTCAATAAAGTAGCTTGGTTGTTATATGCACCATCCAAGTTCAAATTTTAGAGATATTAGAAGGTCAATTGTGGTCGTTTCACTGGGATTTGCTGGTTGTGACCGTATTGATGGTATTCACCGGTTGTGAAAATATTGTTGGTATTCCCCTGTTGTAGTGGTATTGTTGGTATTCACCACCTGTAATGGTAATATTGGTATTCGTTGATTGTGGCAGTAGTGTTAGTATGAGCCAACTGTGACTATAATGTTGGTATTGCCCAGTTATAACTACTAATATAACCGATTATTTCTCTGATCAAAAGCTTTATACCTATCTAAAAAAAATTAATAGCAATAAGTCCACCACATAATTATCACTTTATAAATTATCCTATTTTTGTTATTTTATATATATAACAAAACCATAAATACTAAATAATTATTATTATACAATCCTTAAACAATAACATAAACTTATTTTAAATCTTGAATTATGTATTCTATTTAATTTCTATAATTAATATTTTTAATAATAATATTTCCGTTTATATTCTAAATTCACATAGTCACTTCTAATGATTTTCATTGAATGAAATGATCACTTTTTAACTTAATCTTATTCACCCAAAATATATATATATATATATATATATATATATATATATATATATATATATATATATATATATATATATATATATAATAATTCAATAAATAATAAAAATATCAACATGACCCCAAAACAAAACAAAACAAAATCCTCCATGGACACATCCACAGAAGTCGAATTTAGTTGACCATAAACCTCGCGGACTCACGAAATTCACTTCGGATAGCAGCACCGTATTTGACGTACCTTCCATTTCACGTACGGATGGACCTATTCACGATAGTTTGTAAGTAAGTGATTGCTCTGTTGGAGAAAAGGGAATTTATGGTGGCAGTTATTTACGTAGTTTAAAAGGGATACGCCGTATATTACTTTAAATATTCGCTTGGCCGTAATTCGTTAAAGATTTAAAAACAAAATAAGCCGCGGTAAATATATCCACATACTTATTCTGTGATTTTGGTGGATCAAATTTTTTCTATGGATTATTAAACTTCCTTATATTATTACATTTCTTGATGTAATAATTTTGAAAGGTGTTGATCGTTATGTAGATAAATAGTCGTAGCATTTTTCTCACCAGTTATAATTTAAATTTTTTTTGAGAGAAAGAATAGTGGTAGAAGTTTTGTTTGAACATTATTTCGTAAAAATGATGAATGATATTATTTTTAAGGTATTTATATTATGTTTGTCAAAATATATCTCAATATTTTTAACATAGATTTATCTAATTTATGTATGTTAATTTAAATTATTTTTATAACTAAATTAATTTTTTAAAAGTGTGTGTGTATTTATATATGTAATTAAAAAATAAAAAATCGTAATTTTTTAAAAATAAATTAGAGATATTTAAAATTTTGTAATAAATTCACTAGAAAATAATAAAAAATCGAAGAAATTTGAAAACAATGGATTATTTTAAATAAACTTTTAAAAAATATATATATATATATATATAAAATTTAGTAGACGTTCAGATTTTTAATTAAGGTGGAATTACGAAAATTCTTAAGGTAACTTTAACGGATCAACCTATTTCGTATAATATAGAGATGGACTAAGGGACTGATTAAATATACCTATTTAAAATTCAATGTGACTTTAAAGACAATATTTGGATTTTGAGATTTTTATATTTAACATGCAATGTGACTTTAAGAACAATATTTGGATTTTGAGATTTTATTTTTATTTTTTAATTTTTGGTAGTTGATAAAATAAAATAATTAAAATTAAGGTTTTATGATAATAAAATAAAATCTATTGAAATTCATGATAAATAAAAGATATTGTCTATAATTATACTTAAGTATGGAGTTGAATATTTTTAGGGAAGTGAAAATGTTTTTGAGACTTTTATTTATCAAATTAATGACAAAAAAAATGCACCACATAAAATTCAAACCTCCTCAATATTATTTAGTAACCTCAAAAATTCAAATTATTGAAAATAAGGCTCTAATAACTGCAATAATATTTTGATTAGAAAGCTAGTGTAATAAAATGTATCGTAATAATAAATTTTGAAGCTACAATAAATTATATCTAAATATTTTTTCTCTCTCTCTCAAAATGCTTCTTAATGCTCAATAGATTATAATAAAAATAATTTTTATATTAATTTTCAAAATATTTATATATGTCTAAATACACTAATATGCCTATTTGTTTATAGATTAATTCAAATTAGGATGATCTTGCCATGTAAATTAACTTCAAATAATTTGAGAAAAAGGATAAGACATGACAACAAACCAACATACAACCTATCAAATCTGCAACACCCGAGACTGAAAGAATGTTCAATATTTTTGTGTACCTAAATAATGTACCTAAGTGTGTTTCTAAGTGAGAAGAGGAAATTGGAAGAAAGATAAAAGGGGAGATAAAAATATAAAAACACAATAACAATCAAATGAATATGTAAATAACACATAATTTAAACCAATACACTAATACCTTAAAATCATACAAATTTATAACTAATAAATACCTAAAAACTACTTTTAAATATTTAAAGTAACAAGAATGTCTAAAATATTATAAATTTTATATATGTATATATAAATTATATGTATATATAAATTATATGTATATATAAATGATTTTAAAATTTTACCCTTAATAAATGATAGAAGCAAATTTCAAATTTGTAAATTCTAAATTGTCAATTCTAAGTATATATATTATCTACTTTATATAATTATATAAAAATAATCAATTTCACTTAAAAGTGACACATTTACTAATATTTCAAATTATTTAGCATTTTTGATTATGTTAGAAGCATTTCATTACGGATGATTGCTTATTTCTCTTATTCTTTAGAACGATACCTCTTGATTTCAAAAGGCATTGGATACAAGATCCTTATTAAATAATAAGAACAAGACACCAAAATACATAAAGGAAAACAAACATGAAAGTATTGTAAATATATTTAACTTTAAAATTAATACTATTCAAGAATAGTAACACATGTTATAAACAGATTCAAAGTGCTATAACATGCCCATAAATGAAGACCATTATGTTTTTAAAAATACTCAACATGTCTTTTATATCTACCAATATACTCAACCTATGTCCCTTAAGTATATTAAAATACACATACAACGTTTAGTTCTTATGTTATAGATTAAAAATGATATAGGCAAAAAGATTAGCAGAGATCAGTTGGGAGAAGGAAGGAACATAGTAGAAACCTTAGGTGGAAATAACAATGCAGAGGATGGTGACAAGCTTGTAGGTCAACGAGAGGCTTGCCCCAGCAATTGTGACTGTCTTGTCCTTGTAGTGAGGCTCGTCCTCTACCAACTATATTATAGGATCAAATTTTTATTTTGTAGCTAGTTTAAAATAGGGTTTTGGATCTAGTTCTTTCAAGAATGTTGTTTGTTTCAAGGATTTCCTTCTTTGGCTTCTCCCATAACTTTCCAAGTTCATATATCATGGAGCAATAGGATGAGATGCCAACAATAGAAAGATCTCTCCCAGAGATAAATATATCATTGAGCAATTGGATGAGATGCCAACAGTAGAAATATCTCTCCTAGAGGTAAATGCCTTAATTTGAGATATTTAAGAATATGTTGTTATTTGTATATTTAATATATTCTAGCCTCGATCATAGGATCTACATTAATAGGTCTATTCTACTTGGACTAAGAAATTTGAGATCAATTTATACTCAAAGGGTTTCTTTATAGTTCAGTTTCTCTCCCTTAAATTTGTTCAAAAAAATTTTAAGGAAGGCACATGGTTTTGGGGTAGAGCTGGGCTCTTTACAACTCTTAGGTTTTTTGGTTTTGATCCTACTCCTATGCTGGTGTCCAAAATTTTGGTTTGGGTTCGGCTCCCAATTGTTCCTCTTCCATTTTGGCACCTTTCAGTGTGTGAAGCTATTGAAAATTCTTTGGGAAGCCTAATTGAGATATATTTTGAGAGATTTTAGCAAGGACTCCTTACCTACGCTTGCATTTATATGGAGATGGATCTTAGCAAAGGTTTATCACATAGAATGCTATTAAAACATGATCTTTACCTATGGATGCAAGCTTTGGATTATGAAAACACTACAATGAAAATTTCATTTTTACCATCAAAGTTTCCATCTTCAAAGTACATGCCCTCACACAAATAGATCAAAGAAAAAAAGAATTAGTTAATTAAATATAAAAGTTGGTACTTGTATGAGCATCCTCCTTCGAAAGAAGAATTTAAGAAAAAATATACAGATGGACCAACAAAGAATTTTAGAATGGAAGATATGGAAGAGACATCTATAAAAGATATTATTTTAGGTGGAGGAATAAAGAGATCACATGAATCTGATACTTCTGAGTCAGATATGGATCATTCCCCAATTGAACCTCAATTACAACTAGTTATTATTGCTATTCCTTCTACACCTCCTACAATACTATGGACTAAAGTTAAAAAGAATAAGGGTAAAAAATAACGCTTTGAAATTGTTGGATAAGGTGCTCCAAAATATATTTAATCTAAGTTATTCTCTTATTTATTTATTTTCAACCCTTGAAGATTTTTTTAATTGAAGGTGGCTTGACTTTTCAAGTGTGATTTTTCCACCATCTTTTTATATGACTAATTTTATGCTATAATTTTTTATTAATTAAGATGCACTTTTCAATTAATTAAAAGAAAAATACACACATGCAATTGACTGAAATAATATCATTGTAAAGAAGAGCTTGTTTGAACACCATAACATCATTTAATTAACAAGGGTGCATAACATCAAGTCCATGTGGAAGGATTAGGAGGATTGAAAATTAGTTTTGAGGATTTTGTAAATGCTAATATTAATAACATGTTTTATGAATAAAAATTGTTTATATTGAGATTGTAGTAAGTCAAACAAAACTAATAGTTAAAAATGTTACAATTTCCTTGAATCATATTAACTAGTTCAAACATCATAGTGCTTACTAGAATTCTACAACTAGTTATAGACTTAAATCTATAAAATAGCCTAATGCTTACACCATTTTACAAGAATTCTAAAATAATATAAAATATATAAAAGCATTTAGAAATCAAGGTTAAATTTACTCACATTATAGTGAAATGAATCTTGAAGATTTGAAAAAGATACACCAAAGTGATTCGATAGAAGCTTTACATATCGAACAACTTGAACTGTACCAAGTCTTATCATGGGTAGAATGCCTGGGGATGGAATGCCCATTGGTCTTTGTGGAGGTGACATTGGAGGAGTAGGTTGTTTGGCAGGTACTGTGACTTGTTGAGGTACAAAGCTAGCACATGGGAAATGGGGTGGAGGTGGAAGATTCGCTTAAGGTAACCTTGCTTCTTGTACCATTGATGTAGGCATAGATTCCTCTCCAGCCATTTTGGAAAATAAGCTTGAAAAAGTACACCCAAATGTATTGTTCTGAATTCATCTCTACATTAAGAGAAAATAGAACTCCTTAATTTAAACTATCTTAAATAGCTTCACCACAATTCTTTAACTTGAGAAAAGGTCTAGATAAGAACACCTGCAGAAAATAAAGCATAAGGCATCCAAATCAGTCAGTTTAATGATTAAAAGTTAACATCCATGTTAATATGCCTAAACAAGATAATCTCTTATCAAATCCTATTTAGAAAAATAACTAGAAAACATAGACTAAAACTAAAACACCTGATGACCAATCACAAATAACAATAAGTAGAGCCTGTTATACGTCCAAAACATTACCATAGAACTAGACCTTATAAAATATTTTAAATCCCCAGAATAAATTACCGAACAAAACATGCACAAAATGGCAAAATAACCCCATGTTTGCTAATGCATCAATATTTAACAGCACCTAAGCCTGTATTCAGAAAATTAGTCAATCAAAAAATTAGTCAGTTCTCTATTAAAACATTGTTCAAAACAAAATCCCAAATCTAGTTGTCTCAATAGCTAAAAAAATATGAAGAAAACAAACGAAAAATATCCTCCTACCAAACCCTAGAAATCTTCAAATGCAAAGAATTGCCCAAAAAAATGATCTTCATAATTTGATGTAGCAGATGGATGAGGAGAGAGGTGGAGGATAAGGGTTTTAATGAAATATAGGTAGAAATAATTTTCATGGCAGTGTGTTGGGCAAGAAATATTTCAATCCAACTATTTTCTTGAAGTATTTCACAATTTTATTTGTTAGTGATTGGGTCAGGATTGAAGCCATTAAAAAGATATATGTATTTAGGGGAAAGTCAATGTATTTTTTTGGCAAGAACAGGACAATAAGAGAAGCCATGTGGAGGTTCAGTGCTGGAATTACTGTGGATTTTTATTGTTACCTTCTGTTAAATTTTGAAAAATAATTACAAAATTGTTTGATTGTAGGTTAAGTTTGGGCTCTACCTAGGATGAACAAATTTGTGAAAACAAACAATAAGAATAATAAAAATGTTTAGAATCATAAACATAAGTTGAATGGTGAATGCCCAAATTCTACAGAATAAAGTCACCCACGTCCATTCAGATGACCACAGAGAAGATATGGACCATTTATATGGCCCATTTATTTTGACGAGTGGTCTTTACTGGCTACACAAAAATGCTGCTATGGGAATTCCCAGAGTATAAACATAAACCTGATAGATAGTCAGACTAATAAAAACACCCACATACTCAGCGGGTATATGGAAAACTTGACTAAAATCTGCATAATCTTTGTACATAATTTAATGAAAAACTCATAAAACCCCTCTATTTCTATAATGTAGATACATTAGGAGGGATAAGGGTATTCTTATGTGACGAAGAAACTACTATAGCAGATAAAAAAATATAAATCTGTTCCTGATAATGGAGAGGGCCATTTGCATCTGCAAATTTGGAGGAGCACACTTACAAGACAACGTTGCTCTTCCTCTCAATCTTTTAAAATTGACCACTCTTGCTATGGGATTCGATCTCGAGACCTGTAGATTTGAAAAATTAACATAAATAAAGAGATGTATTTGGACGGTGCTGGGCGTGAAGATTATGAAAAAAACAAGAAGGATTGAAAGGATTGTATGTTTAAAGTTTCATGGGCTCGATCAGACTAGGCATAGAAAATTGACATCACTAGAGAAAATAATCAAAGCATTTCTCTACCACATCCACCATTAATTTCCACTTTCGGTGCAATGATGAAGATGTCCCATGTTTCGAAGTAGCAGGTACAAAGAATAAAAAAGCATATAGTAGTGAGCAGGTGTGGCATAAAGCAGAGAGAATGAGATAGCTGTGAGCAGGGAGGCTGCAAATTTTTCATAAAAATAAATTATGCCGAATACCATTCACTTATGTTCTTGTACTAGTGCCACATATCAACGATGGGATTAAAATAAGATTATTATGATTGAAAAATGGTGGTTCAGAAAAGACTAAAATAAAGTTGGCTCCTTGGTTTGCAAGAAGTTGGTAATAACATCTTAAATCTTTCAACGAATGAACGGACATCAAAAACATTATTCTATATGTTCACTTATATATCTTGCAACTTGCTCATTCAAAATAGTCACATATTTTTCTCACACATCAAATCATGCATTCTGATTGAGTAAAGCAAAGATGATTAATAAACAATTAAGATAAAATGAAACCAATAGTCCCTCCCTTCGGGACTAATAGGAAGGAATAATAGTTAAAGAGCTATTAAAATAAATGATAAAATTTCATAAAATATGCATAAGTAAGGAAGATGGTTGGAAGTTTTCGTCCATTCAAAGTTATGTACTTCAAAAATCACACAAATAGGTGTTACACCCATTTGTATTTTTATAGTGTTTTGGATATGTATTTCAAAAGGTCATTATTTGGAAATATTATTGTAAATTTGTTCCAACCGTGTAAATCTGACATTATTAAAATGATATTGTTATATTCTACGATTAATACGCAAATCATGGCTTTTGTATCTCTATAACTTTAACATGTAAAACACTCTCAAATAAAGAAAAATATACCCTTACTGTTATATAAAAAAACTACAGGATAGACACCCTGTATACATCTTTTAACAGAAACAACAGAAAACTTTGCATTGTTATTTTGAGTCTTAGGCTCTACAATCCACAAATGAAATAAAATCGTGAATAACACATGCTATGACTCTAGATGTGCACAGATCATGGTGAAGCCAGCATCACTCAATAATCTATTCCTGTCCACGTGGACAAGGCTGTATGAAATACAAGAACAAGTCTGGTAATAAATGCACAAACGCAAATACATATATACTGATACACATTATCCAAAATACTATAGGGAAAGATCAAGTAATAGATACGAAAGCCACAAATACAGATGTACACACACACAGAGCTGTAACCACTTTGGCATGTGGTCACATTCATCGATAAGGGCATTCAACAGCATCCACCGTGTCCTATTCCTGGACTATGACCTTCGTCTTTAACCGTGTTGGGTGTTCTTGCAATACTATCGTCTTTATTTGTTTGCCTTCCATCATATATCCCCTCTTCACTCCGTGTTGGCCTAAAGCTTACATCTACCGCCAACTCCGTATAGCGTTCTATCTCTCTCTGATGAACAACCGTCGGCATACTGAACATGGGTGAAGAATCAGGGGCAAGATTTATGATTGGATCATTGAATGCTTTCAATGGGCGAGCATTAGATAAAAGAGTAGCCCAAACAATGGTGGAGAGGAAAAGCATGAAAGTAAAACCGATTTTCATTTTGCAATAATAAGAGTCTATTCAGATATAGAGTTAAAGATATCTAACAACAGTTCTGAAGCGCTTCTAAGACTTAATAGCTGATGGACTTGGAAAACAAGCAGTTGATGCATTTTTTAAAGAGTCCAGCGGACTATATATAGACTTTTCTCGGGCGAAGTTTGAGCTTTGCTCCTCTGTATAGGCGGCGCCAATAAGTATTGTAAGGAACATTCCACATTTTATATAAACTGAATAATCTAGAGTACCTGACAAAGGGGACTCTAGTTTGAGATTCCAGTTCTTATATTCAATTATTATGTATTTATATTAAAACTAATTTTCATTTTAAGGCATGACATTTATATTGTTACTATATTGCTGTTAAATACTTGTATCTTTGCAGATGTTTATGAGCCTCACAAAATGTCGGCCTCCTCTGGATTCTTTTAATATACTAATCAAGTTGCAGAATACTTCAGTTTAAAATTTAACAAAGCGCATCATTAGTTTAAAATTGTTCTTTCCGTCACAAATTGTTTGTTGTTTAGTTTTAAGTACCAAGAACACATGCAACTGTCAACTAACTTCATTTAAAATTCTATTTATAATTCCGTTCCACCCACCTATATGTTTTCTCTGCGGATTTTGTAACAGCACTCACGTTTACAATTAGATAACTAATCCACATTTCATTCTGGCCTCTTTGTGGGCCGCTCCTCTACTTTTAATTCATCGTATGCAAATGCCTGCAAACTGCGTTATGCTACAGTTTAGAGCTCCATTGATGTGTTCTCATTCGTGGAAGGTTGATGTATTCTCTATACAACGAATAAGTGTTCCAATTCATGTATAGTGTTCCTATTACTTTCGTAATAAGTGGGGTTGTGGGGTGAGAATGTTGGAAATATTAGGTTAATATCTAATCTAATCTATTAGATATAGGATGAGAGGGAGGTTACAAGGACAGGAGGAAGGTTGTGGAGTTTTTATACCAATTCAGTTTAGTTAAGTTGCTATAGAACATAAAATGACTCATATTTAATAGGAGCTTATAAATTTATAAATATGTTTTTTTAATAGGGTTGAACAAAATTAATAAATTTTATATACAATTTTTAAGAAAAGATATCACTAAAAAGTAAAGATTTAATTTATAAAGATGTAAGCATATTTGTTCGTAAAGATATTATAGTAGAATGAGTGAGAATGGAGAAGCAATCATACTTAAACAATAATGAGATAAAGGTTCATCATTTATAGTATTAAATCTAGTTTTTTATATATTTAATTTTGAGAGAAATTTTAGAATAGTTATATTGATGAGTTATTGTTAACTTTTTTTTTCTTTTTGTTAATTTTTTTCTTTTTGTTTTCATCTTTAGAATCTTTTCCCTTTTTTAATTCTCTATAAAAACATGAATTTAGTTAGAAGAGAAAGCATCTATTTATTCCATATATTATTATCTCTTAAATTATAGTGTTTTAGTTTAATTATTTTATGTGTATATTCTCATAAATTTATATTATAAACGTAATATAAATATAAGTCAAGGAGGATATATATTGGCAAGGATTGAAGAAGAGAAAAAAAGGTATATTTGTAAAATTTTGAAATAAGCATTGTAGTCATGTGAACAACAAAATTTAATGTCATTTTATGTAGGGCAACAAAAATAGTAAGAAATTTTGTAGGAAGATTAAAAACACAAATGAATCTGAGGAAGAAGAATGATAAAGCGGGATTTGGAGAGGACGAAGAGGACTGAAGGTGAATGAAAGAAGTAGAACACATTATCTAAAGAATAGTGGTTATCATAACAATATGATGATTATTATAAATGTTAAAGTATAATAAAACTTAGAATTTACAATTTTTTTTAAAAAAAAAATTAATTTTTATAAAAGAAAAAAAATTAAGAAATATATATATATATATATATATATATATATATATATATATATATATATATATATATATATATATATATATGAAAAAATTGTAAACATTCGGTGATTTTATTTTATTTAATGAAAAAATATCGATATTGGAATTCTCTAATTATTCCTTCTTCTCTCTCACACACACATATATACACGAAAAAATTAAAAAAATAATAATAAGAAATTTAGGTGACATTAGATTATGTCCCTAAGATGAGTTTAGGACAAAAACACCTATCTAATATATAATATGATTTTAAGAATGAAATTTAATTTATTATTAATTTATTTTTTATTTTTGAGGGAGTGGGGTGATGGTTAAAGGTGACTTTATGATTAATTAAAGGTAACATAAATTTTAAAGACTAAAGATTTAAAACATAAAAGTAGGACAAAAGTATTTTAAATATTAATATTTTTATCGATAATAGTGAAACTTAAACAATGAAAATTTGTCAAATTCAAAATTTAAAACCCTGTGTTCAATTAATTGAAACGTTGTATTATTAACTAGAAAACTAAATTTATTCTTAAAATTTTAATTGAGAATTTAAAATTGAAAAAATAAATAAATAAATCAGTTTTAAACTCTTCAATATTATTTAAACATTTTACAATTAAAAAATTAAAAAAAAATTATACTTTCACCATTCATATAAATCAAATCTTAAATTTTTAAAATAATATTATTTTTATTTATTTATTTAAAATTTATACAAATATAATAACCAAAAATCCAATAATTATAATTATTATTTTAATGTCTGAATTATGACCTTTAGTGCTCTCTAACACTACGTTCAAAAAGTAATACTAGTATCAAAACAGTACACAGGGCTGGCTGAAGATTCTATGTGACCCTCCTTTTGTAGAGGTGGCCACTCTAGATCCAGCTGAAAATATTTTATTTTTCATTTAAATTGTATAATCCATATTCCCAAAAATAATATGAACTTTGAAATGAGATCCCACTTCCTTTAATTAATTTATTTTTAACTGAATTCTGGAGGTCTTTGCAGTATAAGAGAAATAATATACTCACCATCATTACTAAACTGCTTTGAAAGTTGCAGATTCTTTAGATTCAACAATTGAATATTTTGAAATACTCAAGGGTATCAGATTTCAACCTGTGGGTCGCTTAGATTCTATAAATAACCGTATTAGCGCAACACAACCATGCTTGTCAGATTTATTTTTCTATAATTTCACATCTTAATGATAAATGAAAGCCTCGCGAGTTTAAAATGATTCTTCTATTATTTCTCATTTTCTGTTATTCGTTATTGACAACACATGCATTCCCTTAATGTGTTCTTATTTTAACTCGAGTTTACTTTTGGAAAGTGAGTATACACTGCAAAATCTACTATACATTTTATATAGTTAACGCACATCTAATTTTGGTTTTGCTTCTTCAGTAGGTACGATTCTAGTTTATGTTTTTTTATTCAACTCTTAAACAGATTTTTATATGAAGATTAATTTAAAGCCACAACGACAAGACCAGTGAGGTACTATTTCTTTGAAAGAATTCAGTAGTTTATTATTTGGAGAACTTTTTTGTATGATTACAGTTTTGTCATGCCCCTCCCAGTTTAACTCTTGCTTAAGCTATTGATGCACGTGTTAATTAGGATTAGACATGCCGATTGTCTTATATTGTTTATTAATTGTTGGGCTTGCTTGCTATTGTTTTGTTGTCTTACCCCGCCGCCACCCCCCTTATTATATATAGTTTGACTTGCTTTGATTAATGCAGAAGTTGTCTTCTTATTAATTTTGAAATGTAAATTAAAGGAAACATTTTGCTTTAATTGTTGATTAATGTTTGTTTTTTAGATCAGTTAAAATTTAGTACTTTTTATCCATGAAAAAATTTACAATTTTCTAATAGTTAGTTTGTGCATTTTCTTAACAAAAATCATAAGAAATAGTAATTATCAATGTTTTGATTGATCAAAACTATTTACATCTTATTTAGGTATAGAGCAGTGATATCATCAACAGTGACTTCACACATACAAAAGCATCAAAGCAACAGTGATTGAAATGAGTTATTGTTGACTTTCTTTTTATTTTTGATAATTTCTTTATTTTTATTTTCATCTTTAAATTTTTTTCCAATTTTGTTTATTCTCAATAAAAACTTGAATTTAGTTAAATAAGAAAGCCTCTATTTGTTCCATATATTATTACCTCTTAAATTATAGTGTTCTAGTTTAATTCTTTTATGTGTATATTCTTATAAACCTATACTATAAACGTAATATGAATGTAAGTCGAGAATCATATATATTGGTGAGGATCTAAGAAGAGAAAAAAAAGTATATTTCTGGAAATTTTGAAATAAGCATTTTAGCCATGTGAACACCAAAATTTAATGTCATTTTAATGTAGGGCAAAAAAAGATAATAAGCAATTTTTTTAGGAAGATTAACAACACAAATGAATTTGAAGAAAAGAGTAATGAGAGAGCGGGATTTGGAGAGGACGAAGAAGACTATAAATAGATAAAAGAAGTAAAAGACACTATCTAAACAATAGTAGTTAGAATAAGAATATGATAATAATTGAGTAAACCTAAAAACTTTAATTTTTATTTTGTAAGATTTAAATAAAAAATTATGAAATTTATAAATATTAAAATATAATAAAACTTATAATTTACATTTTTTAAAAAACAAATTAATTTTTTAAAAACAAAAAAAAAGAAATATATATATATATATATATATATATATATATATATATATATATATATTGCAAACATTCAGTGATTTTATTTTATTTAATGAAAAAATAAAGATATTAAAATTATCTAATTATTCTTTCCTCTTTTATTTTTATTATTATTAATTTTGTTTATTTTTCATAATATTTACTTATTTATTTTTTACTAATTTTAATTTTGTTTTCAAAATTTTTAGTATATCATCAAATTTTCAGATTTTATTTAAATTTGGGGGGAAAATGAATTTTTTTTTTGTTTTAAATTTTTTATAGTTAATTGATTTAAAAAGAAACAAGAAAAAAAGAAAAAATCTAAAAAATTATAATAAATTTATGGAAAATAAAAAACAATATTTTTTTTTGAAAAAATTATAAAAATAATAATATTTATTTAGGTGACATTAAACATTGTCCCTAAGATGAGTTTAGGGTGATGGTTAAAGGTGACATTAGACTTTGTCCCTAAGGTAACATTATTATTTTTTTAATTTTTGGAGGAGCTGGGGTGGAGATGGTTAAAGGTGCCTTTAAGATGAATTAAATGTAACATAAATTTTGAAGACTAAAAAATTAAAAGGTAAAAGCAGGACAAAAGTATTTTAAATATTAATATTTTCGTTGATAATAGTGAAACTTAAACAATAAAAATCAAGGCTTTATAATAAGCAAACATTTGTCAAATTAAAAACTTAGAAACCCATGTGTTATTATTTGAAACGTTAAATTATTTACTACAAAATTAAATTTATTCTTAATATTTTATTTCAGTAGTTAAGATTGGATATGATTAAAAAAAAAAAAAAGTTTTAAACTTGCTTTACATTAAATAGAAGACATCCCCTCAATATTATTTAAAAATTTTAGAAGTACAAAATATCTAAAATTTTAAGCTTTCACAATTCATATAAATCAAATCTTAAATTTTTAAAATAACATTATTTCTATTCATTTACTTCAAATTTATAAAAATATAATAAACAAAACTCTAATAATTATAATAATTATTTTAATGTCTCAATTATGACCTTTAGTGCTCTCGAAACACTATGTTCAAAAAATGATACTAGTATGAAATAATATAAAGGTCTGAAGATTCTATGTGACCCTCCTTTAGTAGAGGCGGCCGCACTAGATCCAGCTGAAAATATTTTATTTTTCATTTAAATTGTATAATCCATATTCCCAAAAATAACGTGGACTTTAGATTGAGATTCCACTTCCTTTAATTTGTTCTTCTGTTATTTCTCATTGTCTGCTATTCGCTATCGATAGCACATGCATTCTCTCAATGTGTTCTTATTTTAATGCCAATTTACTTTTTGAAAGTGAGTATACACTTTAGAATCTACTGTACATTTTATATAGTTAACGCACATCTAATTTTTGTATTTGGCTTCTTCAGTAGGTACGATTCCAGTTTATGTTTTTTTATTCTACTCTCAAACAAATTTTTATATCAAGATTAATTAGTCGCAACGACAAGACCAACGAGGCACTGTTTCGTTGAATGAATTTAGTAGTTTATTATTTATGGTACATTTTTGTAAGTTTGTTGTTTTGTAGTGCCCCTTAACTCTTGCATAAGCTATTAATGCATGTACTAATTAGGATTGGACGTGCTGATTGTGTTATATCATTAATTAATGTTGGGCTTGCTTTTTTCTTTCTTTCTTTTTTTTTTCTATTATATATAATTTGATTTACTTTGATTAATAGAGAAGTTGTCACCTTATTAATCTTGAAGGATAAATTAATGGAATCATTTTGTTTTAATTCTCGATTAAAGTTTGTTTACTAGATTAATCAAGATTTAGTATTTTTGTTCATGAATTTTTTTGTTGTTCTGCATTAATTAATTTGTTCATTTTCTTAACAAAAATCATAGAAAATGGTAATTATCTATGTTTTGATTGATCAAGATTGTTTACATCTTATTTAGGCACAAATCAAGGATGTCATCAACATGGACTTCGCACATAAAAAGGTATTGAGGCAACAATGACTAAATCTATGTGGATATCTACTGGAGAATACAAACTATTTGAGGTATTAAATGACACAGTGGCTGGTCATATTACGTATAGTGAATATTTAACTGTTAGTCATTCTGTACAAAAGAACTAAATACACATTTAGTTAAAAAATTACTTATAGTATTTGTTTTACACATTTGTAATAACTGGTACATGAAATGATTTAATGCATTTATCCAATCTAAACAATTATGTTCACTATGCATTGCAAATTATTAGAGTGATCTTGTGCAGTGGATAGTTAAGTTCATTTAGCTACATTATTTTTATGTTGTGTTGCAGATAGATGTAGTTTTGTTTTAAAAAATTATCTATAAAAAAAGACAATTGAAACTGCTTGAGTCAGTTACTAGGCAGTCATCTTTGTAGTTGGTGCTCTTTTGAAATATGTTCATTCTGTTGTGCAGTGGATTGATTTTGCTTTGAGTTAAATAGTTAACATGTAATACCTCATAATATTGTCTTTTGCAAAAGCTTATATGTTAAACATTCATTTATATCTTTTGCATATAATATTCTCATTAGGAAGTATGTATCCTTCCATATTTGTTGCAACATCAAACTTTATCTTCTATTTGCACTATCATACTCTATTTAAGAATGCCTAGGAAACCAAATCATTGCTATAAAAAATATAAGGTTATATTCAGAACATAGTTACGTTAAACACAAAATTCATAATTAATTGTCTTTTCTTGAGGATCATGGCTCTAATGTTTTTGTACATTGAATTTGTATTAGTACATTTTTATTGTGCTCTATGTCTATCATGTTCTTTTAACTTTATCCAAGAAATTAAACTTGTGCACATACTTATTTCTAACATCATGGATCCATGCACCATTTTTATCCATATTTACAAAATAATATGTGGACAACAATAACATTAATCTAATCATTAATATCAACCTATTTCTAAGGCTAAAAATGTATGAACATTTACCAGCTTATTGATTCTTCCATTTTTTAACTTTATCTTTACTCTTTCTCTATCCACAATCATGTAAATGTGATTTTGATGTTGTGAGATACACATCTCCATCTCCATCAATGGCGACCTTTCCATGTGAGGATTATGCAACATATGTCTGTTTGGCCTTTACCACCATTCTCTATTAACAATCCTTATTGAAATGATCCATTTTTTCATATTTCTAACACTTCTTCAAGGATATATCTAGAGTCCTAGATGTGACTTTATAACTCAAGTAATTATCTCCAATATTTTATTTTCCTCTTTATTGGAATTGAACTTGCATGGACATGGTGTCATTCATTTGATATATGTCCATATACCTTCACCTTATTCCCTTTAATAACAAAGTTGTGACTAAATATTTCAATTTTATTTTCTATATGGTACTACTAATTACCATCAATAGAGTATCCCATGAGTTTGGACAAGAAAACAACAATGTGATACACATTTATTCACCATAAATGTTGACATCTATGGATGACACCTAACTTATATCATTGTTCAAGTTATTCAAGTTCTTTGCAACTAATTCATGGTTATTCAATTTAAATGGAAATAGATTATTTATAATAAATAGTAAATGTTTACCAAAAACATGTCCTAGTAAAATATACCCAAGTTATCCCAATGGCTTTTCACATAATTTTAGTTGAAAAATCTAGCAGCACTAAATTTAATAAAAACAACCTGTTATAGTTTATAGATTTCATATCAACTTTGTCCCATTATTCAAGTTTAATTACTATAGGTGTTATGTCTATTATATAAATAGACTAGTCTTCTTATGCCAAGAGATATTTCATATTGAGTTTCAAGAACTAAGAATTTTAACCATTGAAATTATCAATCTTTATCCTAGTGTATTGACATATTTTTTGTATAAATTTATTAGGTAGGGATACCACTTCAAGTAAACTATCTAACAAACAAATTCAAACATCTACAAATATTACAACTAAGATCTAATACCAAATGTTGGGAATAATCATGTGTACCATAAACTAAGACATATGCTAGATATGTTATTATAATCTTACATATAAAAAAGATTAAAAAATAATAATAAATTTAAAAATAATTTTACCTAGGAAAACCATTTAAACCAAAAAATCCAACACAATAACCTTCTTTATTATTAAAAAAAGAAAAAGAAAAAGAAAACCTATTTTACAATGTTACAATAGGTCTCAAGATACGGTTCCCTTTCATATAAACATTTAATATATATTATGATTACCACACTTTACCATGTGTATTAAACATTAAACACATACATATTTCTTGGAATAACTATTCATTTATCTATCACCCACTTGTTAATGCCCACACAATAGGGTAATTTGATTTCACCAATTTCTAAGCCAAGTGATCAATGTGTAATGCTCATAAATATATCTATGTTAGAGTGTCATAAGGACATTACTAACACTTCTTAATTATGATAATTATAATTATATAAGTTCTTGAAATTCCTTAAGTTAACCTTCATTTCTTGATATCTTTCACAACTCCTTCCAACATCACAATGTGACTTAATAATTAAAGTCCAGTTCACAATATTTTAATGTATAATTAAAATTGAAGAGAGACATAAGCAACTCTACCAACTTTACTACACACTAAAAATCTTTCACAATTATAATAGGTAGTCTCCATGCAACCATGAGTAACTATCTATGTTTTCATAATGAAAATGCACTCAGTGTTTATACATAATCCTTATGCAACTTCTACCATTCAAAAAATCATCATTATGTAGATCAATGAAAAGTTAAGGCAATTACAGACATCATTATCTGATTATAAATGCATGTTGTATTCAATTTTATTTAAGATTCACAAGTGTTGATATACACATTATCCTACCTTTAAATATAGTTGAAAGATAAAACTGAGGAATAATATACACAAAATTCAATGGGACAACATCTTGGACCAACTAAGACTTGGAAAAATTCCCTGAAATTAATTTTGTGACTTTCTAGGAGTATCCAGGGTGGTACATGGGAAAAGGAATTTTCAATATGTATGTTCTCAAACATTATGTATTGAATGCATTTATTATCATTGGACAAGAGTGCATATAATTTTATGTTATAATAAATCCTAATTCAAGGGATAATAGTATGACTCCCAACATGAGGGTAAAGTGTACTAAAATATTTAAATGTGTGCACACAGATGATCATAAAGGTATTAATTATGCCTAGACATATAGTCACACACATTTAAATAATGCACATAATAATGTATAAGGATCTTAATGTTTCACAATCTAAGACACTTACACATGCCATAGTTTAAGAAGATGCATAGTACAAGGTTGAGACTAGGGATTCATGTCTTGGTGATTTCCTATATATAATGACTCCAAGTTACTTTTATGAGTCACATGTTATTTTGGTTTAGTATCCTCATCTATAAATAAGGGAATAATTAGGTATTTAAATTAAATATAGTAGAGTATAAGAGGTGGTTGGGATTTAATACCCTTAAAGATTTTTTTCTTCAATTTCTTGAACAAGATCCATTTTTATAATGAACAAAGTAAAAGTCATTCATTTGATCTTTACAAATATAAATATTGCAATCCAATTATTATATTCACTAAACATTCCCTATTTCACAAAAAAATATAGATAAATTATACACATCATTGTAAACTAAAAAATACTTTCATAAAAATATTTCTATTTCTTTATATTTTATCTCTTCTCATAAAATGCTATGATAGAAATCATGTCTTATTCTCTGTGATAGACTGATCCTTCTAGTTACTCAAAATATTTTGATTGACAAATCATGTTATTATATGGTTTCATGGATGATAAAGCTATATTTTTTAGCCAATTAGGTGTTTCTAAGGTTGAATTCAAGCCTTCTAAACAATAGATACCAATCTCTTCAAATTTGATTTAGAGGCCCTACTTGTAGGTGGGTTACTAATCATGTTTGTGTTTAGTTTGAAAATATGAATTTTTTGGTAAGTGAATTTTTCACCCATGATCCTATTGTAATATCCAACCCTTGGTCAATAAAAATACAATCTATCCATAACTCTACTACTTCTAGTCTGCTTTGTGCATGTCAGGTGAGCCACCAATTCAAGTGGGGATGTGGTAGCGTTGGGGCTTACTCTTCAACTAGTCTTGCACCACCATTTAATTTAGAGTTGATAGTAATATGAAGGATAATTTAGATAATATGTTATAAGGTATACTTTGGCTTAAGGTCATTATAGGAAGCGAGATGGTGGCACAACAGACCATTCTCCAAGGTAAGATGTGCATTATCTCTAGGGTCTTTATAATGTATGATTCATGGGCCTCGTTGAGTTTGGAGTGCATCCTTAAGGCTAGATATATGAATGGTAATGGGTTTATACCCTATATATGATTAATATAGGTAGATATATCAAAATAATTTGGCATTACATTTTAGAGGCCCATTTTTATGATAGTATTCTTCTTTATTTCAACCCTCTAAGGAGGAGGAATTTCAAGGTGAAACTTGGTCATATTTGGATTCTTAATAAAACATTTTAGATCAGAGTAATATCTAAAGTATACCATTCCTAGATGAAGGAAATGTGGGTGAACTTAGTTTCCCAAGAAAGGGTTGTGGGTTCTTGTCAAAACTTTGTTAAAGGTTTGTTTACTGGTTGGTTTCACTATGTGGGCTAATGGGCTTGTTTTAGGTTTTGGTTATTTGTTTTGGTTTCAAGATCTATACAAAACCTCTTTGATGTTTAGTTTTTGGATCTGATAAAAAACCCTTGAAATCAGAGCTGACACAAGTTTAATAATAGTATGTTGGTTGTTATCTATTATTCTATTAGTAGGGTTTGTACCCCTATTGGGTAGAGTTGTGTTTATCTTTCTTAGTTTTTGATTTTATATTTTATTGTCTCTTTGGGTCTTTGGCCCAATTTTATCTTGGTATCCATGAGATGGGTCGGTTTTGTGGTAGGGTGTTGTTTTTTTCCTAATCTATAGCATTTTCATTTGTGTCTCGATGTTTAGGCTTGAATGATCTATTGTTTTGTATTTTTTCTATATTTAGTATCTCAAAATCATTACAACTGGGTATGGGACCTATCAAAACCCTTAAATCTATTTCATAGATTTGGATTAAAAGAGTTTATCCTCAATGGAAAAAATAAATATTTTTTATTCACTTGATGGGTCACAACATGATCACAAAGATACAAGGTGATTATATGTTTTAGTAATATGATCCACATGGCCAACCTCACAAGGTTTGCATGGATTTTATAAATTAGTGCTGAGGTATTTTATAATTGCATTACTACCATATATACACTAATTAGTAACAACTCATTTTTATCCTCAAATTACAACCACCACCTTTTCTCATTCACTCTTGTTTTAGATTTAAAGGTCCCATAAGAGATAAATTAATAAATAATAGTCAAATTAAGCTATAAAATATATATATATTAAAAAAAAAATGGTTTTCAAATGAATTACAAATATATATTCATAAAGGAAATGAAACAACCATATATCATTATGAGGATAGAATAATCTCACATTAAAATAGTATTCTCAAACCTATGGTTATTTTAGGTTGAATAAGTTTCAATGGATTGTAGTAAAATGTTTAATAACAAATACTCATGCATATATAGTTGAGATATTTAACCCAATATGAGTCAATAAACCCCATAAAACCATCCTTTGCCTTAACCACCTCTCATAATGCCTAGGTAGAGGCCTCTAGCTTTTTAGCAATACTATAAAGCAAATAGACACAAATAAATAGAAAATTCAAAGATATATTATAATCCTCTTAACACATCCTGATAGATCATAAAAGATGGGTAAATATAAAATCAAGGATAGGATTAATGTGAAAATAATTAGATATTATATCCACTATTTGTGAATGTAAAAACCATAAGGAGAAAATTTGCCACAGTAAACAAGATTCACATATCAATGAATAGGGCCACATCCTTTAACAAAATGGAAAAGTCATGAAATGAAAATATTCAAACATGGTGAATGTAAATAATAAAATAATATCCTTTAATTATTAATTAAATCCACATCTTTCAACAAAAGGGGAAAAGGATCATAAAATAATAATGAAAAATACCTTAACAGGGTTGTGATTCTTCTGTGTAGCCCATGCAATCTATTCTTTAAATTCATCGTGTTCCCACTTTCTGATCTTAGAATGAAAATTTCCTTATACAAAATTTAATAACTAAATAAATCTATTTTGGGTGATCTCATCATCTGAACCAATGGGACACTCTTATTCAAGATGTTGCATTCTATATATAATTATTTGTCTCTCTATAAAATTTTTGTAGCTAGTTTCTCTTGGAACCGCTTGTTGTCATTTTTTTAAAGTCATATTAAATGAGATATGGTGATCCCCGTATGATTCTAAATTAAATATTTAATATGTATGATTCCTTGTTTACTTCATATTAAGTTATGTTAGACTTTAATGTTAACTATATTAATTTCAAAAGTCCCCTTTTTTATACTATTTTCACTGCACTTGTATTTTCATTGCTTAGCAACCACCTGTGATCTCCTCTCAGCTTTTATTGTGAGCTTTATTTTACTGTTAAATTTTTTATTTAATATTGGCTAAGCTATATACTCTGTGTCTACCATTTCTTTAATGGCTTGATCAAGTGGACTTCCGTTGTATTATAATTTGATATGTATTTGTTCACTATGACTTCCACTACATAGCTTATGGTTCACTTAATGGCAATTCATAATTATCATTTATATGGATACCCATTTTATTTTTTATTTATAATATATTTGACATTTTTCAATTTATCACATTTATTCCTTGGTAGAAATGAAGAATATTTTTATTACTTTATGGTTATGTTAAGAATAATCCCCATTGAAACATAATGTGTACATTTATATTTAGCCCACTTTGACATAAGTTTTTAAATGTCCATTTTGGCCATGTGCCAATTAATCCATCTGCATAATAGGTTACTACCTTCACTAATCCCACTATTATGTATACTCTATGTGGTTATCCTCTACTAGATCTCCCATTCTAACCAAATCAAATAATATAAATTTTTGATGAACTCAATATAAACCCTTTATAACTTATTCATATTGTTGGTATATAAATAATATCATAACATAACCAAAAAAACTTATTTCATGTACATAAACATGACTCATCACATTAAATATATAGTATGTTTAGACACATAAATTAACATTTAGGATATAATGATTCATCTATGAACATTCATTTAGATATCTCTCAACCTATCCTAGGGCCCTTTGATCGCTTTTGACTAGCTTGCACATGGAAGACTCACATTTATAAGGTATTGATGACCCTAGAGTGCACTTGTCTATCATGATATTAGTCCTATCCATCACCTAGTCCATGATATACCCTTAACACCATTATTTTTCCTCATTATTCAACAATGCCCCATTGGATAGGAGTGACCCACTCTATTTCCTGAGTCCCTTATCTTGTCTTACCATTAAATAATGATTATTTTTCAAAATTTAAAGTTACGAAAAGGTGATCCTATGTTCTTAATAATCCTAATCATAATGTATTTTGACAATAATACTATATAAACACATTCAAACTATTTTTATCACAATAGTCTTACACACTAAAAAACACCATAATTCATATTGCACATTGAGATAAATTTATCTATTTCTCTTAATTCTAAGACATACAACCTTACTATCTAAAAGCTAAAGTTTGAGTACACCTCCAAGGTCATAATTAATTCTAAAGTCACTTAGTCATACTAAAATTCCACCAGTTATTCACAAACCATCATACCTTTGGAGATCTACATGAAGTTTGATCCCTCTTTAGAGAATTGGCATGCAAAGAACACTCAACACATGGGTTGTTGAGTTCATGCCAAACTTTAGCCACTAATCAATTTTTATTCTATATATTTTTATTGGTCTTCACATACCAAGGATATAGGGTTTTGATGTAAAATCATTCACACAGTGGTCTCTACAATTGAGTGAAAGCTCCTACACATGATAAAACATACAAATGAAGGTGAACAAAGAAAAAAACCTAAACCCTCCTTGTATATTTTAAAAATCCATCCATGTAGATGAAAAGATCAACCTACACTCATATTTATCTCTAGTCACTATTATTCGAAGTTTTATTCAATTACAAATCAAGTTTCACAGTCAATAAACCTAGTCACTCTACCAATTTCAGCTCGTGAGTCATCCTATATCATTATTTTATAGATAATCCTACATTTATATATTTTATTTTCTATATTTATTAATTTTACAAATATAGTTAGTTTAAAACTAGTGAATGTTTGATACTACAATCTCACTCTTCCTACTTTTTCATAGTAATTTGTCATTTAGTGTAATCAACATTTCTATGTTTTCCCTAAACTGATAAAACATATTGGTGAACCCACATTTTATCTAAATTTAATTCAAACCCTATCTTAAGTTTTCATCATATTTTTGTCTTTCCATTAAGGTTATAGATCTTTATTTTCTTGATTTTCAAATTAGTCATGCCTCAATTTACAGACCCTAAATTTTCATTATGGTTTCCTTCTAAAATTTTATAATTTTAGGGTTACAAATTCAAATCTAATTTTGATATCATGTTATAGTGTTTTCTAGCATTCATGTTTGTTTCCTCTCTTGTTCTCCTTTTAGTCTTCAAAAACTTATGGCTAAAAAATAATCTCCTCTTCCTTTTAACCTTTAAGAGATTGATAGATACTTTCCCTATAACTAAGTCAATGTTTTCACTACTCCAAGATTTGAGGTAGCCCATTATATGGTGCCAAAAAAAATGTAACCAACCAATTCTTCTTCAAAGCCCTCCACATCTCCTATAAATGGTGTGTACATGCATATTCAATATCAAGTACCTAGGATTTTTTATTGTGAATCTCTCAAGAATAAAATCACCTTTATGAATAAGTTAACGAAACATTTACAATAACAAAAATAGTGTTTCAATTCAAATATCACATTATTAGAAAATCAAATCACATATGTAAAGAATCTAGAATATGCTAAATTAATCATGTATTTACACCTTGATCTTGAATTTTTTTACCTGACACGACTTCATGTCAAAGTGGGAAATTAAAATATAATACATCTAAAAATTGTGATTCAAAAAGTATGCAAATGGAGGATAAGAGTTCAATTTAGATTCTAAGGGAAATGAATAGAAAGATATTGATGAAAATAAGTCCATTACATCCTCTAAGGAAAAAAAATTACTATTGATCACATCATAAAATGCATGGGCATCATATAAATATTTTTTTAGCTTTTAATAAAAAAAATAAGATAATTGATAGTGGTGATCCTAAAATTGATGCCTCAATTGAGCAACCCATAGTGGAACAATTTCAAGTAGAAAAAGTGACAAAATCATAATTAGTACAAAAATAGTTATGAAAGGAAAAATCGAAGTAAGAAAATATTCAACAAGGTATGTTAGAGAAAGAAATCTTACAGAAGGCACTAGATGAAAAATAAAAATTACAAAAGGATTAGTTTGGAAGTAAAGGATACAAAATGATCAAGAACATAAGTTTCAAAATCAAATTAGAGATAATTAAAAAATCATTCTTAAAAGAGGGTTTCTAAAAAAAGAGTCTCCAAAGTAATAAATTATAAGAAAACCAATATTAAAAGTGTGGTTTCAAAGGAGTCAACTAAAAGGTCTTCATAATTCCTAGAGCCTTTTATTTGTAATCCCCTCATAGATGGCTAGAAATGCACAAATGGTGTGATATATAACACTATTGAAATGAATTATTGTCACACGACACTCTTAAAATTTATTGTATATGGTAATGAACATTTGGATAAGAATAATTTATCTAAATAATGTATTGGATCTATCGACTTACCTTACAAAGTTGGGATAAAAACAAGTTTAGTGGTATTTCATGTATGTCTTAAGATGATCTAATATATTGTTTAATTATGAAAATCATGGATAATGGAAATGGATGGAAAATGGGTCAGGATGTTAACAATTTCATGTTTGAACATGGAAGTACAATGATCATAATTTAAATTAAATATAGAGTTTATTCAAATTAAGAGAAAGAAATAGGAAGAATGTCTTCAACTAGTACACACATAGATACAAGTAAAGTCATGTCATTAGAGGCACATGATACAATGATCATGTTAGGAGTTTAGATTTTGCATCATGTTAGTTTTCGTATTTATCAAAAGCTAAATAGTAAATGGTTAGAAATTAGTAATTCGGTAAGTAGAATATTGTTATATAACAATATTATGATATAGGTTATAATATTTTTTTTCGAAGATATATTGTTTATATTATTATCACAATATATTGTAAATAGGTTTGCATAATTATAAGGGTGAGACAATGCTGGAGAAAATTTAAGAATGGGGTTCCTATATATAAGTAACTCATGTATTGATTATTCAAAGAGTGAAATAATATAGTGTGTGGAATAATATACTAATAGTGTTTGAAATATCTCTCACTGTATGTTTGGCTCCATTGCATGAGTTAAACCTGTATAATGATTCTTTAATACCTATCATTGGTATCAAAGTTAGTTGGTATTACACATGTTATGGATTCTAGATGAAATTATATAAAGGAGATAATGAAAATATTCAATGATGAATCAAATTATCAACTATTTTCTCTTGCATAAATCTATCATAAAATTCATGTTTTTTTATCTCAGTGACAAGCATGAATATGTGAATGTCCATTAGTTCTGTCTAATTTATTACTATGTCAGTCTTTAGTGAATCAAATCAAATGTTATTCAATGGTGTGTTGAAAATGTTCCACACCATATTGATTCACCATTACAGTTTTAAAAATCTATAATTCTTCCTACTTGCATCTATGAAGGTATGTGTGTTGTCTATGCAGTCTTCGTGCCAGATCTGTGCATGAGCATCTACACAAACATCAATATTGTCATGCCTACCATATAATAAATAAAGGATCACTTGGGTTTTCATGAATACATTTATTCTTTAAGTGAATCTAGTCATGTTGATAAGTGTACCACCAAACGGGTAGATGCACAAATTTGGGGGACAAAAAAATGTAACACAATAAAAAATAGGAAGCATTTTTTTGTAAAGGGTGCCATTTAAAAAAAAATACAAGAATGAGGTTGGGTCGGTCCCAAACCTAAAGGGAATATATCTTTTATATTCCAAAGGGTGCATGCCTTTTACAATCCAAAGAGTGTACACCCTTTACAATCCATTTAAGAGTTACCATTTATAAGATAGTTTTTCAAATTCCATTCCAATCAATACTTAGTTTTCAAAATTTCAAGATTATAAGGTATAATGTGAAATGAGGTTAAAAATCATGTTATATGTGTAATAGATCTATACCATTGATTATGGCCCATATTTTGCCAAATTGAGTATGTCCTACCTACTTTACCTTCTTGAATATGCACTACCCAATCGAATACCCGAGTTTGAAGGTGGATTATAAAATAATTTGTGGGTTTTTCAATCAATGGTTCTATCAATATGCATAAATGACTACATTATATCATGTAATTTGTAACATACCTATAGTCATGATACGGGTTTATATATATATTGTATTCTAACATTTAAAAATATATATGGGTTTTTACGTAGGTTTAATTATTATTTTTTTATAAAAAATTATGGGTTTGTATAGGAGAAAGTATATTTTAGAATATATAATTGTTTTTTTTAATGTTAGAGTATTATTTATAATTATTAATCAATTTATACATAACATACCTCATCATAGACTATATACATATCATCACAAATTACCTTATAAATGTTTTAATATTAATGAAAATATTATAAAATTTAGATCTCAACAATCTACACATTGTCAACTATTCTGTTAAAAAAATTGGTTTTCATGAAGTTAAGGTAAAAAAAATGTGTTCGTATACTTGCAGTTTCAATTTTCCATATTGAATTGTAAAATTATTTAAAAATTATATATATAAAAAAAATTAATAAAAATATTCTCAACATTCTTCAACATTTCAACTATCTATATATGTAATTTCATACAAAAATTCAATCGTTTACTCAAAAAAAGTGTGTTTGTACACATGCTCTCTTTTTATCTTTCTACAAAAAATGAACAACCTAATTTTATAAATATATAAATTTGCATAGTTTTATCATTTAGGTATTGGAAAAAAATATATATTTAAAAACTAAATTCAAAATGTCACAATTCAATTTTTAATGTCATTGTCAAATTCATTTTCTAAGTGTCTCTAACATTCTCTCCAAGTTCAACTATTGTTATTTTGAAAAAAAAGGTGTCACTTTATAACCCCCATTTTGTCCCCTATTATCCTACATCTACCAAAATATAAAGCATAGATAGCCTTCTATGATCAAAACCATAGCATTATTCTATGTTGAATCATAAATCTCTATCAATGTATTGCTTCCTTTTAAATTATGTTGATCAAGCTCAGTATTGTTGAATATTTTGTTCCATCTCCACGAATTCATAAATCCTTATATCATAATCGAAAAATGTATCTTGATAAATTTAACTTGGGCTTAGAAGGATTTGAATGACTTTTGTTGCTTTTTGCCTGATCCATACTTTTTACTCCATAGATGTTTCATCCATGTTGATCCAACTTGATTTACACTTGCTATGTTTTTAACAATCGCATGCATTCAACACAGATTTGATCAAATTTATAGACCCAAAAAAGCATCCCAAAACCAATAGATTTGATTAGAATTTGATCTTATTAGAATGTTCAACATTTGTGTCATGTTGAGTAGACATTGCCTTTTAAGTTCTTTCATTATTTCCACTGTCAAATGTGAGTTGTTTGATTTATGTTTTAGATTAGTTTTTAAATTTTTTTAAAAGTATTTTGGTTAGATAATCCAATCTTTAATTTTATTCCATCCATGATATTTAATCTTTTATAGTCATGTTGAGTCATTTAGTTTTAAGTTTTAAAATTGCTCAATTTTATGTGGTCCATGTAATTTAAATAGGTTGGTTTAAGTTTCTTTAATGTTAATGTTAGTGTTTTTTTTTTTTAGTTAAAATTTTAATTTTATAAAAAGTGGTCAATGGTCATTATGTTTTAGAGTTGAGTATTTGAGTTCAATTCTTTTATTTTATGATAAGATTATTAGTCATAATATAAAAGTTATTTTCCTATTTTGGTGAATATTAGGGTCTCATTTAGGTGACTTAGGTTAATTTCATTTGAGTAATTTTTTGTCAAAGTGTAAAAAAAGGAGTCAAGAGTTATTTTGTACATTAAGGTATTTTGTCAAAAGTCCTATGTCACATAAAGTCAGAAATTAAAAAAATTAAAAAAATGCCTTACAAATGCATTATCGTTTGTACGTGACGTTCTCATTATGGGGGCATTTCCCTCAAAACATTCATGTACTTGAGTTACATAGACATACCAAATAAGTCAAGAGATACATATTAGAGGCTGAAGGATACATAGGGGGAATTTAACCAAAAGTAACAAGTAACATAGAAATTCAAAAATAACATAGAATATGAGAGACTATACCCAATTGTATTAATACTCTTCCAGAAAATAATTACAATGAAGAGACGCCACACTCTTCCATAACTTATAGGCTTCCCACACCAAGTGTACAGTAATTCACCTTCAAGAGTTCACTCTCTCAATTACGGTCCCAACACACAACTCAAACACAGAGTTGGTGTTCACCTCCAACCAATCAGTATCACTACTACCAGTACCACCAGTCAGTATCACTACTTCCAGTACACAAGTACTCCACGTACTCCACGATTGAGTACACACCGTACTCCAAGTAGATCTCCCCTGATCTTGTTACCTGTTGTGTTGCTGATCTCCCTGATCTTGCTGCCACCTGCAGATCAACTTGGTTTTGCAACACCTACAAACCTAGACCACACACACACACACACACACATGCAAATCAATGATCTTACTTACACATGTAGATCTCTCTACACCCTGAAGAACCCTTTTCCTTGCCTCACCAAGTCCTTATGATTCTCCAAACCAGTACCCTAGTGGATCTTCTACCAGATCTTGCTATCCCACAGATCTACCTGATCATACACACTCGGCACCCCTATGGAACTAGGAGGAACACACCTTGCTCTCTTCACTCTGAAGGAGCTAACCTTGCTCTCTCAACTAGCACACTTTACAATACAGCCCATAAGTCTATTATATAGATCCCATGCAAACAATAATTAGACATCCAATTACAATAATTAGATCCACAGCTCAAGACTAAAATTAGCCCTTAACATGCAAACAACTGGTTTGTTAACAAACTATTCGTGAACTAATAGTTCTAGAACCACACAGGCGACCGACGTCGGTCCCTGTCTATCTAGAGGTGACCGACATCAGCCAACTCTTGACCACTGTCGGCAGCTCTGTGCACTGAATATGACCGACATCAGTTGGCCTGATCGACATTAGTTGCTTTGCACCTGAGCAACCTCCTCCATGTCTACATACAGTGAAGCTTTTAGCTCTACAACCTAACAATCTCCCACTTGGAGATAAACAGCTGCACCTATACCTATACCTATACATCGTCTAATCTGTTTCCTAGCTTGTATCCCTCTTCAAGCTCAACCTTGAAGACTAACCACCATAAATCCTGTGGTGCACCTCCTGTCATCCAAGTAACCTTCCGCATCCACATCTACAAACCCATGTAGAAAAGAACTTGACCCTCCATAGCAAAAATCCCTACTGTCGGTCCCTCTCAGATACTTGAGAATCCACTGAATTGCCCTCCAGTGCTTCTTTCTCGGATTGGATCCAAAGTTGCTAACAGCTCCCACTGCGTGGGCAACCTCAGGTCCAGTACGCATGTACTTAACCTCTTCATGTGAATCAGGACACTGTTCATAGAAGTATCCAACCCTCAGCGTGCTGACCGGTTTCACACAATCATCCAAAGACAAAATCAACATGTGACCTTCCATGTCTCTAGAACACACTTATGCCAAAAAAAATTTCTCCTTCAAATTCTTCATGACACATGTCTGAACTAAATTTACCTTTAGCTCAGAAAAACCCCTGCATGTGTGACCCTGCATCAAGCAAACACACAACATACAGTAACAGGATAATGTCACGACCATCATCCACCTGGTAAAGAAACCACAGTAGTTAAAATGACATTGACTAAAGCCATGCTTTGTCATCCACCTGTCAAACCTGTACCACTATCCTGGAGCTTCCTCAAGACCATATGACCTAGCCTTCTATCTCACGTGTCCATTCTCTCTATTCTTTAACCAAGGAATCCATTCATCTTTTAGTGCTTTCATACCGGCTGTCAACCCTACCAAATCTCCCGTTTGGTTCTGCATCCTAGGAATCAAATTCCTCATTCATGCCATACTCCCACTATTTCTTGGATCCTTCCTGCTTTGTAGTGAGCAACGAGTATAAAGAAGAGGAATAACGAATTTGAGGCTTACTTACCCTTTCAGTCCTCCATATGGGTGTTTGAGACTCCTTGATAGCTTGTTGTCCGCCCAAAATCTGTTCCAGTGACCGACCTTAGTCACCACAAAGTCTGCATCTGACCTACGTCGGTTCCATGCGACTGTCCTGACTACCGACGTCGGTTTCCTGACAGACGTCGGTGTATACCTATCACCAACATCGGTTCCCTAACCGATGTCGGTCTTACCATGACCGACACCATTGGCTCTGGTTTGCACATGATCGACATCGGCACCTGTCTATTCAACACCGGTTCCTCCTGACCGCTGCCAGTACCTGTGTTCTCCTGTGAGCGATGGATTTTTACTCGCGAGCTCTCTTTGGATCAAAACCCTGTCCAAACTGCCCTGCTCAGAGTTACTCAGCCTTCTCCATTGATCTCTGTCTGTCATCTCCTCCATGAACACCAAGGCTTTCAAGTTCTTAAGTCTGTCAAAGACATCTGACTTCCTCTTAAGAACATGCATCTCCTTCTTGCTCATGTGACCAAGCCTACAAAGCCACATCTTCACAACAAAAGAAGAATCAGTAACACAAGTAGATAGATAAAGGATACCTACTTTCTTACCACCTGCTAATTCAAGTTCATCCACTGTGAGAGTTTCTATGCCTCTCTCATCATCCAAATTTCCTAAAGAAATTAGCCACATCTTCAAGACTAGGACCTGCATGACCTCCTTCAACACCCATGTGTTGGCCGTCTGCAATTTCAGCGGCACTTCCCCTTTGCCAAAACATTGACAAGGCACACCAGCCCCTAAATAAGAACACCTACAGAAAATAAAGCTTAAAGCATCCAAATCAGTCAGTTTAATGATTAAAAGTTAACATCCATGTTAATATGCCTAAACAAGATAGTCTCTTATCAAATCCTATTTAGAAAAATAACTAAAAAACATAGACTAAAACTAAAACACCTGATGATCAATCACAAATAACAATAAGTAGAGCCTGTTATACGTCCAAAACCTTACCATAAAACTAGACCTTATAAAATATTTTATATCCCCAGAATAAATTACCTAACAAAACATGCACAAAATGGCAAAATAACCCCATGCTTGCTAATGCATCAATATTTAACAGCACCTAAGCTTGTATTCAGAAAATTAGTAAATCAAAAAATTAGTCAGTTCTCTATTAAAACATTGTTCAAAACAAAATCCCAAATCTAGTTGTCTCAATAGCTAAAAAAATATGAAGAAAACAAATGAAAAATATCCTCCTACCAAACCCGAGAAAGCTTCAAATGCAAAGAATTGCCAAAAAAAAATCATCTTCATAATTTGATGTCGCAGATGATAGAGGAGAGAGGTGGAGGATAAGGGTTTTAATGAAATATAGGTAGAAATAATTTTCATTGTAGTGTGTTGGGCAAGAAATATTTCAATCCAACTATTTTCTTGAAGTATTTCACAATTTTATTTGTTAGTGATTGGGTCAGGATTAAAGCCATTAAAAAGATATCTGTATTTAGGGGAAAGTCAATGTATTTTTTGTGCAAGAACAGGACAATAAGAGAAGCCATGTGGAGGTTCAGTGCTGGAATTACTGTGTGTTTTTATTGTTGCCTTCTGTTAAATTTTGAAAAATAATTAAAAAATTGTTTGATTGTAGGTTCAGTTTGGGCTCTACCTAGGATGAACAAATTTGTGAAAACAAACAATAAGAATAATAAAAATGTTTAGAAGCATAAACATAAGTTGAATAGTGAATGCCCAAATTCTACAGAATAAAGTCACCCACGTCCATTCAGATGACCACAGAGAAAATATGGACCATTGATATGGCCCATTTATTTTGACGAGTGGTCTTTACTGGCTACACAAAAATGTTGCTATGGGAATTCCCAGAGTATAAACATAAACCTGATAGATAGTCAGACTAATAAAAACACCCACATACTCAGCGGGTATATGGAAAACTTGACTAAAATCTGCATAATCTTTGTACATAATTTAATGAAAAACTCATAAAACCCCTCTATTTCTATAATGTAGATACCTTAGGAGGGATAAGGGTATTCTTATGTGATGAAGAAACTACTATAGCAGATAAAAAAATATAAATCTATTCCTGATAATGGAGAGGGCCGTTTGCATCTGAAAATTTGGAGGAGCACACTCACAAGACAATGTTGCTCTTCCTCTCAATCTTTTAAAATTGACCACTCTTGCTATGAGATTCGATCTCGAGACCTGTAGATTTGAAAAATTAACATAAATAAAGAGATGTATTTGGACGGTGCTGGGTGTGAAGATTATGAATAAAACAAGAAGGATTGAAAGGATTGTATGTTTAAGGTTTCATGGGCTCGATGAGACTAGGCATAGAAAATTGACATCACTAGAGAAAATAATCAAAGCATTTCTCTACCACATCCACCATTAATTTCCACTTTCGGTGCAATGATGAAGATGTCCCATGTTTCGAAGTAGCAGGTACAAAGAATAAAAAAGCATACAGTAGTGAGCAGGTGTGGCATAAAGCAGAGAGAATGAGATAGCTGTGAGCAGGGAGGCTGCAAATTTTCCGTAAAAATAAATTATGCCGAATGTCATTCACTTATTTTTTTAGCGCTAGTGCCACGTATCAACGATGGGATTAAAATAAGATTATTATGTTTATAAAATGGTGGTTCAGAAAAGACTAAAATAAAGTTGGCTCCTTGGTTTGCAAGAAGTTGGTAATAACATCTTAAATCTTTCAACGAATGAACGGACATCAAAAACATTATTCTATATGTTCACTTATATATCTTGCAACTTGCTCATTCAAAATAGTCACATATTTTTTCTCGCACATCAAATCATGCATTCTGATTGAGTAAAGCAAGGATGATTAATAATCAATTAAGATAAAATGAAACCAATAGTCCCTCCCTTCGGGACTATTAGGAAGGAATAATAGTTATAGAGCTATTAAAATAAATGATAAAATTTCATAAAATATGCATAAGTGAGGAAGATGGTTGGAAGTTTTCGTCCATTTAAAGTTATGTACTTCAAAAATCACACAAATAGGTGTTACACCAGCTTGTATTTTTATAGTGTTTTGGGTATGTATTTCAAAGAGTCATTATTTGGAAATATTATTGTAAATTTGTTCCAACCGTATAAATATAGCATTATTAAAATGATATTATTATATTATATGATTAGTATGCAAATCATGGCTTTTGTATCTCTATAGTTTTATTTGAACATTTTGATTTAATCATGTGATGTAAAACACCCTCAAACAAAGAAAAATATACCCTTACTGTTATATTAAAAAACTACAGGATAGACACCCTGTATACATCTTTTAACACAAACAACAGAAAACATTGCATTGTTATTTTTAAAATGAAATAAAATCGTGAATAACACATGCTATGACTCTAGATGTGCACAGATCATGGTGAAGCCAGCATCACTCAATAATCTATTCCTGTCCACGTGGAACAGGCTGTATGAAATACAAGAACAAGTCTGGTAATAAATGCACAAACGCAAATACATATATACTGATACACGCTATCTAAAATACTATAGGGAAAGATCGAGTAATAGATACGAAAGCCACAAATACAGATGTACACACACACAGAGCTGTAACCACTTTGGCATGTGGTCACATTCATCGATAAGGGCATTCAACAGCATCCACCGTGTCCTATTCCTGGACTATGACCTTCGTCTTTAACCGTGTTGGGTGTTCTTGCAATACTATCGTCTTTATTTATTTGCCTTCCATCATATATCCCCTCTTCACTCCGTGTTGGCCTAAAGCTTACATCTACCGCCAACTCCGTATAGCGTTCTATCTCTCTCTGATGAACAACCGTCGGCATACTGAACATGGGTGAAGAATCAGGGGCAAGATTTATGATTGGAGCATTGAATGCTTTCATTGGGCAAGCATTAGATAAAAGAGTAGCCCAAACAATGGTAGAGATAAAAAGCATGAAAGTAAAACCGATTTTCCTTTTGCAATAATAAGAGTCTATTCAGATATAGAGTTAAAGATATCTAACAACAGTTCTGAAGCGCTTCTAAGTCTTAATAGCTGATGGACTTGGAAAACAAGCAGTTGATGCATTTTTTAAAGAGTCCAGCGGACTATATATAGACTTTTCTCGGGCGAAGTTTGAGCTTTGCTCCTCTGTATAGGCGGCGCCACTAAGTATTGTAAGGAACATTCCACATTTTATATAAACTGAATAATCTAGAGTACCTGACAAAGGGGACTCTAGTTTGAGATTCCAGTTCTTATATTCAATTATTATGTGTTTATATTAAAACTAATTTTCATTTTAAGGCATGACATTTATATTGTTACTATATTGCTGTTAAATACTTGTACCTTTGCAGATGTTTATGAGCCTCGCAAAATGTCGGCCTCCTCTGGATTCTTTTAATATACCAATCAAGTTGCATAATACTTCAGTTTAAAATTTAACAAAGCGCATCATTAGTTTAAAATTGTTCTTTCCGTCACAAATTGTTTGTTGTTTAGTTTTAAGTACCAAGAACACATGCAACTGTCAACTAACTTCATTTAAAATTCTATTTATAATTCCGTTCCACCCACCTGTATGTTTTCTCTGCGGATTTTGTAACAGCACTCACGTTTACAATTAGATAATTAATCCACATTTCATTCTGGCCTCTTTGTGGGCCGCTCCTCTACTTTTAATTCATCGTAAGCAAATGCCTGCAAACTGCGTTATGCTACAGTTTAGAGCTCCATTGATGTGTTCTCATTCGTGGAAGGTTGATGTATTCTCTATACAACGAATAAGTGTTCCAATTCATGTATAGTGTTCCTATTACTTTCGTAATAAGTGGGGTTGAGGGGTGAGAATGTTGGAAATATTAGGTTAATATCTTATCTAATCTATTAGATATAGGATGTGAGGGAGGTTACAAGGACAGGAGGAAGGTTGTGGAGTTTTTATACCAATTCAGTTTAGTTGAGTTGCTATAGAACATAAAATGAGTCATATTTAATTGGAGCTTATAAATGATATATTGGCAAGGATTTAAGAAGAGAAAAAAAAGTATATTTGTAAAATTTTGAAATAAGCATTTTAGTCATGTGAACAACAAAATTTAATGACATTTTATGTAGGGCAACAAAAATAGTAAGCAATTTTGTAGGAAGATTAAAAACACAAATGAATCTGAGGAAGAAGAATGATAAAGCGGGATTTGCAAAGGACGAAGAGGACTGAAGGTGAATGAAAGAAGTAAAAGACATTATCTAAAGAATAGTGGTTATCATAACAACATGATGATTAAGTAAACCTAAAATCTTTACTTTTTATTTTGTAAAATTTAAATTAAAAAATATTAAATTTATAAATGTTAAAGTATAATAAAACTTAGAATTTACAATTTTTATTTTAAACAAAAAATTAATTTTTCAAAAAAAAAAAAAAATTAAGAAATTTATATATTTATATATATATATATATATATATGAAAAAATTGTAAACATTTGGTGATTTTATTTTATTTAATGAAAAAATATCGATATTGGAATTCTCTAATTATTCCTTCCTCTCTCTCTCACACACACATATATACACGAAAAATTTACAAAAATAATAATAAGAAATTTAGGTGCCATTAGATTATGTCCCAAAGATGAGTTTAGGGCAAAAACACCTATCTAATATATAATATGATTTTAAGAATGAAATTTAATTTATTATTAATTTATTTTTTATTTTTGAGGGAGGGGGGGTGATGATTAAAGGTGACTTTAAGATGAATTAAAAGTAACATAAATTTTAAAGACTAAAGATTTAAAACATAAAAGTAGGACAAAAGTATTTTAAATATTAATATTTTCATCGATAATAATGAAACTTAAACATTGAAAATTAAAGCTTTGTGACAAGTAAGCATTTATCAAATTCTAAATTTAAAACCCTGTGTTCAATTAATTGAAACGTTGTATTATTAATAGAAAACTACATTTATTCTTAAAATTTTAATTGAGCATTTAAAATTGAATATAAAAATAAAATAAAAAAGAAAGAAAAAAATAAAAAAATCAGTTTTAAACTCCTCAATATTATTTAAACATTTTACAATTACAAAATAAATAAAAAATTATACTTTCACAATTCATATAAATCAAATCTTAAATTTTTAAAATAATATTATTTTTATTTATTTACTTAAAATGTTTACAAACATAATAACCAAAAATCCAATAATTATAATTATTATTTTAATGTCTGAAGTATGACCTTTAGTGCTCTCGAACACTACGTTCAAAAAGTAATACTAGTATCAAAACAGTACATAGGGCTGGCTGAAGATTCTATGTGACCCTCCTTTTGTAGAGGTGGCCACTCTAGATCCAAGTGAAAATATTTTATTTTTCATTTAAATTGTATAATCCATATTCCCAAAAATAATATGAACTTTGAAATGAGATTCCACTTCCTTTAATTAATTTATTTTTAACTGAATTCTGGAGGTCTTTTGCAGTATAAGAGAAATAATATACTCACTATCATTACTAAACTGCTTTGAAAGTTGCAGATTCTTTAGATTCAACAATTGAATAATTTGAAATACTCAAGGGTATCAGATTTCAACCTGTGCGTCGCTTAGATTCTATGAATAACCGTATTAGCGCAACACAACCATGCTTGTCAGATATATTTTCTATAATTTCACATCTTAATGATAAATGAAAGCCTCGCGAGTTTAAAATGATTCTTCTGTTATTTCTCATTTTCTGTTATTCGTTATTGACAACACATGCATTCCCTTAATGTGTTCTTATTTTAACTCAAGTTTACTTTTGGAAAGTGAGTATACACTTCAGAATCTACTATACATTTTATATAGTTAACGCACATCTAATTTTGGTTTCGCTTCTTCAGTAGGTACGATTCTAGTTTATGTTTTTTCATTCAACTCTTAAACAGATTTTTATATGAAGATTAATTTAAAGCCACAACGACAAGACCAGTGAGGTACTATTTCTTTGAAAGAATTCAGTAGTTTATTATTTGGAGAACTTTTTTGTATGATTACAGTTTTGTCATGCCCCTCCCAGTTTAACTCTTGCTTAAGCTATTGATGCATGTGTTAGTTAGGATTAGACATGCCGATTGTCTTATATTGTTTATTAATTGTTGGGCTTGCTATTGTTTTGTTGTCTTGCCCCGCCGCCGCCCCCCTTATTATATATAGTTTGACTTGCTTTGATTAATGCAGAAGTTGTCTTCTTATTAATTTTGAAAGGTAAATTAAAGGAAACATTTTGCTTTAATTGTTGATTAATGTTTGTTTTCTCGATCAGTTAAAATTTAGTATATTTTATCCATGAAAAAATTTACAATTCTGTAATAGTTAGTTTGTGCATTTTCTTAACAAAAATCATAAGAAATGGTAATTATCAATGTTTTGATTGATGAAAACTATTTACATCTTATTTAGGTATAGAGCAGTGATACCATCAATAGTGACTTCACACATACAAAGGCATCAAAGCAACAGTGATTGAAATGAGTTATTGTTGACTTTCTTTTTATTTTTGATAATGTCTTTATTTTTATTTTCATCTTTAAATTTTTTTCCAATTTTGTTTATTCTCAATAAAAACTTGAATTTAGTTAAATGAGAAAACCTCTATTTGTTCCACATATTTTTACCTCTTAAATTATAGTGTTCTAGTTTAATTCTTTTATGTGCATATTCTTATAAACCTATACTATAAATGTAATATGAATGTAAATCAAGAATCATATATATTGGTGAGGATCTAAGAAGAGAAAAAAAGGTATATTTCTGGAAATTTTGAAATAAACATTCTAGTCATGTGAACACCAAAATTTAATGTCATTTTTATGTAGGAAAAAAAAAATAAGCAATCATTTTAGGAAGATTAACAACACAAATGAATTTGAAGAAAAGAATAATGAGAGAGCGGGATTTGGAGAGGATGAAGAGGACTATAAATGGATAAAAGAAGTAAAAGATGCTATCTAAACAATAGTAGTTAGAATAAGAATTTGATAATGATTGAGTAAATCTAAAAACATTAATTTTTATTTTGTAAAATTTAAATAAAAAATTATGAAATTTATAAATATTAAAGTATAATAAAACTTATAATTTACATTTTTTTTAAAAACAAATTAATTTTTTTAAAAGAAAAAAAAGAAATATATATATATATATATATATATATATATATATATATATATATATATATATATATATATATATATATATATATATTTATTGCAAACGTTCAGTGATTTTATTTTATTTAATGAAAAAATAAAGATTTTAAAAACCATCTAATTATTCTTTCCTCTTTTATTTTTATTATTATTAATTTTGTTTATTTTTTTATAATATTTACTTATTTATTTATTTTTTACTACTTTTAATTTTTTTTTTTAAATTTTTAGTAAATCATCAAAATTTCAGATTTTATTTAAATTTGGGGAAAAAATGATTTTTTTTTTTTTTTTAAAATTTTTTATAGTTAATTGATTTAAAAAGAAACAAGAAAAAAAGAAAAAATCTAAAAAATTATAATAAATTTATGGAAAATAAAAAACAATTTTTTTTTTTGAAAAAATTATAAAAATAATAATATTTATTTAGGTGACATTAGACTTTTGTCCCTAAGATGAGTTTAGGGTGATGGTTAAAGGTGACATTAGACTTTGTCCCTAAGGTAACATTATTATTATTTTTTTTTCGTTTTAGGGAGCTGGGGTGGAAATGGTTAAAGGTGCCTTTAAGATGAATTAAAGGTAACATAAATTTTGAAGACTAAACAATTAAAAGGTAAAAACAGGACAAAAGTATTTTAAATATTAATATTTTCATCGATAATAGTGAAACTTAAACAATAAAAATCAAGGTTTTGTAATAAACAAACATTTGTCAAATTAAAAACTTAGAAACCCATGTGTTATTATATGAAACATTAAATTATTAACTACAAAATTAAATTTATTCTTAAAATTTTAATTAAGTAATTAAGATTGAATATGATAAGAAAAAAAAATTAGTTTTAAACTTGCTTTACATTAAATAGAAGACATCCCCTCAATATTATTTAAAAATTTTAGAATTACAAAATATCTAAAATTTTAAGCTTTCACAATTCATATAAATCAAATCTTAAATTTTTACAATAACATTATTTCTATTTATTTACTTCAAATTTATACAAATATAATAAACAAAACTCTAATAATTATAATAATTATTTTAATGTCTCAATTATGACCTTTAGTGCTCTCTACACACTATGTTCAAAAAATGATACTAGTATGAAATAATATAAAGGTCTGAAGATTCTATGTGACCCTGCTTTAGTAGAGGCGGCCGCACTAGATCCAGCTGAAAATATTTTATTTTTCATTTCAATTGTATAATCCATATTCCCAAAAATAACATGGACTTTAGATTGATATTCCACTTCCTTTAATTTGTTCTTCTGTTACTTCTCATTGTCTGCTATTCGCTACCGATAGCACATGCATTCTCTCAATGTGTTCTTATTTTATAGCCAGTTTACTTTTTGAAAGTGAGTATACATTTTAGAATCTACTGTACATTTTATATAGTTAACGCAAATCTAATTTTTGTATTTGGCTTCTTAAGTAGGTACGATTCCAGTTTATGTTTTTTAATTCTACTCTCAAACAAATTTTTATATCAAGATTAATTTAAAGTCGCAACGACAAGACCAACGAGGCACTGTTTCGTTGAATGAATTCAGTAGTTTATTATTTATGGTACATTTTTGTAAGTTTGTAATTTTATAGTGCCCCTCCCAGTTTAACTCTTGCATAAGCTATTAATGCATGTGCTAATTAGGATTGGACGTGCGGATTGTGTTATATCATTAATTAATGTTGGGCTTGCTTTTTTTTCCTTCCTTTTTTTTTTTCTATTATATATAATTTGATTTACTTTGATTAAAAGAGAAGTTGTCACCTTATTAATCTTGAAGGATAAATTAATGGAATCATTTTGTTTTAATTTTCGATTAAAGTTTGTTTACTAGATTAATCAAGATTTAGTATTTTTGTTTATGAATTTTGTTGTTGTTCTGCATTAATTAATTTGTTCATTTTCTTAACAAAAATCATAGAAAATGGTAATTATCTATGTTTTGATTGATCAAGACCGTTTACATGTTATTTAGGCACAAATCAATGATGTCATCAACATGGACTTCGCACATAAAAAGGTATTGAGGCAACAATGATTAAATCTATGTGGATATCTACTGGAGAATACAAACTATTTGAGGTATTAAATGACACAATGGCTGGTCATATTACGTATAGTGAATATTTAACTGTTAGTCATTCTGTACAAAAGAACTAAATACACATTTACTTTAAAAAATTACCTATTGTATTTGTTTTACACATTTGCAATAACTGGTACATGAAATGATTTAATGCATTTATCCAATCTAAACAATTATGTTCACTATGCATTGCAAATTATTAGAGTGATCTTGTGCAGTGGATAGTTAAGTTCATTTAGCTACATTATTTTTATGTTGTGTTTTAGATAGATGTAGTTTTGTTTTAAAAAATTATCTATAAAAAAAGACAATTGAAACTGCTTGAGTCAGTTACTAGGCAGTCATCTTTGTTGTTGGTGCACTTTTGAATATGTTCATTTTGTTGTGCAGTGGATTGATTTTGCTTTGAGTTAAATAGTTAACATGTAATACCTCATAAAATTATCTTTTGCAAAAGTTTATATATTAAACATTCATTTATATCTTTTGCATATAATATTCTCATTAGGAAGTATGTATCCTTTCATATTTGTTGCAACATCAAATTTTATCTTCTATTTGCACTGTCAAACTCTATTTAAGAATTCCTAGTAAACCAAATCATTGCTATAAAAAATATAAGGTTATATTAAAAATATAGTTACGTTAAACACAAAATTCATAATTAATTGTCTTTTCTTAAGGATCATGCCTCTAATGTTTTTGTACATTGAATTTGTATTAGTACATTTTTATTGTGCTATATGTCTATCCTGTTCTTTTAACTTTATCCAAGAAATTAAACTTGTGCACATACTTATTTCTAACATCATGGATCCATGCACCATTTTTATCCATATTTACAAAATAATATGTGGACAACAATAACATTAATCTAATCATTAATATCAACCTATTTCCAAGGCTAAAAATGTATGAACATTTACCAGCTTATTGATTCTTCCATTTTTTAACTTTATCTTTACTCTTTCTCTACCCACAATCATGTAAATGCGATTTTGATGTTGTGAGATACACATCTCCATCTCCATCAATGGAGACCTTTTCATGTCAGGATTATGCAACATATGTGTGTTTGGCCTTTACCACCATTCTCTATTAAAAATTGTTATTGAAATGACCCATTTTTCCATATTTCTAACACTTCTTCAAGGATATATCTAGAGTCCTAGATGTGACTTTATAACTCAAGTAATTATCCCCAATATTTTATTTTCCTCTTTATTGGAATTGAACTTGCATGGACATGGTGTCATTCATTTGATACATTTCCATATACCTTCACCTTATTCCCTTTAATAACAAAGTTGTGACTAAATATTTCAATTTTATTTTCTATATGGTACTACTAATTACCATCAATAGAGTATCCCATGAGTTTGGATTAAAAAACAACAATGTGATACACATTTATTCACCATAAATGTTGACATCTATGGATGACACCTAACTTATATCATTGTTCAAGTTATTCAAGTTCTTTGCAACTAATTCATGGTTATTCAATTTAAATTGAAATAGATTAGTTATAATAAATAGTAAATGTTTACCAAAAACTTATCCTAGTAAAATATACCCAAGTTATCCCAATGACTTTTCACATAATTTTAGTTGAAAAATCTAGTAGCACTAAATTTAATAAAAACAATTTGTTATAGTTTATAGATTTCATATCAACTTTGTCCCATTATTCAAGTTTAATTACTATAGGTGTTATGTCTATTATATAAATAGACCAGTCTTCTTATGCCAAGAGATATTTCATATTGAGTTTCCAGAACTAAGAATTATAACCATTGAGATTATCAATCTTTATCCTAGTGTATTGACATATTTGTTTGTATAAATTTATTATGTAGGGATACCACTTCAAGTAAACTATCTAACAAAAAAATTCAAACATCTAAAAATATTACAACTAAGATCTAATACCAAATGTTGGGAATAATCATGTGCACCATAAACTAAGACATATGCTAGATATGTTATTATAATCTTACATATAAAAAAGATAAAAAAATAATAATAAATTTAAAAATGATTTTACCGAGGAAAACTATTTAAACCAAAAAATCCAACACAATAACCTTCTTTATTATTAAAAAAAGAAAACGAAAACCTATTTTACAATGTTACAATAGGTCTCAATATATGGTTCCCTTTCATATAAAAATTTAATATATATTATGATTACCACACTTTACCATGTGTATTAAACATTAAACACATACATATTTCTTGGAATAACTATTCATTTATCTATCACCCACTTGTTAATGCCCACACAATAGGGTAATTTGATTTCACCAATTTCTAAGCCAAGTGATCAATGTGTAATGCTCATCAATATATCTATGTTAGAGTGTCATAAGGACATTACTAACACTTCTTAATTATGATAATTATAATTATATAAGTGCTTGAAATTCCTTAAATTAACCTTCATTTCTTGATATCTTTCACAACTCCTTACAACATCACAATGTGACTTAATAATTAAAGTCCAGTTCACAATATTTTAATGTAGAATTAAACTTGAAGAGAGACATAATCAACTTTACCAACATTACTACACACTAAAAATCTTTCACAATTATAATAGGTAGTCTCCATGCAACCATGAGTAACTATCTATGTTTTCATAATGAATATGCACTCAGTGTTTATACATAATCCTTATGCAACTTTTACCATTCACACAATCATCATTATGTAGATCAATGAAAAGTTAAGGCAATTATAGACATCATTATCTGATTATAAATGCATGTTGTATTCAATTTTATTTAAGATTCACAAGTGTTGATATACACATTATCGTACCTTGAAATATAGTTGAAAGATAAAACTAAGGAATAATATACACAAAATTCAATGGGACAACATGTTGGACCAACTAAGACTTAGAAAAATTCCCTAAAATTAATTTTATGACTTTCTAGGAGTATCTAGGGTGGTACATGGGAAAAGGAATTTTCAATATGTATGTTCTCAAACATTATGTATTGAATGCATTTATTATCATTGGACAAGAGTGCATATAATTTTATGTTATAATAAATCCTAATTCAAGGGATAATAGTATGACTCCCAACATGAGGGTAAAGTGTACCAAAATATTTAAATGTGTGCACATAGATGATCCTAAAGGTATTAAATATGCCTAGACATATAGTCACACACATTTCAATAATGCACATAATCATGTATAAGGATCTTAATGTTTCACAATATAAGACACTTACACATGCCATAGATTAAGAAGATGCATAGTACAAGGTTGAGACTAGGGATCCATATCTTGGTGATTTCCTACATATAATGACTCCAAGTTACTTTTATGAGTCACAAGTTATTTTGTTTTAGTATCCTCATCTCTAAATAAGGGAATAATTAGGTATTAAATCAAATATAATAGAGTATAAGAGGTGGTTGGGATTTAATAGCCTTAAAGATTATTTTTTTCAATTTCTTGAACAAGATCCATTTTTATAATGAACATAGTAAAACTCATTCATTTGATCTTTACAAATATAAATATTGAAATCCAATTATTATATTCACTAAACATTCCCTATTTCACAAAAAAAATTAGATAAATTATACACATCATTGTAAACTAAAAAATACTTTCATAAAAATATTTCTATTTATTTATATTTTATCTCTTTTCATAAAATGCTATGATAGATATCATGTCTTATTCTCTGTGATAGACTGATCCTTCTAGTTACTCAAAATATTTTGATTGACAAATCATGTTATTATATGGTTTCATGGATGATTGAGCTATATTTTTTAGCCAATTAAGTGTTTCTAAGGTTGATTCGAGCCTTCTAAACAATAGATACCAATCCCTTCAAATTTGATTTAGAGGCCCTGCTTGTAGGTGGGTTACTAATCGTGTTTGTGTGTAGTTTAAAAATATGCTTTTTTTGGTAAGTGAATTTTTCATCCATGCTCCTATTGTAATATCCACCCCTTGGTCAATAAAACTACAATCTATCCATAACTCTACTACTTCTAGTCTACTTTGTGCATGTCAGGTGAGCCACCAATTCAAGCGAGGATGTGGTAGGGTTGGGGCTTAGTCTTCAACTAGTCTTGCACCACCATTTAATTTAGAGTTGATAGTAATATTAAGGATAACTTAGATAATATGTTATAAGGGATACTTTGGCTTAAGGTCATTATAGGAAGCAATATGGTGGCACAACAGACCATTCTCCAAGGTAAGATGTGCATTATCTTTGGGATCTTGATAATGTATGATTCATGGGCCTCATTGAGTGTGGAGTGCATCCTTAAGGCTAGATATATGAATGGTAAGGGGTTTATACCATATATATGATTAATATAGGTAGATATATCAAAATAATTTGGCATTACATTTAAGAGGCCCATTTTTATGATAGTATTCTTCTTTGTCTCAACTCTCTAAGGAGGAGGAATTTCAAGGTGAAACTTGGTCATATTCGGATTGTTAATAAAACATTTTAGATCAGAGTAATAACTAAAGTATACCATTCCTAGATGAAGGAAATGTGGGTGAACTTAGTTTCCCAAGAAAGGGTTGTGGGTTATTGTCAAAACTTTGTTAAAGGTTTATTTACTGGTTGGTTTCACTATGTGGGCTAATGGGCTTGTTTTAGGTTTTGGTACTTTGTTTTGGTTTCAAGATCTATACAAAACCTCTTTGATGTTTGGTTTTTGGATCTAATAAAAAACCCTTGAAATCAGAGCTGAGACAAGTTTAATAATAATATGTTGGTTGTTATCTATTATTCTATTAGTAGGGTTTGTACCCCTATTGGGTAGAGTTGTGTTTACCTTAGTTTTTGATTTTATATTTTATTGTCTCTTTGGGTCTTTGGCCCAATTTTATCTTGGTATCCATGAGATGGGTCGGTTTTGTGGTAGGGTGTTGTTTTTTTCCTCATCTATAGCATTTTCATTTTTGTCTCGATGTTTAGGCTTGAATGATCTATTGTTTTGTATTTTTTCTATATTTAGTATCTCAAAATCATTATAACTGGGTATGGGACCTATCAAAACCATTAAATCTATTTCATAGATTTCGATTAAAAGAGTTTATCCTCAATGGAAAAAATAAATATTTTTTATTCACTTGATGGGTCACAACATGATCACAAAGATACAAGGTGATTATATGTTTTAGTAATATGATCCACATGGCCAACCTCACAAGGTTTGCATGGATTTTATAAATTAGTACTGAGGTATTTTATAATTGCATTACTACCATATATACACTAATTAGTAACAACTCATTTTTATCCTCAAATTACAACCACCACCTTTTCTCATTCGCTCTTGTTTTAGATTTAAAGGTCCCATAAGAGATAAATTAATAAATAATAGTCAAATTAAGCTATAAAATATATATATATTAAAAGAAAAATGGTTTTCAAATGAATTACAAATATATATTCATAAAGGAAATGAAACAACCATATATCATTATGAGGATAGAATAATCTCACATTAAAATAGTATTCTCAAACCTATGGTTATTTTAGGTTGAATAAGTTTCAATGGATTGTAGTAAAATGTTTAATAACAACTACTCATGCATATATAGTTGAGATATTTAAGCAAATATGAGTCAATAAACCCCATAAAACCATCCTTTGCCTTATCCACCTCTCATAATGCCTAGGTAGAGGCCTCTAGCTTTTTAGCAATACTATAAAGCAAATAGACACAAATAAATAGAAAATTCAAAGATATATTATAATCCTCTTAACACATCCTGATAGATCATAAAAGATGGGTAAATATAAAATCAAGGATAGGATTAATGTGAAAATAATTAGATATTATATCCACTATTTGTGAATGTAAAAACCATAAGGAGAAAATTTGCCACAGTAAACAAGATTCACATATCAATGAATAGGGCCACATCCTTTAACAAAATGGAAAAGTCATGAAATGAAAATATTCAAACATGGTGAATGTAAATAATAAAATAATATCCTTTAATTATTAATTAAATCCACATCTTTCAACAAAAGGGGAAAAGGATCATAAAATAATAATGAAAAATACCTGAACAGGGTTGTGATTCTTCTGTGTAGCCCATGCAATCTATTCTTTAAATTCATCATGTTCCCACTTTCTGATCTTAGAATGAAAATTTCCTTATACAAAATTTAATAACTAAATAAATCTCTTTTGGGTGATCTCATCATCTGAACCAATGGGACACTCTTATTCAAGATGTTGCATTCTATATATAATTATTTGTCTCTCTATAAAATTTTTGTAGCTAGTTTCTCTTGGAACCGCTTGTTGTCATTTTTTTAAAGTCATATTAAATGAGATATGGTGATCCCCGTATAATTCTAAATTAAATATTTAATATGTATGATTCCTTGTTTACTTCATATTAAGTTATGTTAGACTTTAATGTTAACTATATTAATTTCAAAAGTCCCCTTTTTTATACTATTTTCACTGCACTTGTATTTTCATTGCTTAGCAACCACCTGTGATCTCCTCTCAGCTTTTATTGTGAGCTTTATTTTACTGTTCAATTTTTTATTTAATATTGGCTAAGCTATATACTCTGTGTCTACCATTTCTTTAATGGCTTGATCAAGTGGACTTCCGTTGTATTATAATTTGATATGTATTTGTTCACTATGACTTCCACTACATAGCTTATGGTTCACTTAATGGCAATTCATAATTATCATTTAGATGGATACCCATTTTATTTTTTATTTATAATATATTTGACATTTTTCAATTTATCACATTTATTCCTTGGTAGAAATGAAGAATATTTTTATTACTTTATGGTTATGTTAAGAATAATCCCCATTGAAACATAATGTGTACATTTATATTTAGCCCACTTTGACATAAGTTTTTAAATGTCCATTTTGGCCATGTGCCAATTAATCCATCTGCATAATAGGTTACTACCTTCACTAATCCCACTATTATGTATACTCTATGTGGTTATCCTCTACTAGATCTCCCATTCTAACCAAATCAAATAATATAAATTTTTGATGAACTCAATATAAACCCTTTATAACTTATTCATATTGTTGGTATATAAATAATATCATAACATAACCAAAAAAACTTATTTCATGTACATAAACATGACTCATCACATTAAATATATAGTATGTTTAGACACATAAATTAACATTTAGGATATAATGATTCATCTATGAACATTCATTTAGATATCTCTCAACCTATCCTAGGGCCCTTTGATCGCTTTTGACTAGCTTGCACATGGAAGACTCACATTTATAAGGTATTGATGACCCTAGAGTGCACTTGTCTATCATGATATTAGTCCTATCCATCACCTAGTCCATGATATACCCTTAACACCATTATTTTTCCTCATTATTCAACAATGCCCCATTGGATAGGAGTGACCCACTCTATTTCCTGAGTCCCTTATCTTGTCTTACCATTAAATAATGATTATTTTTCAAAATTTAAAGTTACGAAAAGGTGATCCTATGTTCTTAATAATACTAATCATAATGTATTTTGACAATAATACTATATAAACACATTCAAACTATTTTTATCACAATAGTCTTACACACTAAAAAACACCATAATTCATATTGCACATTGAGATAAATTTATCTATTTCTCTTAATTCTAAGACATACAACCTTACTATCTAAAAGCTAAAGTTTGAGTACACCTCCAAGGTCATAATTAATTCTAAAGTCACTTAGTCATACTAAAATTCCACCAGTTATTCACAAACCATCATACCTTTGGAGATCTACATGAAGTTTGATCCCTCTTTAGAGAATTGGCATGCAAAGAACACTCAACACATGGGTTGTTGAGTTCATGCCAAACTTTAGCCACTAATCAATTTTTATTCTATATATTTTTATTGGTCTTCACATATCAAGGATATAGGGTTTTGATGTAAAATCATTCACACAGTGGTCTCTACAATTGAGTGAAAGCTCCTACACATGATGAAACATACAAATGAAGGTGAACAAAGAAAAAAACCTAAACCCTCCTTGTATATTTTAAAAATCCATCCACGTAGATGAAAAGATCAACCTACACTCATATTTATCTCTAGTCACTATTATTCGAAGTTTTATTCAATTACAAATCAAGTTTCACAGTCAATAAACCTAGTCACTCTACCAATTTCAGCTCGTGAGTCATCCTATATCATTATTTTATAGATAATCCTACATTTATATATTTCATTTTCTATATTTATTAATTTTACAAATATAGTTAGTTTAAAACTAGTGAATGTTTGATACTACAATCTCACTCTTCCTACTTTTTCATAGTAATTTGTCATTTAGTGTAATCAACATTTCTATGTTTTCCCTAAACTGATAAAACATATTGGTGAACCCACATTTTATCTAAATTTAGTTCAAACCCTATCTTAAGTTTTCATCATATTTTTGTCTTTCCATTAAGGTTATAGATCTTTATTTTCTTGATTTTCAAATTAGTCATGCCTCAATTTACAAACCCTAAATTTTCATTATGGTTTCCTTCTAAAATTTTATAATTTTAGGGTTACAAATTCAAATCTAATTTTGATATCATGTTATAGTGTTTTCTAGCATTCATGTTTGTTTCCTCTCTTGTTCTCCTTTTAGTCTTCAAAAACTTATGGCTAAAAAATAATCTCCTCTTCCTTTTAACCTTTAAGAGATTGATAGATACTTTCCCTATAACTAAGTCAATGTTTTCACTACTCCAAGATTTGAGGTAGCCCATTATATAGTGCCAAAAAAAATGTAACCAACCAATTCTTCTTCAAACCCCTCCACATCTCCTATAAATGGTGTGTACATGCATATTCAATATCAAGTGCCTAGGATTTTTTATTGTGAATCTCTCAAGAATAAAATCACCTTTATGAATAAGTTAACGAAACATTTACAATAACAAAAATAGTGTTTCAATTCAAATATCACATTATTAGAAAATCAAATCACATATGTAAAGAATCTAGAATATGCTAAATTAATCATGTATTTACACCTTGATCTTGAATTTTTTTACCTGACACGACTTCATGTCAAAGTGGGAAATGAAAATATAATACATCTAAAAATTGTGATTCAAAAAGTATGCAAATGGAGGATAAGAGTTCAATTTAGATTCTAAGGGAAATGAATAGAAAGATATTGATGAAAATAAGTCCATTACATCCTCTAAGGAAAAAAAATTACTATTGATCACATCATAAAATGCATGGGCATCATATAAATATTTTTTTAGCTTTTAATAAAAAAAATAAGATAATTGATAGTGGTGATCCTAAAATTGATGCCTCAATTGAGCAACCCATAGTGGAACAATTTCAAGTAGAAAAAGTGACGAAATCATAATTAGTACAAAAATAGTTATGAAAGGAAAAATCAAAGTAAGAAAATATTCAACAAGGTATGTTAGAGAAAGAAATCTTACAGAAGGCACTAGATGAAAAATAAAAATTACAAAAGGATTAGTTTGGAAGTAAAGGATACAAAATGATCAAGAACATAAGTTTCAAAATCAAATTAGAGATAATTAAAAAATCATTCTTAAAAGAGGGTTTCTAACAAAAGAGTCTCCAAAGTAATAAATTATAAGAAAACCAATATTAAAAGTGTGGTTTCAAAGGAGTCAACTAAAAGGTCTTCATAATTCCTAGAGCCTTTTATTTGTAATCCCCTCATAGATGGCTAGAAATGCACAAATGGTGTGATATATAACACTATTGAAATGAATTATTGTCACACGACACTCTTAAAATTTATTGTATATGGTAATGAACATTTGGATAAGAATAATTTATCTAAATAATGTATTGGATCTATCGACTTACCTTACAAAGTTGGGATAAAAACAAGTTTAGTGGTATTTCATGTATGTCTTAAGATGATCTAATATATTGTTTAATTATGAAAATCATGGATAATGGAAATGGATGGAAAATGGGTCAGGATGTTAACAATTTCATGTTTGAACATGGAAGTACAATGATCATAATTTAAATTAAATATAGAGTTTATTCAAATTAAGAGAAAGAAATAGGAAGAATGTCTTCAACTAGTACACACATAGATACAAGTAAAGTCATGTCATTAGAGGCACATGATACAATGATCATGTTAGGAGTTTAGATTTTGCATCATGTTAGTTTTCGTATTTATCGAAAGCTAAATAGTAAATGGTTAGAAATTAGTAATTCGGTAAGTAGAATATTGTTATATAACAATATTATGATATAGGTTATAATATTTTTTTTCGAAGATATATTGTTTATATTATTATCACAATATATTGTAAATAGGTTTGCATAATTATAAGGAAGAGACAATGCTGGAGAAAATTTAAGAATGGGGTTCCTATATATAAGTAACTCATGTATTGATTATTCAAAGAGTGAAATAATATAGTGTGTGGAATAATATAATAATAGTGTTTGAAATATCTCTCACTGTATGTTTGGCTCCATTGCATGAGTTAAACCTGTATAATGATTCTTTAATACCTATCATTGGTATCAAAGTTAGTTGGTATTACACATGTTATGGATTCTAGATGAAATTATATAAAGGAGATAATGCAAATATTCAATGATGAATCAAATTATCAACTATTTTCTCTTGCATAAATCTATCATAAAATTCATGTTTTTTTATCTCAGTGACAAGCATGAATATGTGAATGTGCATTAGTTCTGTCTAATTTATTACTATGTCAGTCTTTAGTGCATCAAATCAAATGTTATTCAATGGTGTGTTGACAATGTTCCACACCATATTGATTCACCATTACAGTTTTAAATATCTATAATTCTTCCTACTTGCATCTATGAAGGTATGTGTGTTGTCTATGCAGTCTTCGTGCCAGATCTGTGCATGAGCATCTACACAAACATCAATATTGTCATGCCTACCATATAATAAATAAAGGATCACTTGGGTTTTCATGAATACATTTATTCTTTAAGTGAATCTAGTCATGTTGATAAGTGTACCACCAAACGGGTAGATGCACAAATTTGGGGGACAAAAAAATGTAACACAATAAAAAATAGGAAGCATTTTTTTGTAAAGGGTGCCATTTAAAAAAAAAATACAAGAATGAGGTTGGGTCGGTCCCAAACCTAAAGGGAATATATCTTTTATATTCCAAAGGGTGCATGCCTTTTACAATCCAAAGAGTGTACACCCTTTACAGTCCATTTAAGAGTTACCATTTAGAAGATAGTTTTTCAAATTCCATTCCAATCAATACTTAGTTTTCAAAATTTCAAGATTATAAGGTATAATGTGAAATGAGGTTAAAAATCATGTTATATGTGTAATAGATCTATACCATTGATTATGGCCCATATTTTACCAAATTGAGTATGTCCTACCTACTTTACCTTCTTGAATATGCACTACCCAATCGAATACCCGAGTTTGAAGGTGGATTATAAAATAATTTGTGGGTTTTTCAATCAATGGTTCTATCAATATGCATAAATGACTACATTATATCATGTAATTTGTAACATACCTATAGTCATGATACGAGTTTATATATAGATTGTATTCTAACATTTAAAAATATATATGGGTTTGTACGTAGGTTTAATTATTATTTTTTTATAAAAAATTATGGGTTTGTATAGGAGAAAGTATATTTTAGAATATATAATTGTTTTTTTTAATGTTAGAGTATTATTTATAATTATTAATCAATTTATACATAGCATACCTCATCATAGACTATATACATATCATCACAAATTACCTTATAAATGTTTTAATATTAATAAAAATATTATAAAATTTAGATCTCAACAATCTACCCACTGTCAACTATTCTGTTAAAAAAATTGGTTTTCATGAAGTTAAGGTAAAAAAAATGTGTTCGTATACTTGCAGTTTCAATTTTCCATATTGAATTGTAAAATTATTTAAAAATTATATATATAAAAAAAATTAATAAAAATATTCTCAACATTCTTCAACATTTCAACTATCTATATATGTAATTTCATACAAAAATTCAATCGTTTACTCAAAAAAAGTGTGTTTGTACACATGCTCTCTTTTTATCTTTCTACAAAAAATGAACAACCTAATTTTATAAATATATAAATTTGCATAGTTTTATCATTTAGGTATTGGAAAAAAATATATATTTAAAAATTAAATTCAAAATGTCACAATTCAATTTTTAATGTCATTGTCAAATTCCTTTTCTAAGTGTCTCTAACATTCTCTCCAAGTTCAACTATTGTTATTTTGAAAAAAAAGGTGTCACTTTATAACCCCCATTTTGTCCCCCATTATCCTACATCTACCAAAATATAAAGCATAGATAGCCTTCTATGATCAAAACCATAGCATTATTCTATGTTGAATCATAAATCTCTATCAATGTATTGCTTCCTTTTAAATTATGTTGATCAAGCTCAGTATTGTTGAATATTTTGTTCCATCTCCACGAATTCATAAATCCTTATATCATAATCCAAAAATGTATCTTGATAAATTTAACTTGGGCTTAGAAGGATTTGAATGACTTTTGTTGCTTTTTGCCTGATCCATACTTTTTACTCCATAGATGTTTCATCCATGTTGATCCAACTTGATTTACACTTGCTATGTTTTTAACAATCTCATGCATTCAACAAAGATTTGATCAAATTTATAGACCCAAAAAAGCATCCCAAAACCAATAGATTTGATTAGAATTTGATCTTATTGGAATGTTCAACATTTGTGTCATGTTGAGTAGACATTGCCTTTTAAGTTCTTTCATTATTTCCACTGTCAAATGTGAGTTGTTTGATTTATGTTTTAGATTAGCTTCTAAATTTTTTTTAAATTATTTTGGTTAGATAATCCAATCTTTAATTTTATTCCATCCATGATATTTAATCTTTTATAGTCATGTTGAGTCATTTAGTTTTAAGTTTTAAAATTGCTCAATTTTATGTGGTCCATGTAATTTAAATAGGTTGGTTTAAGTTTCTTTAATGTTAATGTTAGTGTTTTTTTTTTTTTAGTTAAAATTTTAATTTCATAAAAAGTGGTCAATGGTCATTATGTTTTAGAGTTGAGTATTTGAGTTCAATTCTTTTATTTTATGATAAGATTATTAGTCATAATATAAAAGTTATTTTCCTATTTTGGTGAATATTAGGGTCTCATTTAGGTGACTTAGGTTAATTTCATTTGAGTAATTTTTTGTCAAAGTGTAAAAAAAGGAGTCAAGAGTTATTTTGTACATTAAGGTATTTTGTCAAAAGTCCTATGTCACATAAAGTCAGAAATTATAAAAATAAAAAAAATGCCTTACAAATGCATTATCGTTTGTATGTGACGTTCTCATTATGGGGGCATTTCCCTCAAAACATTCATGCACTTGAGTTACATAGACATACCAAATAAGTCAAGAGATACATATTAGAGGCTGAAGGATACATAGGGGGAATTTAACCAAAAGTAACAAGTAACATAGAAATTCAAAAATAACACAGAATATGAGAGACTATACCCAATTGTATTAATACTCTTCCAGAAAATAATTACAATGAAGAGACGCCACACTCTTCCATAACTTATAGGCTTCCCACACCAAGTGTACAGTAATTCACCTTCAAGAGTTCACTCTCTCAATTACGGTCCCAACACACAACTCAAACACAGAGTTGGTGTTCACCTCCAACCAATCAGTATCACTACTGCCAGTACCACCAGTCAGTATCACTACTGCTAGTACACAAGTACTTCACGTACTCCACGATTGAGTACACACCGTACTCCAAGTAGATCTCCCCTGATCTTGTTACCTGTTGTGTTGCTGATCTCCCTGATCTTGCTGCCACCTGCAGATCAACTTGGTTTTGCAACACCTACAAACCTAGACCACACACACACACACACACACATGCGAATCAATGATCTTACTTACACATGTAGATCTCTCTACACCCTGAAGAACCCTTTTCCTTGCCTCACCAAGTCCTTATGATTCTCCAAACCAGTACCCTGGTGGATCTTCTACCAGATCTTGCTATCCCACAGATCTACCTGATCATACACACTCGGCACCCCTATGGAACTAGGAGGAACACACCTTGCTCTCTTCACTCTAAAGGACCTAACCTTGCTCTCTCAACTAGCACACTTTACAATACAGCCCATAAGTCTATTATATAGATCCCATGCAAACAATAATTAGACATCCAATTACAATAATTAGATCCACAGCTCAAGACTAAAATTAGCCCTTAACATGCAAACAACTGGTTTGTTAACAAACTATTCGTGAACTAATAGTTCTAGAACCACACAGGCGACCGACGTCGGTCCCTGTCTATCTAGAGGTGACCGACGTCAACCAACTCTTGACCACTATCGGCAGCTCTGTGTACTGGATATGACCGACATCAGTTGGCCTGATCGACATCAGTTGCTTTGCACCTTAGCAACCTCCTCCATGTCTACATACAGTGAAGCTTTTAGCTCTACAACCTAACAATCTCCCACTTGGAGATAAACAGCTGCACCTATACCTATACCTATACATCGTCTAATCTGTTTCCTAGCTTGTATCCCTCTTCAAGCTCAACCTTGAAGACCAACCACCATAAATCCTATGGTGCACCTCCTGTCATCCAAGTAACCTTCCGCATCCACATCTACAAACCCATGTAGAAAAGAACTTGACCCTCCATAGCAAAAATCCCTACTGTCGGTCCCTCTCAGATACTTGAGAATCCACTGAATTGCCCTCCAGTGCTTCTTTCTCGGATTGGCTCCAAACTTGCTAACAGCTCCCACTGCGTGGGCAACCTCAGGTCCAGTACGCATGTACTTAACCTCTTCATGTGAATCAGGACACTGTTCATAGAACTATCCAACCCTCAGCGTGCTGACCGGTTTCACACAATCATCCAAAGACAAAATCAACATGTGACCTTCCATGTCTCTAGAACACACTTATGCCAAAAAAAAATTCTCCTTCAAATTCTTCATGACACATGTCTGAACTAAATTTACCTTTAGCTCAGAAAAACCCCTGCATGTGTGACCCTGCATCAAGCAAACACACAACATACAGTAACAGGATAATGTCACGACCATCATCCACTTGGTAAAGAATCCACAGTAGTTAAAATGACATTGACTAAAGCCATGCTTTGTCATCCACCTGTCAAACCTGTACCACTATCCTGGAGCTTCCTCAAGACCATATGACCTAGCCTTCTATCTCACGTGTCCATTCTCTCTATTCTTTAACCAAGGAATCCATTCATCTTTTAGTGCTTTCATACCGGCTGTCAACCCTACCAAATCTCCCATTTGGTTCTGCATCCTAGGAATCAAATTCCTCATTCATGCCATACTCCCACTATTTCTTGGATCCTTCCTGCTTTGTAGTGAGCAACGAGTATAAAGAAGAGGAATAACGAATTTGAGGCTTACTTACCCTTTCAGTCCTCCATATGGGTGTTTGAGACTCCTTGATAGCTTGTTGTCCGCCCAAAATCTGTTCCAGTGACCGACCTTAGTCACCACATAGTCTGCATCCGACCGACGTCGGTTCCATGCGACTGTCCTGACTACCGACGTCGGTTTCCTGACAGACGTCGGTGTATACCTATCACCGACATCGGTTCCCTGACCGACGTCGGTCTTACCATGACCGACACCATCGGCTCTGGTTTGCACATGATCGACATCGGCACCTGTCTATTCAACACCGGTTCCTCCTGACTGCTGCCAGTACCTGTGTTCTCCTGTGAGCGATGGATTTTTATTCGCGAGCTCTCTTTGGATCAAAACCCTGTCCAAACTGCCCTGCTCAGAGTTACTCAGCCTTCTCCATTGATCTCTGTCTGTCATCTCCTCCATGAACACCAAGGCTTTCAAGTTCTTAAGACTGTCAAAGACATCTGACTTCCTCTTAAGAACATGCATCTCCTTCTTGCTCATGTGACCAAGCCTACAAAGCCACATCTCCACAACAAAAGAAGAATCAGTAACACAAGTAGATAGATAAAGGATACCTACTTTCTTACCACCTGCTAATTCAAGTTCATCCACTGTGAGAGTTTCTATGCCTCTCTCATCATCCAAATTTCCTAAATAAATTAGCCACATCTTCAAGACTAGGACCTGCATGACCTCCTTCAACACCCATGTGTTGGCCGTCTACAATTTCAGCCGCACTTCCCCTTTGCCAAAACATTGACAAGGCACACCAGCCCCTAAATAAGAACACCTACAGAAAATAAAGCTTAAAGCATCCAAATCAATCAGTTTAATGATTAAAAGTTAACATCCATGTTAATATGCCTAAACAAGATAGTCTCTTATCAAATCCTATTTAGAAAAATAACTAAAAAACATAGACTAAAACTAAAACACCTGATGATCAATTACAAATAACAATAAGTAGAGCCTGTTATACGTCCAAAACCTTACCATAAAACTAGACCTTATAAAATATTTTATATCCCCAGAATAAATTACCTAACAAAACATGCACAAAATGGCAAAATAACCCCATGCTTGCTAATGCATCAATATTTAACAGCACCTAAGCTTGTATTCAGAAAATTAGTAAATCAAAAAATTAGTCAGTTCTCTATTAAAACATTGTTCAAAACAAAATCCCAAATCTAGTTGTCTCAATAGCTAAAAAAATATGAAGAAAACAAATGAAAAATATCCTCCTACCAAACCCGAGAAAGCTTCAAATGCAAAGAATTGCCAAAAAAAAATCATCTTCATAATTTGATGTCGCAGATGATAGAGGAGAGAGGTGGAGGATAAGGGTTTTAATGAAATATAGGTAGAAATAATTTTCATTGTAGTGTGTTGGGCAAGAAATATTTCAATCCAACTATTTTCTTGAAGTATTTCACAATTTTATTTGTTAGTGATTGGGTCAGGATTAAAGCCATTAAAAAGATATCTGTATTTAGGGGAAAGTCAATGTATTTTTTTTGCAAGAACAGGACAATAAGAGAAGCCATGTGGAGGTTCAGTGCTGGAATTACTGTGGATTTTTATTGTTGCCTTCTGTTAAATTTTGAAAAATAATTAAAAAATTGTTTGATTGTAGGTTCAGTTTGGGCTCTACCTAGGATGAACAAATTTGTGAAAACAAACAATAAGAATAATAAAAATGTTTAGAAGCATAAACATAAGTTGAATAGTGAATGCCCAAATTCTACAGAATAAAGTCACCCACGTCCATTCAGATGACCACAGAGAAAATATGGACCATTGATATGGCCCATTTATTTTGACGAGTGGTCTTTACTGGCTACACAAAAATGTTGCTATGGGAATTCCCAGAGTATAAACATAAACCTGATAGATAGTCAGACTAATAAAAACACCCACATACTCAGCGGGTATATGGAAAACTTGACTAAAATCTGCATAATCTTTGTACATAATTTAATGAAAAACTCATAAAACCCCTCTATTTCTATAATGTAGATACCTTAGGACGGATAAGGGTATTCTTATGTGATGAAGAAACTACTATAGCAGATAAAAAAATATAAATCTATTCCTGATAATGGAGAGGGCCGTTTGCATCTGCAAATTTGGAGGAGCACACTCACAAGACAATGTTACTCTTCCTCTCAATCTTTTAAAATTGACCACTCTTGCTATGAGATTCGATCTCGAGACCTGTAGATTTGAAAAATTAACATAAATAAAGAGATGTATTTGGACGGTGCTGGGTGTGAAGATTATGAATAAAACAAGAAGGATTGTATGTTTAAGGTTTCATGGGCTCGATGAGACTAGGCATAGAAAATTGACGTCACTAGAGAAAATAATCAAAGCATTTCTCTACCACATCCACCATTAATTTCCACTTTCGGTGCAATGATGAAGATGTCCCATGTTTCGAAGTAGCAGGTACAAAGAATAAAAAAGCATACAGTAGTGAGCAGGTGTGGCATAAAGCAGAGAGAATGAGATAGCTGTGAGAAGGGAGGCTGCAAATTTTCCGTAAAAATAAATTATGCCGAATGTCATTCACTTATTTTTTTAGCGCTAGTGCCACGTATCAACGATGGGATTAAAATAAGATTATTATGTTTATAAAATGGTGGTTCAGAAAAGACTAAAATAAAGTTGGCTCCTTGGTTTGCAAGAAGTTGGTAATAACATCTTAAATCTTTCAACGAATGAACGGACATCAAAAACATTATTCTATATGTTCACTTATATATCTTGCAACTTGCTCATTCAAAATAGTCACATATTTTTTCTCGCACATCAAATCATGCATTCTGATTGAGTAAAGCAAGGATGATTAATAATCAATTAAGATAAAATGAAACCAATAGTCCCTCCCTTCGGGACTAATAGGAAGGAATAATAGTTAAAGAGCTATTAAAATAAATGATAAAATTTCATAAAATATGCATAAGTGAGGAAGATGGTTGGAAGTTTTCGTCCATTTAAAGTTATGTACTTCAAAAATCACACAAATAGGTGTTACACCAGCTTGTATTTTTATAGTGTTTTGGGTATGTATTTCAAAGAGTCATTATTTGGAAATATTATTGTAAATTTGTTCCAACCGTATAAATATGGCATTATTAAAATGATATTATTATATTATATGATTAGTATGCAAATCATGGCTTTTGTATCTCTATAGTTTTATTTGAACATTTTGATTTAATCATGTGATGTAAAACACCCTCAAACAAAGAAAAATATACCCTTACTGTTATATTAAAAAACTACAGGATAGACACCCTGTATACATCTTTTAACACAAACAACAGAAAACATTGCATTGTTATTTTTAAAATGAAATAAAATCGTGAATAACACATGCTATGACTCTAGATGTGCACAGATCATGGTGAAGCCAGCATCACTCAATAATCTATTCCTGTCCACGTGGAACAGGCTGTATGAAATACAAGAACAAGTCTGGTAATAAATGCACAAACGCAAATACATATATACTGATACACGCTATCCAAAATACTATAGGGAAAGATCGAGTAATAGATACGAAAGCCACAAATACAGATGTACACACACACAGAGCTGTAACCACTTTGGCATGTGGTCACATTCATCGATAAGGGCATTCAACAGCATCCACCGTGTCCTATTCCTGGACTATGACCTTCGTCTTTAACCGTGTTGGGTGTTCTTGCAATACTATCGTCTTTATTTATTTGCCTTCCATCATATATCCCCTCTTCACTCCGTGTTGGCCTAAAGCTTACATCTACCGCCAACTCCGTATAGCGTTCTATCTCTCTCTGATGAACAACCGTCGGCATACTGAACATGGGTGAAGAATCAGGGGCAAGATTTATGATTGGAGCATTGAATGCTTTCATTGGGCAAGCATTAGATAAAAGAGTAGCCCAAACAATGGTAGAGATAAAAAGCATGAAAGTAAAACCGATTTTCCTTTTGCAATAATAAGAGTCTATTCAGATATAGAGTTAAAGATATCTAACAACAGTTCTGAAGCGCTTCTAAGTCTTAATAGCTGATGGACTTGGAAAACAAGCAGTTGATGCATTTTTTAAAGAGTCCAGCGGACTATATATAGACTTTTCTCGGGCGAGGTTTGAGCTTTGCTCCTCTGTATAGGCGGCGCCACTAAGTATTGTAAGGAACATTCCACATTTTATATAAACTGAATAATCTAGAGTACCTGACAAAGGGGACTCTAGTTTGAGATTCCAGTTCTTATATTCAATTATTATGTGTTTATATTAAAACTAATTTTCATTTTAAGGCATGACATTTATATTGTTACTATATTGCTGTTAAATACTTGTACCTTTGCAGATGTTTATGAGCCTCGCAAAATGTCGGCCTCCTCTGGATTCTTTTAATATACCAATCAAGTTGCATAATACTTCAGTTTAAAATTTAACAAAGCGCATCATTAGTTTAAAATTGTTCTTTCCGTCACAAATTGTTTGTTGTTTAGTTTTAAGTACCAAGAACACATGCAACTGTCAACTAACTTCATTTAAAATTCTATTTATAATTCCGTTCCACCCACCTGTATGTTTTCTCTGCGGATTTTGTAACAGCACTCACGTTTACAATTAGATAATTAATCCACATTTCATTCTGGCCTCTTTGTGGGCCGCTCCTCTACTTTTAATTCATCGTAAGCAAATGCCTGCAAACTGCGTTATGCTACAGTTTAGAGCTCCATTGATGTGTTCTCATTCGTGGAAGGTTGATGTATTCTCTATACAACGAATAAGTGTTCCAATTCATGTATAGTGTTCCTATTACTTTCGTAATAAGTGGGGTTGAGGGGTGAGAATGTTGGAAATATTAGGTTAATATCTTATCTAATCTATTAGATATAGGATGTGAGGGAGGTTACAAGGACAGGAGGAAGGTTGTGGAGTTTTTATACCAATTCAGTTTAGTTGAGTTGCTATAGAACATAAAATGAGTCATATTTAATTGGAGCTTATAAATGATATATTGGCAAGGATTTAAGAAGAGAAAAAAAAGTATATTTGTAAAATTTTGAAATAAGCATTTTAGTCATGTGAACAACAAAATTTAATGACATTTTATGTAGGGCAACAAAAATAGTAAGCAATTTTGTAGGAAGATTAAAAACACAAATGAATCTGAGGAAGAAGAATGATAAAGCGGGATTTGCAAAGGACGAAGAGGACTGAAGGTGAATGAAAGAAGTAAAAGACATTATCTAAAGAATAGTGGTTATCATAACAACATGATGATTAAGTAAACCTAAAATCTTTACTTTTTATTTTGTAAAATTTAAATGAAAAAATATTAAATTTATAAATGTTAAAGTATAATAAAACTTAGAATTTACAATTTTTATTTTAAACAAAAAATTAATTTTTCTAAAAACAAAAAAATTTAAGAAATTTATATATTTATATATATATATATATATATATATATATATATATATATATATATATATATATATATATATATATATATATATATATATATATATATATGAAAAAATTATAAACATTTGGTGATTTTATTTTATTTAATGAAAAAATATCGATATTGGAATTCTCTAATTATTCCTTCCTCTCTCTCTCACACACACATATATACACAAAAAATTTACAAAAATAATAATAAGAAATTTAGGTGACATTAGATTATGTCCCAAAGATGAGTTTAGGGCAAAAACACCTATCTAATATATAATATGATTTTAAGAATGAAATTTAATTTATTATTAATTTATTTTTTATTTTTGAGGGAGGGGGGGTGATGATTAAAGGTGACTTTAAGATGAATTAAAAGTAACATAAATTTTAAAGACTAAAGATTTAAAACATAAAAGTACGACAAAAGTATTTTAAATATTAATATTTTCATCGATAATAATGAAACTTAAACATTGAAAATTAAAGCTTTGTGACAAATAAACATTTATCAAATTCTAAATTTAAAACCCTGTGTTCAATTAATTGAAACGTTGTATTATTAATAGAAAACTACATTTATTCTTAAAATTTTAATTGAGCATTTAAAATTGAATATAAAAATAAAATAAAAAAGAAAGAAAAAAATAAAAAAATCAGTTTTAAACTCCTCAATATTATTTAAACATTTTACAATTACAAAATAAATAAAAAATTATACTTTCACAATTCATATAAATCAAATCTTAAATTTTTAAAATAATATTATTTTTATTTATTTACTTAAAATATTTACAAACATAATAACCAAAAATCCAATAATTATAATTATTATTTTAATGTCTGAAGTATGACCTTTAGTGCTCTCGAACACTACGTTCAAAAAGTAATACTAGTATCAAAACAGTACATAGGGCTGGCTGAAGATTCTATGTGACCCTCCTTTTGTAGAGGTGGCCACTCTAGATCCAAGTGAAAACATTTTATTTTTCATTTAAATTGTATAATCCATATTCCCAAAAATAATATGAACTTTGAAATGAGATTCCACTTCCTTTAATTAATTTATTTTTAACTGAATTCTGGAGGTCTTTTGCAGTATAAGAGAAATAATATACTCACTATCATTACTAAACTGCTTTGAAAGTTGCAGATTCTTTAGATTCAACAATTGAATAATTTGAAATACTCAAGGGTATCAGATTTCAACCTGTGCGTCGCTTAGATTCTATGAATAACCGTATTAGCGCAACACAACCATGCTTGTCAGATATATTTTCTATAATTTCACATCTTAATGATAAATGAAAGCCTCGCGGGTTTAAAATGATTCTTCTGTTATTTCTCATTTTCTGTTATTCGTTATTGACAACACATGCATTCCCTTAATGTGTTCTTATTTTAACTCAAGTTTACTTTTGGAAAGTGAGTATACACTTCAGAATCTACTATACATTTTATATAGTTAACGCACATCTAATTTTGGTTTTGCTTCTTCAGTAGGTACGATTCTAGTTTATGTTTTTTCATTCAACTCTTAAACAGATTTTTATATGAAGATTAATTTAAAGCCACAACGACAAGACCAGTGAGGTACTATTTCTTTGACAGAATTCAGTAGTTTATTATTTGGAGAACTTTTTTGTATGATTACAGTTTTGTCATGCCCCTCCCAGTTTAACTCTTGCTTAAGCTATTGATGCATGTGTTAATTAGGATTAGACATGCCGATTGTCTTATATTGTTTATTAATTGTTGGGCTTGCTATTGTTTTGTTGTCTTGCCCCGCCGCCGCCCCCCTTATTATATATAGTTTGACTTGCTTTGATTAATGCAGAAGTTGTCTTCTTATTAATTTTGAAAGGTAAATTAAAGGAAACATTTTGCTTTAATTGTTGATTAATGTTTGTTTTCTCGATCAGTTAAAATTTAGTATTTTTTATCCATGAAAAAATTTACAATTCTGTAATAGGTAGTTTGTGCATTTTCTTAACAAAAATCATAAGAAATGGTAATTATCAATGTTTTGATTGATGAAAACTATTTACATCTTATTTAGGTATAGAGCAGTGATACCATCAACAGTGACTTCACACATACAAAGGCATCAAAGCAACAGTGATTGAAATGAGTTATTGTTGACTTTCTTTTTATTTTTGATAATGTCTTTATTTTTATTTGCATCTTTAAATTTTTTTCCAATTTTGTTTATTCTCAATAAAAACTTGAATTTAGTTAAATGAGAAAACCTCTATTTGTTCCCCATATTTTTACCTCTTAAATTATAGTGTTCTAGTTTAATTCTTTTATGTGCATATTCTTATAAACCTATACTATAAACGTAATATGAATGTAAATCAAGAATCATATATATTGGTGAGGATCTAAGAAGAGAAAAAAAGGTATATTTCTGGAAATTTTGAAATAAACATTCTAGTCATGTGAACACCAAAATTTAATGTCATTTTTATGTAGGGAAAAAAAAATAAGCAATCATTTTAGGAAGATTAACAACACAAATGAATTTGAAGAAAAGAATAATGAGAGAGCGGGATTTGGAGAGGATGAAGAGGACTATAAATGGATAAAAGAAGTAAAAGATGCTATCTAAACAATAGTAGTTAGAATAAGAATTTGATAATGATTGAGTAAATCTAAAAACTTTAATTTTTATTTTGTAAAATTTAAATAAAAAATTATGAAATTTAAAAATATTAAAGTATAATAAAACTTATAATTTACATTTTTTTAAAAAACAAATTAATTTTTTTAAAAGAAAAAAAATATGTATATATATATATATTGCAAACGTTCAGTGATTTTATTTTATTTAATGAAAAAATAAAGATTTTAAAAACCATCTAATTATTCTTTCCTCTTTTATTTTTATTATTATTAATTTTGTTTATTTTTTTATAATATTTACTTATTCATTTATTTTTTACTACTTTTTTTTTTTTTTTTTAAATTTTTAGTAAATCATCAAAATTTCAGATTTTATTTAAATTTGGGGAAAAAATGATTTTTTTTTTTGTTTTAAATTTTTTATAGTTAATTGATTTAAAAAGAAACAAGAAAAAAAGAAAAAATCTAAAAAATTATAATAAATTTATGGAAAATAAAAAACAATATTTTTTTTTGAAAAAATTATAAAAGTAATAATATTTATTTAGGTGACATTAGACTTTTGTCCCTAAGATGAGTTTAGGGTGATGGTTAAAGGTGACATTAGACTTTGTCCCTAAAGTAACATTATTATTATTTTTTTTTCGTTTTAGGGAGCTGGGGTGGAAATGGTTAAAGGTGCCTTTAAGATGAATTAAAGGTAACATAAATTTTGAAGACTAAACAATTAAAAGGCAAAAACAGGACAAAAGTATTTTAAATATTAATATTTTCATCGATAATAGTGAAACTTAAACAATAAAAATCAAGGTTTTGTAATAAACAAACATTTGTCAAATTAAAAACTTAGAAACCCATGTGTTATTATATGAAACATTAAATTATTAACTACAAAATTAAATTTATTCTTAAAATTTTAATTAAGTAATTAAGATTGAATATGATAAGAAAAAAAAATTAGTTTTAAACTTGCTTTACATTAAATAGAAGACATCCCCTCAATATTATTTAAAAATTTTAGAATTACAAAATATCTAAAATTTTAAGCTTTCACAATTCATATAAATCAAATCTTAAATTTTTACAATAACATTATTTCTATTTATTTACTTCAAATTTATACAAATATAATAAACAAAACTCTAATAATTATAATAATTATTTTAATGTCTCAATTATGACCTTTAGTGCTCTCTACACACTATGTTCAAAAAATGATACTAGTATGAAATAATATAAAGGTCTGAAGATTCTATGTGACCCTGCTTTAGTAGAGGCGGCCGCACTAGATCCAGCTGAAAATATTTTATTTTTCATTTCAATTGTATAATCCATATTCCCAAAAATAACATGGACTTTAGATTGATATTCCACTTCCTTTAATTTGTTCTTCTGTTATTTCTCATTGTCTGCTATTCGCTACCGATAGCACATGCATTCTCTCAATGTGTTCTTATTTTAACGCCAGTTTACTTTTTGAAAGTGAGTATACATTTTAGAATCTACTGTACATTTTATATAGTTAACGCAAATCTAATTTTTGTATTTGGCTTCTTCAGTAGGTACGATTCCAGTTTATGTTTTTTAATTCTACTCTCAAACAAATTTTTATATCAAGATTAATTTAAAGTCGCAACGACAAGACCAACGAGGCACTGTTTCGTTGAATGAATTCAGTAGTTTATTATTTATGGTACATTTTTGTAAGTTTGTAATTTTATAGTGCCCCTCCCAGTTTAACTCTTGCATAAGCTATTAATGCATGTGCTAATTAGGATTGGACGTGCGGATTGTGTTATATCATTAATTAATGTTGGGCTTGCTTTTTTTTCCTTCCTTTTTTTTTTTTTCTATTATATATAATTTGATTTACTTTGATTAAAAGAGAAGTTGTCACCTTATTAATCTTGAAGGATAAATTAATGGAATCATTTTGTTTTAATTTTTGATTAAAGTTTGTTTACTAAATTAATCAAGATTTAGTATTTTTGTTCATGAATTTTGTTGTTGTTCTGCATTAATTAATTTGTTCATTTTCTTAACAAAAATCATAGAAAATGGTAATTATCTATGTTTTGATTGATCAAGACCGTTTACATGTTATTTAGGCACAAATCAATGATGTCATCAACATGGACTTCGCACATAAAAAGGTATTGAGGCAACAATGATTAAATCTATGTGGATATCTACTGGAGAATACAAACTATTTGAGGTATTAAATGACACAATGGCTGGTCATATTACGTATAGTGAATATTTAACTGTTAGTCATTCTGTACAAAAGAACTAAATACACATTTACTTTAAAAAATTACCTATTGTATTTGTTTTACACATTTGCAATAACTGGTACATGAAATGATTTAATGCATTTATCCAATCTAAACAATTATGTTCACTATGCATTGCAAATTATTAGAGTGATCTTGTGCAGTGGATAGTTAAGTTCATTTAGCTACATTATTTTTATGTTGTGTTGTAGATAGATGTAGTTTTGTTTTAAAAAATTATCTATAAAAAAAGACAATTGAAACTGCTTGAGTCAGTTACTAGGCAGTCATCTTTGTTGTTGGTGCACTTTTGAATATGTTCATTTTGTTGTGCAGTGGATTGATTTTGCTTTGAGTTAAACAGTTAACATGTAATACCTCATAAAATTATCTTTTGCAAAAGTTTATATATTAAACATTCATTTATATCTTTTGCATATAATATTCTCATTAGGAAGTATGTATCCTTTCATATTTGTTGCAACATCAAATTTTATCTTCTATTTGCACTGTCAAACTCTATTTAAGAATGCCTAGTAAACCAAATCATTGCTATAAAAAATATAAGGTTATATTAAAAATATAGTTACGTTAAACACAAAATTCATAATTAATTGTCTTTTCTTAAGGATCATGCCTCTAATGTTTTTGTACATTGAATTTGTATTAGTACATTTTTATTGTGCTATATGTCTATCCTGTTCTTTTAACTTTATCCAAGAAATTAAACTTGTGCACATACTTATTTCTAACATCATGGATCCATGCACCATTTTTATCCATATTTACAAAATAATATGTGGACAACAATAACATTAATCTAATCATTAATATCAACCTATTTCTAAGGCTAAAAATGTATGAACATTTACCAGCTTATTGATTCTTCCATTTTTTAACTTTATCTTTACTCTTTCTCTACCCACAATCATGTAAATGCGATTTTGATGTTGTGAGATACACATCTCCATCTCCATCAATGGAGACCTTTTCATGTCAGGATTATGCAACATATGTGTGTTTGGCCTTTACCACCATTCTCTATTAAAAATTGTTATTGAAATGACCCATTTTTCCATATTTCTAACACTTCTTCAAGGATATATCTAGAGTCCTAGATGTGACTTTATAACTCAAGTAATTATCCCCAATATTTTATTTTCCTCTTTATTGGAATTGAACTTGCATGGACATGGTGTCATTCATTTGATACATTTCCATATACCTTCACCTTATTCCCTTTAATAACAAAGTTGTGACTAAATATTTCAATTTTATTTTCTATATGGTACTACTAATTACCATCAATAGAGTATCCCATGAGTTTGGATTAAAAAACAACAATGTGATACACATTTATTCACCATAAATGTTGACATCTATGGATGACACCTAACTTATATCATTGTTCAAGTTATTCAAGTTCTTTGCAACTAATTCATGGTTATTCAATTTAAATTGAAATAGATTATTTATAATAAATAGTAAATGTTTACCAAAAACTTATCCTAGTAAAATATACCCAAATTATCCCAATGACTTTTCACATAATTTTAGTTGAAAAATCTAGTAGCACTAAATTTAATAAAAACAATTTGTTATAGTTTATAGATTTCATATCAACTTTGTCCCATTATTCAAGTTTAATTACTATAGGTGTTATGTCTATTATATAAATAGACCAGTCTTCTTATGCCAAGAGATATTTCATATTGAGTTTCCAGAACTAAGAATTATAACCATTGAGATTATCAATCTTTATCCTAGTGTATTGACATATTTTTTTGTATAAATTTATTATGTAGGGATACCACTTCAAGTAAACTATCTAACAAAAAAATTCAAACATCTAAAAATATTACAACTAAGATCTAATACCAAATGTTGGGAATAATCATGTGCACCATAAACTAAGACATATGCTAGATATGTTATTATAATCTTACATATAAAAAAGATAAAAAAATAATAATAAATTTAAAAATGATTTTACCCAGGAAAACCATTTAAACCAAAAAATCCAACACAATAACCTTCCTTATTATTAAAAAAAGAAAAAGAAAACCTATTTTACAATGTTACAATAGGTCTCAATATATGGTTCCCTTTCATATAAAAATTTAATATATATTATGATTACCACACTTTAGCATGTGTATTAAACATTAAACACATACATATTTCTTGGAATAACTATTCATTTATCTATCACCCACTTGTTAATGCCCACACAATAGGGTAATTTGATTTCACCAATTTCTAAGCCAAGTGATCAATGTGTAATGCTCATCAATATATCTATGTTAGAGTGTCATAAGGACATTACTAACACTTCTTAATTATGATAATTATAATTATATAAGTGCTTGAAATTCCTTAAGTTAACCTTCATTTCTTGATATCTTTCACAACTCCTTACAACATCACAATGTGACTTAATAATTAAGGTCCAGTTCACAATATTTTTATGTAGAATTAAACTTGAAGAGAGACATAATCAACTTTACCAACATTACTACACACTAAAAATCTTTCACAATTATAATAGGTAGTCTCCATGCAACCATGAGTAACTATCTATGTTTTCATAATGAATATGCACTTAGTGTTTATACATAATCCTTATGCAACTTTTACCATTCACACAATCATCATTATGTAGATCAATGAAAAGTTAAGGCAATTATAGACATCATTATCTGATTATAAATGCATGTTGTATTCAATTTTATTTAAGATTCACAAGTGTTGATATACACATTATCGTACCTTGAAATATAGTTGAAAGATAAAACTAAGGAATAATATACACAAAATTCAATGGGACAACATGTTGGACCAACTAAGACTTAGAAAAATTCCCTAAAATTAATTTTATGACTTTCTAGGAGTATCTAGGGTGGTACATGGGAAAAGGAATTTTCAATATGTATGTTCTCAAACATTATGTATTGAATGCATTTATTATCATTGGACAAGAGTGCATATAATTTTATGTTATAATAAATCCTAATTCAAGGGATAATAGTATGACTCCCAACATGAGGGTAAAGTGTACCAAAATATTTAAATGTGTGCACATAGATGATCCTAAAGGTATTAAATATGCCTAGACATATAGTCACACACATTTCAATAATGCACATAATCATGTATAAGGATCTTAATGTTTCACAATATAAGACACTTACACATGCCATAGATTAAGAAGATGCATAGTACAAGGTTGAGACTAGGGATCCATATCTTGGTGATTTCCTACATATAATGACTCCAAGTTACTTTTATGAGTCACAAGTTATTTTGTTTTAGTATCCTCATCTCTAAATAAGGGAATAATTAGGTATTAAATCAAATATAATAGAGTATAAGAGGTGGTTGGGATTTAATAGCCTTAAAGATTATTTTTTTCAATTTCTTGAACAAGATCCATTTTTATAATGAACATAGTAAAACTCATTCATTTGATCTTTACAAATATAAATATTGAAATCCAATTATTATATTCACTAAACATTCCCTATTTCACAAAAAAAATTAGATAAATTATACACATCATTGTAAACTAAAAAATACTTTCATAAAAATATTTCTATTTATTTATATTTTATCTCTTTTCATAAAATGCTATGATAGATATCATGTCTTATTCTCTGTGATAGACTGATCCTTCTAGTTACTCAAAATATTTTGATTGACAAATCATGTTATTATATGGTTTCATGGATGATCGAGCTATATTTTTAAGCCAATTAAGTGTTTCTAAGGTTGATTCGAGCCTTCTAAACAATAGATACCAATCCCTTCAAATTTGATTTAGAGGCCCTGCTTGTAGGTGGGTTACTAATCGTGTTTGTGTGTAGTTTAAAATTATGCTTTTTTTGGTAAGTGAATTTTTCATCCATGCTCCTATTGTAATATCGACCCCTTGGTCAATAAAACTACAATCTATCCATAACTCTACTACTTCTAGTCTACTTTGTGCATGTCAGGTGAGCCACCAATTCAAGCGAGGATGTGGTAGGGTTGGGGCTTAGTCTTCAACTAGTCTTGCACCACCATTTAATTTAGAGTTGATAGTAATATGAAGGATAACTTAGATAATATGTTATAAGGGATACTTTGGCTTAAGGTCATTATAGGAAGCAATATGGTGGCACAACAGACCATTCTCCAAGGTAAGATGTGCATTATCTTTGGGGTCTTGATAATGTATGATTCATGGGCCTCATTGAGTGTGGAGTGCATCCTTAAGGCTAGATATATGAATGGTAAGGGGTTTATACCATATATATGATTAATATAGGTAGATATATCAAAATAATTTGGCATTACATTTAAGAGGCCCATTTTTATGATAGTATTCTTCTTTGTCTCAACTCTCTAAGGAGGAGGAATTTCAAGGTGAAACTTGGTCATATTCGGATTGTTAATAAAACATTTTAGATCAGAGTAATAACTAAAGTATACCATTCCTAGATGAAGGAAATGTGGGTGAACTTAGTTTCCCAAGAAAGGGTTGTGGGTTATTGTCAAAACTTTGTTAAAGGTTTATTTACTGGTTGGTTTCACTATGTGGGCTAATGGGCTTGTTTTAGGTTTTGGTACTTTGTTTTGGTTTCAAGATCTATACAAAACCTCTTTGATGTTTGGTTTTTGGATCTAATAAAAAACCCTTGAAATCAGAGCTGAGACAAGTTTAATAATAATATGTTGGTTGTTATCTATTATTCTATTAGTAGGGTTTGTACCCCTATTGGGTAGAGTTGTGTTTACCTTAGTTTTTGATTTTATATTTTATTGTCTCTTTGGGTCTTTGGCCCAATTTTATCTTGGTATCCATGAGATGGGTCGGTTTTGTGGTAGGGTGTTGTTTTTTTCCTAATCTATAGCATTTTCATTTTTGTCTCGATGTTTAGGCTAGAATGATCTATTGTTTTGTATTTTTTCTATATTTAGTATATCAAAATCATTATAACTGGGTATGGGACCTATCAAAACCCTTAAATCTATTTCATAGATTTGGATTAAAAGAGTTTATCCTCAATGGAAAAAATAAATATTTTTTATTCACTTGATGGGTCACAACATGATCACAAAGATACAAGGTGATTATATGTTTTAGTAATATGATCCACATGGCCAACCTCACAAGGTTTGCATGGATTTTATAAATTAGTACTGAGTTATTTTATAATTGCATTACTACCATATATACACTAATTAGTAACAACTCATTTTTATCCTCAAATTACAACCACCACCTTTTCTCATTCACTCTTGTTTTAGATTTAAAGGTCCCATAAGAGATAAATTAATAAATAATAGTCAAATTAAGCTATAATATATATATATATTAAAATAAAAATTGTTTTCAAATGAATTACAAATATATATTCATAAAGGAAATGAAACAACCATATATCATTATGAGGATAGAATAATCTCACATTAAAATAGTATTCTCAAACCTATGGTTATTTTAGGTTGAATAAGTTTCAATGGATTGTAGTAAAATGTTTAATAACAAATACTCATGCATATATAGTTGAGATATTTAACCCAATATGAGTCAATAAACCCCATAAAACCATCCTTTGCCTTAACCACCTCTCATAATGCCTAGGTAGAGGCCTCTAGCTTTTTAGCAATACTATAAAGCAAATAGACACAAATAAATAGAAAATTCAAAGATATATTATAATCCTCTTAACACATCCTGATAGATCATAAAAGATGGGTAAATATGAAATCAAGGATAGGATTAATGTGAAAATAATTAGATATTATATCCACTATTTGTGAATGTAAAAACCATAAGGAGAAAATTTGCCACAGTAAACAAGATTCACATATCAATGAATAGGGCCACATCCTTTAACAAAATGGAAAAGTCATGAAATGAAAATATTCAAACATGGTGAATGTAAATAATAAAATAATATCATTTAATTATTAATTAAATCCACATCTTTCAACAAAAGGGGAAAAGGATCATAAAATAATAATGAAAAATACCTTAACAGGGTTGTGATTCTTCTGTGTAGCCCATGCAATCTATTCTTAAAATTCATCGTGTTCCCACTTTCTGATCTTAGAATGAAAATTTCCTTATACAAAATTTTATAACTAAATAAATCTATTTTGGGTGATCTCATCATTTGAACCAATGGGACACTCTTATTCAAGATGTTGCATTCTATATATAATTATTTGTCTCTCTATAAATTTTTTGTAGCTAGTTTCTCTTGGAACCGCTTGTTGTCATATTTTTAAAGTCATATTAAATGAGATATGGTGATCCCCGTATGATTCTAAATTAAATATTTAATATGTATGATTCCTTCTTTACTTCATATTAAGTTATGTTAGACTTTAATGTTAACTATATTAATTTCAAAAGTCCCCTTTTTTATACTATTTTCACTGCACTTGTATTTTCATTGCTTAGCAACCACCTGTGATCTCCTCTCAGCTTTTATTGTGAGCTTTATTTTACTGTTCAATTTCTTATTTAATATTGGTTAAGCTATATACTCTGTGTCTACCATTTCTTTAATGGCTTGATCAAGTGGACTTCCGTTGTATTTTAATTTGATATGTATTTGTTCACTATGACTTCCACTACATAGCTTATGGTTCACTTAATGGCAATTCATAATTATCATTTAGATGGATACCCATTTTATTTTTTATTTATAATATATTTGACATTTTTCAATTTATCACATTTATTCCTTGGTAGAAATGAAGAATATTTTTATTACTTTATGGTTATGTTAAGAATAATCCCCATTGAAACATAATGTGTACATTTATATTTAGCCCACTTTGACATAAGTTTTTAAATGTCCATTTTGGCCATGTGCCAATTAATCCATCTGCATAATAGGTTACTACCTTCACTAATCCCACTATTATGTATACTCTATGTGGTTATCCTCTACTAGATCTCCCATTCTAACCAAATCAAATAATATAACTTTTTGATGAACTCAATATAAACCCTTTATAACTTATTCATATTGTTGGTATATAAATAATATCATAACATAACCAAAAAAACTTATTTCATGTACATAAACATGACTCATCACATTAAATATATAGTATGTTTAGACACATAAATTAACATTTACGATATAATGATTCATCTATGAACATTCATTTAGATATCTCTCAACCTATCCTAGGGCCCTTTAATCGCTTTTGACTAGATTGCACATGGAAGACTCACATTTATAAGGTTATTGATGACCCTAGAGTGCACTTGTCTATCATGATATTAGTCCTATCCATCACCTAGTCCATGATAAACCATTAACACCATTATTTTTCCTCATTATTCAACAATGCCCCATTGGATAGGAGTGACCCACTCTATTTCCTGAGTCCCTTATCTTGTCTTACCATTAAATAATGATTATTTTTCAAAATTTAAAGTTACGAAAAGGTGATCCTATGTTCTTAATAATCCTAATCATAATGTATTTTGAAAATAATACTATATAAACACATTCAAACTATTTTTATCACAATAGTCTTACACACTAAAAAAAACCATAATTCATATTGCACATTGAGATAAATTTATCTATTTCTCTTAATTCTAAGACATACAACCTTACTATCTAAAAGCTAAAGTTTGAGTACACCTCCAAGGTCATAATTAATTCTAAAGTCACTTATTCATACTAAAATTCCACCAGTTATTCACAAACCATCATACCTTTGGAGATCTACATGAAGTTTGATCCCTCTTTAGAGAATTGGCATGCAAAGAACACTCAACACATGGGTTGTTGAGTTCATGCCAAACTTTAGCCACTAATCAATTTTTATTTTATATATTTTTATTGGTCTTCACATATCAAGGATATAGGGTTTTGATGTAAAATCATTCACACAGTGGTCTCTACAATTGAGTGAAAGCTCCTACACATGATGAAACATACAAATGAAGGTGAACAAAGAAAAAAACCTAAACCCTCCTTGTATATTTTAAAAATCCATCCATGTAGATGAAAAGATCAACCTACACTCATATTTATCTCTAGTCACTATTATTCGAAGTTTTATTCAATTATAAATGAAGTTTCACAGTCAATAAACCTAGTCACTCTACCAATTTCAGCTCGTGAGTCATCCTATATCATTATTTTATAGATAATCCTACATTTATATATTTCATTTTCTATATTTATTAATTTTACAAATATAGTTAGTTTAAAACTAGTGAATGTTTGATACTACAATCTCACTCTTCCTACTTTTTCATAGTAATTTGTCATTTAGTGTAATCAACATTTCTATGTTTTCCCTAAACTGATAAAACATATTGGTGAACCCACATTTTATCTAAATTTAGTTCAAACCCTATCTTAAGTTTTCATCATATTTTTGTCTTTCCATTAAGGTTATAGATCTTTATTTTCTTGATTTTTAAATTAGTCATGCCTCAATTTACAAACCCTAAATTTTCATTATGGTTTCCTTCTAAAATTTTATAATTTTAGGGTTACAAATTCAAATCTAATTTTGATATCATGTTATAGTGTTTGCTAGCATTCATGTTTGTTTCCTCTCTTGTTCTCCTTTTAGTCTTCAAAAACTTATGGCTAAAAAATAATCTCCTCTTCCTTTTAACCTTTAAGAGATTGATAGATACTTTCCCTATAACTAAGTCAATGTTTTCACTACTCCAAGATTTGAGGTAGCCCATTATATAGTGCCAAAAAAAATGTAACCAACCAACTCTTCTTCAAACCCCTCCACATCTCCTATAAATGGTGTGTACATGCATATTCAATATCAAGTACCTAGGATTTTTTATTGTGAATCTCTCAAGAATAAAATCACCTTTATGAATAAGTTAACGAAACATTTACAATAACAAAAATAGTGTTTCAATTCAAATATCACATTATTAGAAAATCAAATCACATATGTAAAGAATCTAGAATATGCTAAATTAATCATGTATTTACACCTTGATCTTGAATTTTTTTACCTGACACGACTTCATGTCAAAGTGGGAAACTAAAATATAATGCATCTAAAAATTGTGATTCAAAAAGTATGCAAATGGAGGATAAGAGTTCAATTTAGATTCTAAGGGAAATGAATAGAAAGATATTGATGAAAATAAGTCCATTACATCCTCTAAGGAAAAAAAAATTACTATTGATCACATCATAAAATGCATGGGCATCATATAAATATTTTTTTAGCTTTTAATAAAAAAAATAAGATAATTGATAGTGGTGATCCTAAAATTGATGCCTCAATTGAGCAACCCATAGTGGAACAATTTCAAGTAGAAAAAGTGACAAAATCATAATTAGTACAAAAATAGTTATGAAAGGAAAAATCAAAGTAAGAAAATATTCAACAAGGTATGTTAGAGAAAGAAATCTTACAGAAGGCACTAGATGAAAAATAAAAATTACAAAAGGATTAGTTTGGAAGTAAAGGATACAAAATGATCAAGAACATAAGTTTCAAAATCAAATTAGAGATAATTAAAAAATCATTCTTAAAAGAGGGTTTCTAACAAAAGAGTCTCCAAAGTAATAAATTATAAGAAAACCAATATTAAAAGTGTGGTTTCAAAGGAGTCAACTAAAAGGTCTTCATAATTCCTAGAGCCTTTTATTTGTAATCCCCTCATAGATGGCTAGAAATGCACAAATGGTGTGATATATAACACTATTGAAATGAATTATTGTCACACGACACTCTTAAAATTTATTGTATATGGTAATGAACATTTGGATAAGAATAATTTATCTAAATAATGTATTGGATCTATCGACTTACCTTACAAAGTTGGGATAAAAACAAGTTTAGTGGTATTTCATGTATGTCTTAAGATGATCTAATATATTGTTTAATTATGAAAATCATGGATAATGGAAATGGATGGAAAATGGGTCAGGATGTTAACAATTTCATGTTTGAACATGGAAGTACAATGATCATAATTTAAATTAAATATAGAGTTTATTCAAATTAAGAGAAAGAAATAGGAAGAATGTCTTCAACTAGTACACACATAGATACAAGTAAAGTCATGTCATTAGAGGCACATGATACAATGATCATGTTAGGAGTTTAGATTTTGCATCATGTTAGTTTTCGTATTTATCGAAAGCTAAATAGTAAATGGTTAGAAATTAGTAATTCGGTAAGTAGAATATTGTTATATAACAATATTATGATATAGGTTATAATATTTTTTTTCGAAGATATATTGTTTATATTATTATGACAATATATTGTAAATAGGTTTGCATAATTATAAGGGTGAGACAATGCTGGAGAAAATTTAAGAATGGGGTTCCTATATATAAGTAACTCATGTATTGATTATTCAAAGAGTGAAATAATATAGTGTGTGGAATAATATACTAATAGTGTTTGAAATATCTCTCACTGTATGTTTGGCTCCATTGCATGAGTTAAACCTGTATAATGATTCTTTAATACCTATCATTGGTATCAAAGTTAGTTGGTATTACACATGTTATGGATTCTAGATGAAATTATATAAAGGAGATAATGCAAATATTCAATGATGAATCAAATTATCAACTATTTTCTCTTGCATAAATCTATCATAAAATTCATGTTTTTTTTATCTCAGTGACAAGCATGAATATGTGAATGTGCATTAGTTCTGTCTAATTTATTACTATGTCAGTCTTTAGTGCATCAAATCAAATGTTATTCAATGGTGTGTTGACAATGTTCCACACCATATTGATTCACCATTACAGTTTTAAAAATCTATAATTCTTCCTACTTGCATCTATGAAGGTATGTGTGTTGTCTATGCAGTCTTCGTGCCAGATCTGTGCATGAGCATCTACACAAACATCAATATTGTCATGCCTACCATATAATAAATAAAGGATCACTTGGGTTTTCATGAATACATTTATTCTTTAAGTGAATCTAGTCATGTTGATAAGTGTACCACCAAACGGGTAGATGCACAAATTTGGGGGACAAAAAAATGTAACACAATAAAAAATAGGAAGCATTTTTTTGTAAAGGGTGCCATTTAAAAAAAAATACAAGAATGAGGTTGGGTCGGTCCCAAACCTAAAGGGAATATATCTTTTATATTCCAAAGGGTGCATGTCTTTTACAATCCAAAGAGTGTACACCCTTTATAGTCCATTTAAGAGTTACCATTTAGAAGATAGTTTTTCAAATTCCATTCCAATCAATACTTAGTTTTCAAAATTTCAAGATTATAAGGTATAATGTGAAATGAGGTTAAAAATCATGTTATATGTGTAATAGATCTATACCATTGATTATGGCCCATATTTTACCAAATTGAGTATGTCCTACCTACTTTACCTTCTTGAATATGCACTACCCAATCGAATACCCGAGTTTGAAGGTGGATTATAAAATAATTTTTGGGTTTTTCAATCAATGGTTCTATCAATATGCATAAATGACTACATTATATCATGTAATTTGTAACATACCTATAGTCATGATACGGGTTTATATATAGATTGTATTCTAACATTTAAAAATATATATGGGTTTGTACGTAGGTTTAATTATTATTTTTTTATAAAAAATTATGGGTTTGTATAGGAGAAAGTATATTTTAGAATATATAATTGTTTTTTTAATGTTAGAGTATTATTTATAATTATTAATCAATTTGTACATAACATACCTCATCATAGACTATATACATATCATCACAAATTACCTTATAAATGTTTTAATATTAATAAAAATATTATAAAATTTAGATCTCAACAATCTACACATTGTCAACTATTCTGTTAAAAAAATTGATTTTCATGAAGTTAAGGTAAAAAAAATGTGTTCGTATACTTGCAGTTTCAATTTTCCATATTGAATTGTAAAATTATTTAAAAATTATATATATAAAAAAAATTAATAAAAAATATTCTCAACATTCTTCAACATTTCAACTATCTATATATGTAATTTCATACAAAAATTCAATCGTTTACTCAAAAAAAGTGTGTTTGTACACATGCTCTCTCTTTATCTTTCTACAAAAAATGAACAACCTAATTTTATAAATATATAAATTTGCATAGTTTTTTCATTTAGGTATTGGAAAAAAATATATATTTAAAAACTAAATTCAAAATGTCACAATTCAATTTTTAATGTCATTTTCAAATTCCTTTTCTAAGTGTCTCTAACATTCTCTCCAAGTTCAACTATTGTTATTTTGAAAAAAAAGGTGTCACTTTATAACCCCCATTTTGTCCCCCATTATCCTACATCTACCAAAATATAAAGCATAGATAGCCTTCTATGATCAAAACCATAGCATTATTCTATGTCGAATCATAAATCTCTATCAATGTATTGCTTCCTTTTAAATTATGTTGATCAAGCTCAGTATTGTTGAATATTTTGTTCCATCTCCACGAATTCATAAATCCTTATATCATATTCCAAAAATGTATCTTGATAAATTTAACTTGGGCTTAGAAGGATTTGAATGACTTTTGTTGCTTTTTGCCTGATCCATACTTTTTACTCCATAGATGTTTCATCCATGTTGATCCAACTTGATTTACACTTGCTATGTTTTTAACAATCTCATGCATTCAACACAGATTTGATCAAATTTATAGACCCAAAAAAGCATCCCAAAACCAATAGATTTGATTAGAATTTGATCTTATTGGAATGTTCAACATTTCTGTCATGTTGAGTAGACATTGCCTTTTAAGTTCTTTCATTATTTCCACTGTCAAATGTGAGTTGTTTGATTTATGTTTTAGATTAGTTTTTAAATTTTTTTAAAAGTATTTTGGTTAGATAATCCAATCTTTAATTTTATTCCATCCATGATATTTAATCTTTTATAGTCATGTTGAGTCATTTAGTTTTAAGTTTTAAAATTGCTCAATTTTATGTGGTCCATGTAATTTAAATAGGTTGGTTTAAGTTTCTTTAATGTTAATGTTAGTGTTTTTTTTTTTTAGTTAAAATTTTAATTTTATAAAAAGTGGTCAATGGTCATTATGTTTTAGAGTTGAGTATTTGAGTTCAATTCTTTTATTTTATGATAAGATTATTAGTCATAATATAAAAGTTATTTTCCTATTTTGGTGAATATTAGGGTCTCATTTAGGTGACTTAGGTTAATTTCATTTGAGTAATTTTTTTGTCAAAGTGTAAAAAAAGGAGTCAAGTGTTATTTTGTACATTAAGGTATTTTGTCAAAAGTCCTATGTCACATAAAGTCAGAAATTATAAAAATAAAAAAAATGCCTTACAAATGCATTATCGTTATACGTGACGTTCTCATTATGGGGGCATTTCCCTCAAAACATTCATGCACTTGAGTTACATAGACATACCAAATAAGTCAAGAGATACATATTAGAGGCTGAAGGATACATAGGGGGAATTTAACTAGAAGTAACAAGTAACATAGAAATTCAAAAATAACATAGAATATGAGAGACTATACCCAATTGTATTAATACTCTTCCAGAAAATAATTACAATGAAGAGACGCCACACTCTTCCATAAGTTATAGGCTTCCCACACCAAGTGTACAGTAATTCACCTTCAAGAGTTCACTCTCTCAATTACGGTCCCAACACATAACTCAAACACAGAGTTGGTGTTCACCTCCAACCAATCAGTATCACTACTGCCAGTACCACCAGTCAGTATCACTACTGCCAGTACACAAGTACTCCACGTACTCCATGACTGAGTACACACCATACTCCAAGTAGATCTCCCCTGATCTTGCTACCTGTTGTGTTGCTGATCTCCCTGATCTTGCTACCACCTGCAGATCAACTTGGTTTTGCAACACCTACAAACCTAGACCACGCACACACACACACACATGCAAATCAATGATCTTACTTACACATGTAGATCTCTCTACACCCTGAAGAACCCTTTTCCTTGCCTCACCAAGTCCTTATGATTCTCCAAACCAGTACCCTGGTGGATCTTCTACCAGATCTTGCTATCCCGTAGATCTACCTGATCATACACACTCGGCACCCCTATGGAACTAGGAGGAACACACCTTGCTCTCTTCACTCTGAAGGAGCTAACCTTGCTCTCTCAACTAGCACACTTTACAATATAGCCCATAAGTCTATTATATAGATCCCATGCAAACAATAATTAGACATCCAATTACAATAATTAGATCCACAGCTCAAGACTAAAATCAGCCCTTAACATGCAAACAACTGGTTTGTTAACAAACTATTCGTGAACTAACAATTCTAAAACTGCACAGGTGACCGACGTCGGTCCCTGTCTATCTAGAGGTGACCGACGTCAGCCAACTCTTGACCACTATCGGCAGCTCTGTGCACTGGATATGACCGACATCAGTTGGCCTGATCGACATCAGTTGCTTTGCACCTTAGCAACCTCCTCCATGTCTACATACAGTGAAGCTTTTAGCTCCACAACCTAACAATCTCCCACTTAGAGATAAACAGCTGCACTTATACCTATACCTATACATCGTCTAATATGTTTCCTAGCTTGTATCCCTCTTCAAGCTCAACCTTGAAGACCAACCACCATAAATCCTGTGGTGCACCTCCTGTCATCCAAGTAACCTTCCGCATCCACATCTACAAACCCATGTAGAAAAGAACTTGACCCTGCATAGCAAAAATCCCTACTGTCGGTCCCTCTCAGATACTTGAGAATCCACTGAACTGCCCTCCAGTGCTTCTTTCTTGGATTGGCTCCAAACTTGCTAACAGCTCCCACTGCGTGGCCAACCTCAGGTCCAGTACGCATGTACTTAACCTCTTCATGTGAATCAGGACACTGTTCATAGAACTATCCAACCCTCAGCGTGCTGACCGGTTTCACACAATCATCCAAAGACAAAATCAACATGTGACCTTCCATGTCTCTAGAACACACTTATGCCAAAAAAAATTTCTCCTTCAAATTCTTCATGACACATGTCTGAACTAAATTTACTTTTAGCTCAGAAAAACCCCTGCATGTGTGACCCTGCATCAAGCAAACACAAAACATATAGTAATAGGATAATGTCACGACCATCATCCACTTGGTAAAGAAACCACAGTAGTTAAAATGACATTGACTAAAGCCATGCTTTGTCATCCACCTGTCAAACCTGTACCACTATCTTGGAGCTTCCTCAAGACCATATGACCTAGCCTTCTGTCTCACGTGTCCATTCTCTCTATTCTTTAACCAAGGAATCCATTCATCTTTTAGTGCTTTCATACCGGCTATCAACCCTACCAAATCTCCCGTTTGGTTTTGCATCCTAGGAATCAAATTCCTCATTCATGCCATACTCCCACTATTTCTTGGATCCTTCCTGCTTTGTAGTGAGCAATGAGTATAAAGAAGAGGAATAACGAATTTGAGGCTTACTTACCCTTTCAGTCCTCCATATGGGTGTTTGAGACTCCTTGTTAGCTTGTTGTCCGCCCAAAATCTGTTCCAGTGACCGACCTTAGTCACCACATAGTCTGCATCCAACCGACATCGGTTCCATGCGACTGTCCTGACTACCGACGTCGATTTTCTGATAGACGTCGGTGTATACCTATCATCGACATCGATTCCCTGACCGACGTCGGTCTTACCATGACCGACACCATCAGCTCTGGTTTGCACATGACCGACATCAGCACTTGTCTGTTCAACACCGGTTCCTCCTGACCAATGCCAGTACCTGTGTTGTCCTGTGAGTGATGGATTTTTACTCGCAAGCTCTCTTTGGATCAAAACCCTGTCCAAACTGCACTGCTCAGAGTTACTCAGCCTTCTCCACTGATCTCTGTCTGTCATCTCCTCCATGAACACCAAGGCTTTCAAGTTCTTAAGTCTGTCAAAGACATCTGACTTCCTCTTAAGAACATGCATCTCCTTCTTCCTCATGTGACCAAGCCTACAAAGCCACATCTTCACAACAAAAGAAGAATCAGTAACACAAGTAGATAGATAAAGGATACCTACTTTCTTACCACTTGCTAATTCAAGTTCATCCACTGTGAGAGTTTCTATGCCTCTCTCATCATCCAAATTTCCTAAAGAAATTAGCCACATCTTCAAGACTAGGCCCTGCATGACCTCCTTCAACACCCATGTGTTGGCCGTCTGTAATTTCAGCCGCACTTCCCCTTTGCCAAAACATTGACAAGGCACACCAGCCCCTAAATAAGAACACCTACAAAAAATAAAGCTTAAGGCATCCAAATCAGTCAGTTTAATGATTAAAAGTTAACATCCATGTTAATATGCCTAAACAAGATAGTCTCTTATCAAATCCTATTTAGAAAAATAACTAAAAAACATAGACTAAAACTAAAACACCTGATGATCAATCACAAATAACAATAAGTAGAACCTGTTATACGTCCAAAACCTTACCATAAAACTAGACCTTATAAAATATTGTATATCCCCAGAATAAATTACCTAACAAAACATGCACAAAATGGAAAAATAACCCCATGCTTGCTAATGCATCGATATTTAACAGCACCTAAGCTTGTATTCAGAAAATTAGTAAATCAAAAAATTAGTCAGTTCTCTATTAAAACATTGTTCAAAACAAAATCCCAAATCTAGTTGTCTCAATAGCTAAAAAAATATGAAGAAAACAAATGAAAAATATCCTCCTACCAAACCCGAGAAAGCTTCAAATGCAAAGAATTGCCAAAAAAAAATCATCTTCATAATTTCATGTAGCAGATGGATGAGGAGAGAGGTGGAGGATAAGGGTTTTAATGAAATATAGGTAGAAATAATTTTCATTGTAGTGTGTTGGGCAAGAAATATTTCAATCCAACTATTTTCTTGAAGTATTTCACAATTTTATTTGTTAGTGATTGGGTCAGGATTAAAGCCATTAAAAAGATATCTGTATTTAGGGGAAAGTCAATGTATTTTTTGTGCAAGAACAGGACAATAAGAGAAGCCATGTGGAGGTTCAGTGCTGGAATTACTGTGGATTTTTATTGTTGCCTTCTGTTAAATTTTGAAAAATAATTAAAAAATTGTTTGATTGTAGGTTCAGTTTGGGCTCTACCTAGGATGAACAAATTTGTGAAAACAAACAATAAGAATAATAAAAATGTTTAGAAGCATAAACATAAGTTGAATAGTGAATGCCCAAATTCTACAGAATAAAGTCAACCACGTCCATTCAGATGACCACAGAGAAAATATGGACCATTGATATGGCCCATTTATTTTGACGAGTGGTCTTTACTGGCTACACAAAAATGTTGCTATGGGAATTCCCAGAGTATAAACATAAACCTGATAGATAGTCAGACTAATAAAAACACCCATATACTCAGCGGGTATATGGAAAACTTGACTAAAATCTGCATAATCTTTGTACATAATTTAATGAAAAACTCATAAAACCCCTCTATTTCTATAATGTAGATACCTTAGGAGGGATAAGGGTATTCTTATGTGATGAATAAACTACTATAGCAGATAAAAAAATATAAATCTATTCCTGATAATGGAGAGGGCCGTTTGCATCTGCAAATTTGGAAGAGCACACTCACAAGACAATGTTGCTCTTCCTCTCAATCTTTTAAAATTGACCACTCTTGCTATGAGATTCGATCTCGAGACCTGTAGATTTGAAAAATTAACATAAATAAAGAGATGTATTTGGACGGTGCTGGGTGTGAAGATTATGAATAAAACAAGAAGGATTGAAAGGATTGTATGTTTAAGGTTTCATGGGCTCGATGAGACTAGGCATAGAAAATTGACATCACTAGAGAAAATAATCAAAGCATTTCTCTACCACATCCACCATTAATTTCCACTTTCGGTGCAATGATGAAGATGTCCCATGTTTCGAAGTAGCAGGTACAAAGAATAAAAAAGCATACAGTAGTGATCAGGTGTGGCATAAAGCAGAGAGAATGAGATAGCTGTGAGCAGGGAGGCTGCAAATTTTCCGTAAAAATAAATTATGCCGAATGTCATTCACTTATTTTTTTAGCGCTAGTGCCACGTATCAACGATGGGATTAAAATAAGATTATTATGTTTATAAAATGGTGGTTCAGAAAAGACTAAAATAAAGTTGGCTCCTTGGTTTGCAAGAAGTTGGTAATAACATCTTAAATCTTTCAACGAATGAACGGACATCAAAAACATTATTCTATATGTTCACTTATATATCTTGCAACTTGCTCATTCAAAATAGTCACATATTTTTTCTCGCACACCAAATCATGCATTCTGATTGAGTAAAGCAAGGATGATTAATAATCAATTAAGATAAAATGAAACCAATAGTCCCTCCCTTAGGGACTAATAGGAAGGAATAATAGTTAAAGAGCTATTAAAATAAATGATAAAATTTCATAAAATATGCATAAGTGAGGAAGATGGTTGGAAGTTTTCGTCCATTTAAAATTATGTACTTCAAAAATCACACAAATAGGTGTTACACCAGCTTGTATTTTTATAGTGTTTTGGGTATGTATTTCAAAGAGTCATTATTTGGAAATATTATTGTAAATTTGTTCCAACCGTATAAATATGGCATTATTAAAATGATATTATTATATTATATAATTAGTATGCAAATCATGGCTTTTGTATCTCTATAGTTTTATTTGAACATTTTGATTTAATCATGTGATGTAAAACAGCCTCAAACAAAGAAAAATATACCCTTACTGTTATATAAAAAAACTACAGGATAGACACCCTGTATACATCTTTTAACACAAACAACAGAAAACATTGCATTGTTATTTTTAAAATGAAATAAAATCGTGAATAACACATGCTATGACTCTAGATGTGCACAGATCATGGTGAAGCCAGCATCACTCAATAATCTATTCCTGTCCACGTGGAACAGGCTGTATGAAATACAAGAACAAGTCTGGTAATAAATGCACAAACGCAAATACATATATACTGATACACGCTATCCAAAATACTATAGGGAAAGATCGAGTAATAGATACGAAAGCCACAAATACAGATGTACACACACACAGAGCTGTAACCACTTTGGCATGTGGTCACATTCATCGATAAGGTCATTCAACAGCATCCACCGTGTCCTATTCCTGGACTATGACCTTCGTCTTTAACCGTGTTGGGTGTTCTTGCAATACTATCGTCTTTATTTATTTGCCTTCCATCATATATCCCCTCTTCACTCCGTGTTGGCCTAAAGCTTACATCTACCGCCAACTCCGTATAGCGTTCTATCTCTCTCTGATGAACAACCGTCGGCATACTGAACATGGGTGAAGAATCAGGGGCAAGATTTATGATTGGAGCATTGAATGCTTTCATTGGGCAAGCATTAGATAAAAGAGTAGCCCAAACAATGGTAGAGATAAAAAGCATGAAAGTAAAACCGATTTTCCTTTTGCAATAATAAGAGTCTATTCAGATATAGAGTTAAAGATATCTGACAACAGTTCTGAAGCGCTTCTAAGTCTTAATAGCTGATGGACTTGGAAAACAAGCAGTTGATGCATTTTTTAAAGAGTCCAGCGGACTATATATAGACTTTTCTCGGGCGAAGTTTGAGCTTTGCTCCTCTGTATAGGCGGCGCCACTAAGTATTGTAAGGAACATTCCACATTTTATATAAACTGAATAATCTAGAGTACCTGACAAAGGGGACTCTAGTTTGAGATTCCAGTTCTTATATTCAATTATTATGTGTTTATATTAAAACTAATTTTCATTTTAAGGCATGAAATTTATATTGTTACTATATTGCTGTTAAATACTTGTACCTTTGCAGATGTTTATGAGCCTCGCAAAATGTCGGCCTCCTCTGGATTCTTTTAATATACCAATCAAGTTGCATAATACTTCAGTTTAAAATTTAACAAAGCGCATCATTAGTTTAAAATTGTTCTTTCCGTCACAAATTGTTTGTTGTTTAGTTTTAAGTACCAAGAACACATGCAACTGTCAACTAACTTCATTTAAAATTCTATTTATAATTCCGTTCCACCCACCTGTATGTTTTCTCTGCGGATTTTGTAACAGCACTCACGTTTACAATTAGATAATTAATCCACATTTCATTCTGGCCTCTTTGTGGGCCGCTCCTCTACTTTTAATTCATCGTAAGCAAATGCCTGCAAACTGCGTTATGCTACAGTTTAGAGCTCCATTGATGTGTTCTCATTCGTGGAAGGTTGATGTATTCTCTATACAAAGAATAAGTGTTCCAATTCATGTATAGTGTTCCTATTACTTTCGTAATAAGTGGGGTTGAGGGGTGAGAATGTTGGAAATATTAGGTTAATATCTTATCTAATCTATTAGATATAGGATGTGAGGGAGGTTACAAGGACAGGAGGAAGGTTGTGGAGTTTTTATACCAATTCAGTTTAGTTGAGTTGCTATAGAACATAAAATGAGTCATATTTAATTGGAGCTTATAAATGATATATTGGCAAGGATTTAAGAAGAGAAAAAAAAAGTATATTTGTAAAATTTTGAAATAAGCATTTTAGTCATGTGAACAACAAAATTTAATGACATTTTATGTAGGGCAACAAAAATAGTAAGCAATTTTGTAGGAAGATTAAAAACACAAATGAATCTGAGGAAGAAGAATGATAAAGCGGGATTTGCAAAGGACGAAGAGGACTGAAGGTGAATGAAAGAAGTAAAAGACATTATCTAAAAAATAGTGGTTATCATAACAACATGATGATTAAGTAAACCTAAAATCTTTACTTTTTATTTTGTAAAATTTAAATTAAAAAATATTAAATTTATAAATGTTAAAGTATAATAAAACTTAGAATTTACAATTTTTATTTTAAACAAAAAATTAATTTTTCTAAAAAAAAAAAAAAATTAAGAAATTTATATATTTATATATATATATATATATGAAAAAATTGTAAACATTTGGTGATTTTATTTTATTTAATGAAAAAATATCGATATTGGAATTCTCTAATTATTCCTTCCTCTCTCTCTCACACACACATATATACACGAAAAATTTACAAAAATAATAATAAGAAATTTAGGTGACATTAGATTATGTCCCAAAGATGAGTTTAGGGCAAAAACACCTATCTAATATATAATATGATTTTAAGAATGAAATTTAATTTATTATTAATTTATTTTTTATTTTTGAGGGAGGGGGGGGTGATGATTAAAGGTGACTTTAAGATGAATTAAAAGTAACATAAATTTTAAAGACTAAAGATTTAAAACATAAAAGTAGGACAAAAGTATTTTAAATATTAATATTTTCATCGATAATAATGAAACTTAAACATTGAAAATTAAAGCTTTGTGACAAGTAAACATTTATCAAATTCTAAATTTAAAACCCTGTGTTCAATTAATTGAAACGTTGTATTATTAATAGAAAACTACATTTATTCTTAAAATTTTAATTGAGAATTTAAAATTGAGTATAAAAATAAAATAAAAAAGAAAGAAAAAAATAAAAAAATCAGTTTTAAACTCCTCAATATTATTTAAACATTTTACAATTACAAAATAAATAAAAAATTATACTTTCACAATTCATATAAATCAAATCTTAAATTTTTAAAATAATATTATTTTTATTTATTTACTTAAAATGTTTACAAACATAATAACCAAAAATCCAATAATTATAATTATTATTTTAATGTCTGAAGTATGACCTTTAGTGCTCTCGAACACTACGTTCAAAAAGTAATACTAGCATCAAAACAGTACATAGGGCTGGCTGAAGATTCTATGTGACCCTCCTTTTGTAGAGGTGGCCACTCTAGATCCAAGTGAAAATATTTTATTTTTCATTTAAATTGTATAATCCATATTCCCAAAAATAATATGAACATTGAAATGAGATTCCACTTCCTTTAATTAATTTATTTTTAACTGAATTCTGGAGGTCTTTTGCAGTATAAGAGAAATAATATACTCACTATCATTACTAAACTGCTTTGAAAGTTGCAGATTCTTTAGATTCAACAATTGAATAATTTGAAATACTCAAGGGTATCAGATTTCAACCTGTGCGTCGCTTAGATTCTATGAATAACCGTATTAGCGCAACACAACCATGCTTGTCAGATATATTTTCTATAATTTCACATCTTAATGATAAATGAAAGCCTCGCGAGTTTAAAATGATTCTTCTGTTATTTCTCATTTTCTGTTATTCGTTATTGACAACACATGCATTCCCTTAATGTGTTCTTATTTTAACTCAAGTTTACTTTTGGAAAGTGAGTATACACTTCAGAATCTACTATACATTTTATATAGTTAACGCACATCTAATTTTGGTTTTGCTTCTTCAGTAGGTACGATTCTAGTTTATGTTTTTTCATTCAACTCTTAAACAGATTTTTATATGAAGATTAATTTAAAGCCACAACGACAAGACCAGTGAGGTACTATTTCTTTGAAAGAATTCAGTAGTTTATTATTTGGAGAACCTTTTTTGTATGATTACAGTTTTGTCATGCCCCTCCCAGTTTAACTCTTGCTTAAGCTATTGATGCATGTGTTAATTAGGATTAGACATGCCGATTGTCTTATATTGTTTATTAATTGTTGGGCTTGCTATTGTTTTGTTGTCTTGCCCCGCCGCCGCCCCCCTTATTATATATAGTTTGACTTGCTTTGATTAATGCAGAAGTTGTCTTCTTATTAATTTTGAAAGGTAAATTAAAGGAAACATTTTGCTTTAATTGTTGATTAATGTTTGTTTTCTCGATCAGTTAAAATTTAGTATTTTTTATCCATGAAAAAATTTACAATTCTGTAATAGGTAGTTTGTGCATTTTCTTAACAAAAATCATAAGAAATGGTAATTATCAATGTTTTGATTGATGAAAACTATTTACATCTTATTTAGGTATAGAGCAGTGATACCATCAACAGTGACTTCACACATACAAAGGCATCAAAGCAACAGTGATTGAAATGAGTTATTGTTGACTTTCTTTTTATTTTTGATAATGTCTTTATTTTTATTTGCATCTTTAAATTTTTTTCCAATTTTGTTTATTCTCAATAAAAACTTGAATTTAGTTAAATGAGAAAACCTCTATTTGTTCCACATATTTTTACCTCTTAAATTATAGTGTTCTAGTTTAATTCTTTTATGTGCATATTCTTATAAACCTATACTATAAACGTAATATGAATGTAAATCAAGAATCATATATATTGGTGAGGATCTAAGAAGAGAAAAAAAGGTATATTTCTGGAAATTTTGAAATAAACATTCTAGTCATGTGAACACCAAAATTTAATGTCATTTATATGTAGGGAAAAAAAATAAGCAATCATTTTAGGAAGATTAACAACACAAATGAATTTGAAGAAAAGAATAATGAGAGAGCGGGATTTGGAGAGGATGAAGAGGACTATAAATGGATAAAAGAAGTAAAAGATGCTATCTAAACAATAGTAGTTAGAATAAGAATTTGATAATGATTGAGTAAATCTAAAAACTTTAATTTTTATTTTGTAAAATTTAAATAAAAAATTATGATATTTATAAATATTAAAATATAATAAAACTTATAATTTACATTTTTTTTAAAAAAAAATTAATTTTTTTAAAAGAAAAAAAAGAAATATATATATATATATATATATATATATATATATATTGCAAAGGTTCAGTGATTTTATTTTATTTAATGAAAAAATAAAGATTTTAAAAACCATCTAATTATTCTTTCCTCTTTTATTTTTATTATTATTAATTTTGTTTATTTTTTTATAATATTTACTTATTTATTTATTTTTTACTACTTTTAATTTTTTTTTAAAAATTTTTAGTAAATCATCAAAATTTCAGATTTTATTTAAATTTGGGGAAAAAATGATTTTTTTTTTTGTTTTAAATTTTTTATAGTTAATTGATTTAAAAAGAAACAAGAAAAAAAGAAAAAATCTAAAAAATTATAATAAATTTATGGAAAATAAAAAACAATATTTTTTTTTGAAAAAATTATAAAAATAATAATATTTATTTAGGTGACATTAGACTTTTGTCCCTAAGATGAGTTTAGGGTGATGGTTAAAGGTGACATTAGACTTTGTCCCTAAGGTAACATTATTATTATTATTTTTTCGTTTTAGGGAGCTGGGGTGGAAATGGTTAAAGGTGCCTTTAAGATGAATTAAAGGTAACATAAATTTTGAAGACTAAACAATTAAAAGGCAAAAACAGGACAAAAGTATTTTAAATATTAATATTTTCATCGATAATAGTGAAACTTAAACAATAAAAATCAAGGTTTTGTAATAAACAAACATTTGTCAAATTAAAAACTTAGAAACCCATGTGTTATTATATGAAACATTAAATTATTAACTACAAAATTAAATTTATTCTTAAAATTTTAATTAAGTAATTAAGATTGAATATGATAAGAAAAAAAAATTAGTTTTAAACTTGCTTTACATTAAATAGAAGACATCCCCTCAATATTATTTAAAAATTTTAGAATTACAAAATATCTAAAATTTTAAGCTTTCACAATTCATATAAATCAAATCTTAAATTTTTACAATAACATTATTTCTATTTATTTACTTCAAATTTATACAAATATAATAAACACAACTCTAATAATTATAATAATTATTTTAATGTCTCAATTATGACCTTTAGTGCTCTCTACACACTATGTTCAAAAAATGATACTAGTATGAAATAATATAAAGGTCTGAAGATTCTATGTGACCCTGCTTTAGTAGAGGCGGCCGCACTAGATCCAGCTGAAAATATTTTATTTTTCATTTCAATTGTATAATCCATATTCCCAAAAATAACATGGACTTTAGATTGATATTCCACTTCCTTTAATTTGTTCTTCTGTTATTTCTCATTGTCTGCTATTCGCTACCGATAGCACATGCATTCTCTCAATGTGTTCTTATTTTAACGCCAGTTTAGTTTTTGAAAGTGAGTATACATTTTAGAATCTACTGTACATTTTATATAGTTAACGCAAATCTAATTTTTGTATTTGGCTTCTTCAGTAGGTACGATTCCAGTTTATGTTTTTTAATTCTACTCTCAAACAAATTTTTATATCAAGATTAATTTAAAGTCGCAACGACAAGACCAACGAGGCACTGTTTCGTTGAATGAATTCAGTAGTTTATTATTTATGGTACATTTTTGTAAGTTTGTAATTTTATAGTGCCCCTCCCAGTTTAACTCTTGCATAAGCTATTAATGCATGTGCTAATTAGGATTGGACGTGCGGATTGTGTTATATCATTAATTAATGTTGGGCTTGCTTTTTTTTCCTTCCTTTTTTTTTTTCTATTATATATAATTTTATTTACTTTGATTAAAAGAGAAGTTGTCACCTTATTAATCTTGAAGGATAAATTAATGGAATCATTTTTTTTTAATTTTTGATTAAAGTTTGTTTACTAGATTAATCAAGATTTAGTATTTTTGTTCATGAATTTTGTTGTTGTTCTGCATTAATTAATTTGTTCATTTTCTTAACAAAAATCATAGAAAATGGTAATTATCTATGTTTTGATTGATCAAGACCGTTTACATGTTATTTAGGCACAAATCAATGATGTCATCAACATGGACTTCGCACATAAAAAGGTATTGAGGCAACAATGATTAAATCTATGTGGATATCTACTGGAGAATACAAACTATTTGAGGTATTAAATGACACAATGGCTGGTCATATTACGTATAGTGAATATTTAACTGTTAGTCATTCTGTACAAAAGAACTAAATACACATTTACTTTAAAAAATTACCTATTGTATTTGTTTTACACATTTGCAATAACTGGGACATGAAATGATTTAATGCATTTATCCAATCTAAACAATTATGTTCACTATGCATTGCAAATTATTAGAGTGATCTTGTGCAGTGGATAGTTAAGTTCATTTAGCTACATTATTTTTATGTTGTGTTGTAGATAGATGTAGTTTTGTTTTAAAAAATTATCTATAAAAAAAGACAATTGAAACTGCTTGAGTCAGTTACTAGGCAGTCATCTTTTTTGTTGGTGCACTTTTGAATATGTTCATTTTGTTGTGCAGTGCATTGATTTTGCTTTGAGTTAAATAGTTAACATGTAATACCTCATAATATTGTCTTTTGCAAAAGTTTATATATTAAACATTCATTTATATCTTTTGCATATAATATTCTCATTAGGAAGTATGTATCCTTTCATATTTGTTGCAACATCAAATTTTATCTTCTATTTGCACTGTCAAACTCTATTTAAGAATGCCTAGTAAACCAAATCATTGCTATAAAAAATATAAGGTTATATTAAAAACATAGTTACGTTAAACACAAAATTCATAATTAATTGTCTTTTCTTAAGGATCATGCCTCTAATGTTTTTGTACATTGAATTTGTATTAGTACATTTTTATTGTGCTATATGTCTATCCTGTTCTTTTAACTTTATCCAAGAAATTAAACTTGTGCACATACTTACTTCTAACATCATGGATCCATGCACCATTTTTATCCATATTTACAAAATAATATGTGGACAACAATAACATTAATCTAATCATTAATATCAACCTATTTCTAAGGCTAAAAATGTATGAACATTTACCAGCTTATTGATTCTTCCATTTTTTAACTTTATCTTTACTCTTTCTCTACCCACAATCATGTAAATGCGATTTTGATGTTGTGAGATACACATCTCCATCTCCATCAATGGAGACCTTTTCATGTCAGGATTATGCAACATATGTGTGTTTGGCCTTTACCACCATTCTCTATTAAAAATTGTTATTGTAATGACCCATTTTTCCATATTTCTAACACTTCTTCAAGGATATATCTAGAGTCCTAGATGTGACTTTATAACTCAAGTAATTATCCCCAATATTTTATTTTCCTCTTTATTGGAATTGAACTTGCATGAACATGGTGTCATTCATTTGATACATTTCCATATACCTTCACCTTATTCCCTTTAATAACAAAGTTGTGACTAAATATTTCAATTTTATTTTCTATATGGTACTACTAATTACCATCAATAGAGTATCCCATGAGTTTGGATTAAACAACAACAATGTGATACACATTTATTCACTATAAATGTTGACATCTATGGATGACACCTAACTTATATCATTGTTCAAGTTATTCAAGTTCTTTGCAACTAATTCATGGTTATTCAATTTAAATTGAAATAGATTATTTATAATAAATAGTAAATGTTTACCAAAAACTTATCCTAGTAAAATATACCCAAGTTATCCCAATGACTTTTCACATAATTTTAGTTGAAAAATCTAGTAGCACTAAATTTAATAAAAACAATTTGTTATAGTTTATAGATTTAATATCAACTTTGTCCCATTATTCAAGTTTAATTACTATAGGTGTTATGTCTATTATATAAATACACTAGTCTTCTTATGCCAAGAGATATTTCATATTGAGTTTCCAGAACTAAGAATTATAACCATTGAAATTATCAATCTTTATCCTAGTGTATTGACATATTTTTTTGTATAAATTTATTATGTAGGGATACCACTTCAAGTAAACTATCTAACAAAAAAATTCAAACATCTAAAAATATTACAACTAAGATCTAATACCAAATGTTGGGAATAATCATGTGCACCATAAACTAAGACATATGCTAGATATGTTATTATAATCTTACATATAAAAAAGATAAAAAAATAATAATAAATTTAAAAATGATTTTACCCAGGAAAACCATTTAAACCAAAAAATCCAACACAATAACCTTCTTTATTATTAAAAAAAGAAAAAGAAAACCTATTTTACAATGTTACAATAGGTCTCAATATATGGTTCCCTTTCATATAAAAATTTAATATATATTATGATTACCACACTTTACCATGTGTATTAAACATTAAACACATACATATTTCTTGGAATAACTATTCATTTATCTATCACCCACTTGTTAATGCCCACACAATAGGGTAATTTGATTTCACCAATTTCTAATCCAAGTGGTCAATGTGTAATGCTCATCAATATATCTATGTTAGAGTGTCATAAGGACATTACTAACACTTCTTAATTATGATAATTATAATTATATAAGTGCTTGAAATTCCTTAAGTTAACCTTCATTTCTTGATATCTTTCACAACTCCTTACAACATCACAATGTGACTTAATAATTAAAGTCCAGTTCACAATATTTTAATGTAGAATTAAACTTGAAGAGAGACATAATCAACTTTACCAACATTACTACACACTAAAAATCTTTCACAATTATAATAGGTAGTCTCCATGCAACCATGAGTAACTATCTATGTTTTCATAATGAATATGCACTCAGTGTTTATACATAATCCTTATGTAACTTTTACCATTCACACAATCATCATTATGTAGATCAATGAAAAGTTAAGGCAATTATAGACATCATTATCTGATTATAAATGCATGTTGTATTCAATTTTATTTAAGATTCACAAGTGTTGATATACACATTATCGTACCTTGAAATATAGTTGAAAGATAAAACTAAGGAATAATATACACAAAATTCAATGGGACAACATGTTGGACCAACTAAGACTTAGAAAAATTCCCTAAAATTAATTTTATGACTTTCTAGGAGTATCCAGGGTGGTACATGGGAAAAGGAATTTTCAATATGTATGTTCTCAAACATTATGTATTGAATGCATTTATTATCATTGGACAAGAGTGCATATAATTTTATGTTATAATAAATCCTAATTCAAGGGATAATAGTATGACTCCCAACATGAGGGTAAAGTGTACCAAAATATTTAAATGTGTGCACATAGATGATCCTAAAGGTATTAAATATGCCTAGACATATAGTCACACACATTTCAATAATGCACATAATCATGTATAAGGATCTTAATGTTTCACAATATAAGACACTTACACATGCCATAGATTAAGAAGATGCATAGTACAAGGTTGAGACTAGGGATCCATATCTTGGTGATTTCCTACATATAATGACTCCAAGTTACTTTTATGAGTCACAAGTTATTTTGTTTTAGTATCCTCATCTCTAAATAAGGGAATAATTAGGTATTAAATCAAATATAATAGAGTATAAGAGGTGGTTGGGATTTAATAGCGTTAAAGATTATTTTTTTCAATTTCTTGAAAAAGATCCATTTTTATAATGAACATAGTAAAACTCATTCATTTGATCTTTACAAATATAAATATTGAAATCCAATTATTATATTCACTAAACATTCCCTATTTCACAAAAAAAATTAGATAAATTATACACATCATTGTAAACTAAACAATACTTTCATAAAAATATTTCTATTTATTTATATTTGATCTCTTTTCATAAAATGCTATGATAGATATCATGTCTTATTCTCTGTGATAGACTGATCCTTCTAGTTACTCAAAATATTTTGATTGACAAATCATGTTATTATATGGTTTCATGGATGATCGAGCTATATTTTTTAGCCAATTAAGTGTTTCTAAGGTTGATTCGAGCCTTCTAAACAATAGATACCAATCCCTTCAAATTTGATTTAGAGGCCCTGCTTGTAGGTGGGTTACTAATCGTGTTTGTGTGTAGTTTAAAAATATGCTTTTTTTGGTAAGTGAATTTTTCATCCATGCTCCTATTGTAATATCCACCCCTTGGTCAATAAAACTACAATCTATCCATAACTCTACTACTTCTAGTCTACTTTGTGCATGTCAGGTGAGCCACCAATTCAAGCGAGGATGTGGTAGGGTTGGGGCTTAGTCTTCAACTAGTCTTGCACCACCATTTAATTTAGAGTTGATAGTAATATGAAGAATAACTTAGATAATATGTTATAAGGGATACTTTGGCTTAAGGTCATTATAGGAAGCAATATGGTGGCACAACAGACCATTCTCCAAGGTAAGATGTGCATTATCTTTGGGGTCTTGATAATGTATGATTCATGGGCCTCATTGAGTGTGGAGTGCATCCTTAAGGCTAGATATATGAATGGTAAGGGGTTTATACCATATATATTATTAATATAGGTAGATATATCAAAATAATTTGGCATTACATTTAAGAGGCCCATTTTTATGATAGTATTCTTCTTTGTCTCAACTCTCTAAGGAGGAGGAATTTCAAGGTGAAACTTGGTCATATTCGGATTGTTAATAAAACATTTTAGATCAGAGTAATAACTAAAGTATACCATTCCTAGATGAAGGAAATGTGGGTGAACTTAGTTTCCCAAGAAAGGGTTGTGGGTTATTGTCAAAACTTTGTTAAAGGTTTATTTACTGGTTGGTTTCACTATGTGGGCTAATGGGCTTGTTTTAGGTTTTGGTACTTTGTTTTGGTTTCAAGATCTATACAAAACCTCTTTGATGTTTGGTTTTTGGATCTAAAAAAAAACCCTTGAAATCAGAGCTGAGACAAGTTTAATAATAATATGTTGGTTGTTATCTATTATTCTATTAGTAGGGTTTGTACCCCTATTGGGTAGAGTCGTGTTTACCTTAGTTTTTGATTTTATATTTTATTGTCTCTTTGGGTCTTTGGCCAAATTTTATCTTGGTATCCATGAGATGCGTCGGTTTTGTGGTAGGGTGTTGTTTTTTTCCTAATCTATAGCATTTTCATTTTTGTCTCGATGTTTAGGCTTGAATGATCTATTGTTTTGTATTTTTTCTATATTTAGTATCTCAAAATCATTATAACTGGGTATGGGACCTATCAAAACCCTTAAATCTATTTCATAGATTTGGATTAAAAGAGTTTATCCTCAATGGAAAAAATAAATATTTTTTATTCACTTGATGGGTCACAACTTGATCACAAAGATACAAGGTGATTATATGTTTTAGTAATATGATCCACATGGCCAACCTCACAAGGTTTGCATGGATTTTATAAATTAGTACTGAGGTATTTTATAATTGCATTACTACCATATATACACTAATTAGTAACAACTCATTTTTATCCTCAAATTACAACCACCACCTTTTCTCATTCACTCTTGTTTTAGATTTAAAGGTCCCATAAGAGATAAATTAATAAATAATAGTCAAATTAAGCTATAAAATATATATATTAAAAAAAAAAAAAATGGTTTTCAAATGAACTACAGATATATATTCATAAAGGAAATGAAACAACCATATGTCATTATGAGGATAGAATAATCTTACATTAAAATAGTATTCTCAAACCTATGGTTATTTTAGGTTGAATAAGTTTCAATGGATTGTAGTAAAATTTTTAATAACAAATACTCATGCATATATAGTTAAGATATTTAACCCAATATGAGTCAATAAACCCCATAAAACCATCGTTTGCCTTAACCACCTCTCATAATGTCTAGGTAGAGGCCTCTAGCATTTTAGCAATACTATAAAGCAAATAGACACAAATAAATAGAAAATTCAAAGATATATTATAATCCTCTTAACACATCCTGATAGATCATAAAATATGGGTAAATATAAAATCAAGGATACGATTAATTTGAAAATAATTAGATATTATATCCACTATTTGTGAATGTAAAAACCATACAGATAATATTTGCCACAGTAAACAAGATTCACATATCAATGAATAGGGCCACATCCTTTAACAAAATGGAAAAGTCATGAAATGAAAATATTCAAACATGGTAAATGTAAATAATAAAATAATATCCTTGAATTATTAATTAAATCCACATCTTTCAACAAAAGGGGAAAAGGATCATAAAATAATAATAAACAATACCTTAACATGGTTGTGATTCTTGTATGTAGCCCATGCAATCTATTCTTTAAATTCATCGTCTTCCCACTTTCTAATCTCAGAATGAAAATTTCCTTATATAAAATTTTATAACTAAATAAATCTATTTTGGGTGATCTCATCATCTGAACCACTGGAACACTCTTATTCAAGATGTTGCATTCTATATATAATTATTTGTCTCTCTATAAAATTGTTGCATCTATTTTGTCTTGGAACCGCTTGTCATTTTTTTAAAGCCATATTAAATGAGAGATGGTGATCCCCATATGATTCTAAATTAATATTTAATATGTATGATTCCTTCTTTACTTCATATTAAGTTATGTTAGACTTTAATGTTAACTATATTAATTTCAAAGGTCCCCTTTTTTATACTATTTTCACTCCACTTGTATTTTCATTGCTTAGCAACCACCTGTGATCTCCTCTCAGATTTTATTGTGAGCTTTATTTTACTGTTCAATTTTTTATTTAATATTGGCTAAGCTATATACTCTGTGTCTACCATTTCTTTAATGGCTTGATCAAGTGGACTTCCATTGTATTATAATTTGATATGTATTTGTTCACTATGACTTCCACTACATAGCTTATGGTTCACTTTATGGCAATTCATAATTATCATTTAGATGGATACCCATTTTATTTTTTATTTATAATATATTTGACCTTTTTCAATTTATCACATTTATTCCTTGGTAGAAATGAAGAATATTTTTATTACTTTATGGTTATGTTAAGAATAATCCACATTGAAACATAATGTGTACATTTATATTTAGCACACTTTGACATAAGTTTTTAAATGTCCATTTTGGCCATGTGCCAATTAATCCATCTGCATAATAGGTTACTACCTTCACTAATCCCACTATTATGTACACTCTATGTGGTTATCCTCTATTAGATCTCCCATTCTCACCAAATCAAATAATATAACTTTTTGATGAACTCAATATAAACCCTTTATAACTTATTCAAATTGTTGGTATATAAATAATATCATAACATAACCAAAAAAACATGTTTCAAGTACATAAACATGACTCTTCACATTAAATATATAGTATGTTTAGACACATAAATTAACATTTAAGATATAATGATTCATCTATGACCATTCATTTACATATCTCTCAACCTATCCTAGGGCCCTTTGATCACTTATGGCCAGCTTCCACATGGAAGACTCACATTTATAAGGTTATTGATGACCCTAGAGTGCACTTGTCTATCATGATATTAGTCCTATCCATCACCTAGGCCATGACAAACCCTTAACACCATTATTTTTCCTCATTAGTCAACAATGCCCCATTGGATAGGAGTGACCCACTCTATTTCCTGAGTCCCTTATCTTGTCTTACAATTAAATAACGATTAATTTTCAAAATTTAAAGTTACGAAAAGGTGATCCTATGTTCTTAATAATCCTAATCATAATGTATTTTGACAATACTACTATATAAACACATTCAAACCATTTTTCTCACAATATTATTACACACTAAAAAACACCATAATTCATATTGCACATTGAGATAAATTTATCTATTTATCTTAATTCTAAGACATACAACCCTACTATCTAAAAGCTAAATTTTGATTACACCTCCAAAGTCATAATTAATTATAAATTCACTTAGTCATACTAAAATTCCACTAGTTATTCACAAACCATCATACCTTCGGAGATTTACATGAAGTTTGATCCCTCTTTAGACAATTGGCATGCACACAACACTATATATGAGTGCATCCTTAAGGCTAGATATATGAATGGTAATGGGTTTATACCCTATATATGATTAATATAGGTAGATATATCAAAATAATTTGGCATTACATTTTAGAGGCCCATTTTTATGATAGTATTCTTCTTTATCTCAACTCTCTAAGGAGGAGGAATTTCAAGGTGAAACTTGGTCATATTTGGATTCTTAATAAAACATTTTAGATCAGAGTAATATCTAAAGTATACCATTCCTAGATGAAGGAAATGTGGGTGAACTTAGTTTCCCAAGAAAGGGTTGTGGGTTCTTGTCAAAACTTTGTTAAAGGTTTGTTTACTGGTTGGTTTCACTATGTGGGCTAATGGGCTTGTTTTAGGTTTTGGTTATTTTTTTGGGTTTCAAGATCTATACAAAACCTCTTTGATGTTTAGTTTTTGGATCTGATAAAAAACCCTTGAAATCAAAGCTGACACAAGTTTAATAATAGTATGTTGGTTGTTATCTATTATTCTATTAGTAGGGTTTGTTCCCCTATTGGGTAGAGTTGTGTTTATCTTTCTTAGTTTTTGATTTTATATTTTATTGTCTCTTTGGGTCTTTGGCCCAATTTTATCTTGGTATCCATGAGATGGGTCGGTTTTGTGGTAGGGTGTTGTTTTTTTCCTAATCTATAGCATTTTCATTTTTGTCTCGATGTTTAGGCTTGAATGATCTATTGTTTTGTATTTTTTCTATATTTAGTATCTCAAAATCATTATAACTGGGTATGGGACCTATCAAAACCCTTAAATCTATTTCATAGATTTGGATTAAAAGAGTTTATCCTCAATGGAAAAAATAAATATTTTTTATTCACTTGATGGGTCACAACATGATCACAAAGATACAAGGTGATTATATGTTTTAGTAATATGATCCACATGGCCAACCTCACAAGGTTTGCATGGATTTTATAAATTAGTACTGAGGTATTTTATAATTGCATTACTACCATATATACACTAATTAGTAACAACTCATTTTTATCCTCAAATTACAACCACCACCTTTTCTCATTCACTCTTGTTTTAGATTTAAAGGTCCCATAAGAGATAAATTAATAAATAATAGTCAAATTAAGCTATAAAATATATATATATTAAAAGAAAAATGGTTTTCAAATGAATTACAAATATATATTCATAAAGGAAATGAAACAACCATATATCATTATGAGGATAGAATAATCTCACATTAAAATAGTATTCTCAAACCTATGGTTATTTTAGGTTGAATAAGTTTCAATGGATTGTAGTAAAATTTTTAATAACAAATACTCATGCATATATAGTTGAGATATTTAACCCAATATGAGTCAATAAACCCCATAAAACCATCCTTTGCCTTAACCACCTCTCATAATGTCTAGGTAGAGGCCTCTAGCTTTTTAGCAATACTATAAAGCAAAAAGACACAAATAAATAGAAAATTCAAAGATATATTATAATCCTCTTAACACATCCTGATAGATCATAAAAGATGGGTAAATATAAAATCAAGGATAGGATTAATGTGAAAATAATTAGATATTATATCCACTATTTGTGAATGTAAAAACCATAAGGAGAAAATTTGCCACAGTTAACAAGATTCACATATCAATGAATAGGGCCACATCCTTTAACAAAATGGAAAAGTCATGAAATGAAAATATTCAAACATGGTGAATGTAAATAATAAAATAATATCCTTTAATTATTAATTAAATCCACATCTTTCAACAAAAGGGGAAAAGGATCATAAAATAATAATGAAAAATACCTTAACAGGGTTGTGATTCTTCTGTGTAGCCCATGCAATCTATTCTTTAAATTCATCGTGTTCCCACTTTCTGATCTTAGAATGAAAATTTCCTTATACAAAATTTAATAACTAAATAAATCTATTTTGGGTGATCTCATCATCTGAACCAATGGGACACTCTTATTCAAGATGTTGCATTCTATATATAATTATTTGTCTCTCTATAAATTTTTTGTAGCTAGTTTCTCTTGGAACCGCTTGTTGTCATATTTTTAAAGTCATATTAAATGAGATATGGTGATCCCCGTATGATTCTAAATTAAATATTTAATATGTATGATTCCTTCTTTACTTCATATTAAGTTATGTTAGACTTTAATGTTAACTATATTAATTTCAAAAGTCCCCTTTTTTATACTATTTTCACTGCACTTGTATTTTCATTGCTTAGCAACCACCTGTGATCTCCTCTCAGCTTTTATTGTGAGCTTTATTTTACTGTTCAATTTTTTATTTAATATTGGCTAAGCTATATACTCTGTGTCTACCATTTCTTTAATGGCTTGATCAAGTGGACTTCCGTTGTATTTTAATTTGATATGTATTTTTTCACTATGACTTCCACTACATAGCTTATGGTTCACTTAATGGCAATTCATAATTATCATTTAGATGGATACCCATTTTATTTTTTATTTATAATATATTTGACATTTTTCAATTTATCACATTTATTCCTTGGTAGAAATGAAGAATATTTTTATTACTTTATGGTTATGTTAAGAATAATCCCCATTGAAACATAATGTGTACATTTATATTTAGCCCACTTTGACATAAGTTTTTAAATGTCCATTTTGGCCATGTGCCAATTAATCCATCTGCATAATAGGTTACTACCTTCACTAATCCCACTATTATGTATACTCTATGTGGTTATCCTCTACTAGATCTCCCATTCTAACCAAATCAAATAATATAACTTTTTGATGAACTCAATATAAACCCTTTATAACTTATTCATATTGTTGGTATATAAATAATATCATAACATAACCAAAAAAACTTATTTCATGTACATAAACATGACTCATCACATTAAATATATAGTATGTTTAGACACATAAATTAACATTTAGGATATAATGATTCATCTATGAACATTCATTTAGATATCTCTCAACCTATCCTAGGGCCCTTTGATCGCTTTTGACTAGCTTGCACATGGAAGACTCACATTTATAAGGTTATTGATGACCCTAGAGTGCACTTGTCTATCATGATATTAGTCCTATCCATCACCTAGTCCATGATAAACCCTTAACACCATTATTTTTCCTCATTATTCAACAATGCCCCATTGGATAGGAGTGACCCACTCTATTTCCTGAGTCCCTTATCTTGTCTTACCATTAAATAATGATTATTTTTCAAAATTTAAAGTTACGAAAAGGTGATCCTATGTTCTTAATAATCCTAATCATAATGTATTTTGACAATAATACTATATAAACACATTCAAACTATTTTTATCACAATAGTCTTACACACTAAAAAACACCATAATTCATATTGCACATTGAGATAAATTTATCTATTTCTCTTAATTCTAAGACATACAACCTTACTATCTAAAAGCTAAAGTTTGAGTACACCTCCAAGGTCATAATTAATTCTAAAGTCACTTAGTCATACTAAAATTCCACCAGTTATTCACAAACCATCATACCTTTGGAGATCTACATGAAGTTTGATCCCTCTTTAGAGAATTGGCATGCAAAGAACACTCAACACATGGGTTGTTGAGTTCATGCCAAACTTTAGCCACTAATCAATTTTTATTCTATATATTTTTATTGGTCTTCACATATCAAGGATATAGGGTTTTGATGTAAAATCATTCACACAGTGGTCTCTACAATTGAGTGAAAGCTCCTACACATGATAAAACATACAAATGAAGGTGAACAAAGAAAAAAACCTAAACCCTCCTTGTATATTTTAAAAATCCATCCATGTAGATGAAAAGATCAACCTACACTCATATTTATCTCTAGTCACTATTATTCGAAGTTTTATTCAATTACAAATCAAGTTTCACAGTCAATAAACCTAGTCACTCTACCAATTTCAGCTCGTGAGTCATCCTATATCATTATTTTATAGATAATCCTACATTTATATATTTCATTTTCTATATTTATTAATTTTACAAATATAGTTAGTTTAAAACTAGTGAATGTTTGATACTACAATCTCACTCTTCCTACTTTTTCATAGTAATTTGTCATTTAGTGTAATCAACATTTCTATGTTTTCCCTAAACTGATAAAACATATTGGTGAACCCACATTTTATCTAAATTTAGTTCAAACCCTATCTTAAGTTTTCATCATATTTTTGTCTTTCCATTAAGGTTATAGATCTTTATTTTCTTGATTTTCAAATTAGTCATGCCTCAATTTACAAACCCTAAATTTTCATTATGGTTTCCTTCTAAAATTTTATAATTTTAGGGTTACAAATTCAAATCTAATTTTGATATCATGTTATAGTGTTTTCTAGCATTCATGTTTGTTTCCTCTCTTGTTCTCCTTTTAGTCTTCAAAAACTTATGGCTAAAAAATAATCTCCTCTTCCTTTTAACCTTTAAGAGATTGATAGATACTTTCCCTATAACTAAGTAAATGTTTTCACTACTCCAAGATTTGAGGTAGCCCATTATATAGTGCCAAAAAAAATGTAACCAACCAATTCTTCTTCAAACCCCTCCACATCTCCTATAAATGGTGTGTACATGCATATTCAATATCAAGTACCTAGGATTTTTTATTGTGAATCTCTCAAGAATAAAATCACCTTTATGAATAAGTTAACGAAACATTTACAATAACAAAAATGGTGTTTAAATTCAAATATCACATTATTAGAAAATCAAATCACATATGTAAAGAATCTAGAATATGCTAAATTAATCATGTATTTACACCTTGATCTTGAATTTTTTTACCTGACACGACTTCATGTCAAAGTCGGAAATTAAAATATAATACATCTAAAAATTGTGATTCAAAAAGTATGCAAATGGAGGATAAGAGTTCAATTTAGATTCTAAGGGAAATGAATAGAAAGATATTGATGAAAATAAGTCCATTACATCCTCTAAGGAAAAAAAATTACTATTGATCACATCATAAAATGCATGGGCATCATATAAATATCTTTTTAGCTTTTAATAAAAAAAATAAGATAATTGATAGTGGTGATCCTAAAATTGATGCCTCAATTGAGCAACCCATAGTGGAACAATTTCAAGTAGAAAAAGTGACAAAATCATAATTAGTACAAAAATAGTTATGAAAGGAAAAATCAAAGTAAGAAAATATTCAACAAGGTATGTTAGAGAAAGAAATCTTACAGAAGGCACTAGATGAAAAATAAAAATTACAAAAGGATTAGTTTGGAAGTAAAGGATACAAAATGATCAAGAACATAAGTTTCAAAATCAAATTAGAGACAATTAAAAAATCATTCTTAAAAGAGGGTTTCTAACAAAAGAGTCTCCAAAGTAATAAATTATAATAAAACCAATATTAAAAGTGTGGTTTCAAAGGAGTCAACTAAAAGGTCTTCATAATTCCTAGAGCCTTTTATTTGTAATCCCCTCATAGATGGCTAGAAATGCACAAATGGTGTGATATATAACACTATTGAAATGAATTATTGTCACACGACACTCTTAAAATTTATTGTATATGGTAATGAACATTTGGATAAGAATAATTTATCTAAATAATGTATTGGATCTATCGACTTACCTTACAAAGTTGGGATAAAAACAAGTTTAGTGGTATTTCATGTATGTCTTAAGATGATCTAATATATTGTTTAATTATGAAAATCATGGATGATGGAAATGGATGGAAAATGGGTCAGGATGTTAACAATTTCATGTTTGAACATGGAAGTACAATGATCATAATTTAAATTAAATATAGAGTTTATTCAAATTAAGAGAAAGAAATAGGAAGAATGTCTTCAACTAGTACGCACATAGATACAAGTAAAGTCATGTCATTAGAGGCACATGATACAATGATCATGTTAGGAGTTTAGATTTTGCATCATGTTAGTTTTCGTATTTATTGAAAGCTAAATAGTAAATGGTTAGAAATTAGTAATTCGGTAAGTAGAATATTGTTATATAACAATATTATGATATAGGTTATAATATTTTTTTTCGAAGATATATTGTTTATATTATTATCACAATATATTGTAAATAGGTTTGCATAATTATAAGGGTGAGACAATGCTGGAGAAAATTTAAGAATGGGGTTCCTATATATAAGTAACTCATGTATTGATTATTCAAAGAGTGAAATAATATAGTGTGTGGAATAATATACTAATAGTGTTTGAAATATCTCTCACTGTATGTTTGGCTCCATTGCATGAGTTAAACCTGTATAATGATTCTTTAATACCTATCATTGGTATCAAAGTTAGTTGGTATTACACATGTTATGGATTCTAGATGAAATTATATAAAGGAGATAATGCAAATATTCAATGATGAATCAAATTATCAACTATTTTCTCTTGCATAAATCTATCATAAAATTCATGTTTTTTTATCTCAGTGACAAGCATGAATATGTGAATGTGCATTAGTTCTGTCTAATTTATTACTATGTCAGTCTTTAGTGCATCAAATCAAATGTTATTCAATGGTGTGTTGACAATGTTCCACACCATATTGATTCACCATTACAGTTTTAAAAATCTATAATTCTTCCTACTTGCATCTATGAAGGTATGTGTGTTGTCTATGCAGTCTTCGTGCCAGATCTGTGCATGAGCATCTACACAAACATCAATATTGTCATGCCTACCATATAATAAATAAAGGATCACTTGGGTTTTCATGAATACATTTATTCTTTAAGTGAATCTAGTCATGTTGATAAGTGTACCACCAAACGGGTAGATGCACAAATTTGGGAGACAAAAAAATGTAACACAATAAAAAATAGGAAGCATTTTTTTGTAAAGGGTGCCATTTAAAAAAAAATACAAGAATGAGGTTGGGTCGGTCCCAAACCTAAAGGGAATATATCTTTTATATTCCAAAGGGTGCATGTCTTTTACAATCCAAAGAGTGTACACCCTTTACAGTCCATTTAAGAGTTACCATTTAGAAGATAGTTTTTCAAATTCCATTCCAATCAGTACTTAGTTTTCAAAATTTCAAGATTATAAGGTATAATGTGAAATGAGGTTAAAAATCATGTTATATGTGTAATAGATCTATACCATTGATTATGGCCCATATTTTACCAAATTGAGTATGTCCTACCTACTTTACCTTCTTGAATATGCACTACCCAATCGAATACCCGAGTTTGAAGGTGGATTATAAAATAATTTGTGGGTTTTTCAATCAATGGTTCTATCAATATGCATAAATGACTACATTATATCATGTAATTTGTAACATACCTATAGTCATGATACGGGTTTATATATAGATTGTATTCTAACATTTAAAAATATATATGGGTTTGTACGTAGGTTTAATTATTATTTTTTTATAAAAAATTATGGGTTTGTATACGAGAAAGTATATTTTAGAATATAGAATTGTTTTTTTAATGTTAAAGTATTATTTATAATTATTAATCAATTTATACATAACATACCTCATCATAGACTATATACATATCATCACAAATTACCTTATAAATGTTTTAATATTAATAAAAATATTATAAAATTTAGATCTCAACAATCTACACATTGTCAACTATTCTGTTAAAAAAATTGATTTTCATGAAGTTAAGGTAAAAAAAATGTGTTCGTATACTTGCAGTTTCAATTTTCCATATTGAATTGTAAAATTATTTAAAAATTATATATATAAAAAAAATTAATAAAAAATATTCTCAACATTCTTCAACATTTCAACTATCTATATATGTAATTTCATACAAAAATTCAATCGTTTACTCAAAAAAAGTGTGTTTGTACACATGCTCTCTCTTTATCTTTCTACAAAAAATGAACAACCTAATTTTATAAATATATAAATTTGCATAGTTTTATCATTTAGGTATTGGAAAAAAATATATATTTAAAAACTAAATTCAAAATGTCACAATTCAATTTTTAATGTCATTGTCAAATTCCTTTTCTAAGTGTCTCTAACATTCTCTCCAAGTTCAACTATTGTTATTTTGAAAAAAAAGGTGTCACTTTATAACCCCCATTTTGTCCCCCATTATCCTACATCTACCAAAATATAAAGCGTAGATAGCCTTCTATGATCAAAACCATAGCATTATTCTATGTTGAATCATAAATCTCTATCAATGTATTGCTTCCTTTTAAATTATGTTGATCAAGCTCAGTATTGTTGAATATTTTGTTCCATCTCCACGAATTCATAAATCCTTATATCATAATCCAAAAATGTATCTTGATAAATTTAACTTGGGCTTAGAAGGAATTGAATGACTTTTGTTGCTTTTTGCCTGATCCATACTTTTTACTCCATAGATGTTTCATCCATGTTGATCCAACTTGATTTACACTTGCTATGTTTTTAACAATCTCATGCATTCAACACAGATTTGATCAAATTTATAGACCCAAAAAAGCATCCCAAAACCAATAGATTTGATTAGAATTTGATCTTATTGGAATGTTCAACATTTCTGTCATGTTGAGTAGACATTGCCTTTTAAGTTCTTTCATTATTTCCACTGTCAAATGTGAGTTGTTTGATTTATGTTTTAGATTAGTTTTTAAATTTTTTTAAAAGTATTTTGGTTAGATAATCCAATCTTTAATTTTATTCCATCCATGATATTTAATCTTTTATAGTCATGTTGAGTCATTTAGTTTTAAGTTTTAAAATTGCTCAATTTTATGTGGTCCATGTAATTTAAATAGGTTGGTTTAAGTTTCTTTAATGTTAATGTTAGTGTTTTTTTTTTGTAGTTAAAATTTTAATTTTATAAAAAGTGGTCAATGGTCATTATGTTTTAGAGTTGAGTATTTGAGTTCAATTCTTTTATTTTATGATAAGATTATTAGTCATAATATAAAAGTTATTTTCCTATTTTGGTGAATATTAGGGTCTCATTTAGGTGACTTAGGTTAATTTCATTTGAGTAATTTTTTTGTCAAAGTGTAAAAAAAGGAGTCAAGAGTTATTTTGTAATTAAGGTATTTTGTCAAAAGTCCTATGTCACATAAAGTCAGAAATTATAAAAATAAAAAAAATGCCTTACAAATGCATTATCGTTTGTACGTGACGTTCTCATTATGGGGGCATTTCCCTCAAAACATTCATGCACTTGAGTTACATAGACATACCAAATAAGTCAAGAGATACATAGTAGAGGCTGAAGGATACATAGGGGGAATTTAACCAGAAGTAACAAGTAACATAGAAATTCAAGAATAACACAGAATATGAGAGACTATACCCAATTGTATTAATACTCTTCCATAAAATAATTACTATGAAGAGATGCCACACTCTTCCATAACTTATAGGCTTCCCACACCAAGTGTACAGTAATTCACCTTCAAGAGTTCACTCTCTCAATTACGGTCCCAACACATAACTCAAACATAGAATTGGTGTTCACCTCCAACCAATCAGTATCACTACTGCCAGTACCACCAGTCAGTATCACTACTGCTAGTACAGAAGTACTCCACGTACTCCACCACTGAGTACACACCGTACTCCAAGTAGATCTCCCCTGATCTTGCTACCTGTTGTGTTGCTGATCTCCCTGATCTTGCTGCCACCTGTAGATCAACTTGGTTTTGCAACACCTACAAACCTAGACCACGCACACACACACACACATGCAAATCAATGATCTTACTTACACATGTAGATCTCTCTACACCTTGAAGAACCCTTTTCCTTGCCTCACCAAGTCCTTATGATTCTCCAAACCAGTACCCTGGTGGATCTTCTACTAGATCTTGCTATCCCACAGATCTACCTGATCATACACACTTGGCACCCCTGTGGAACTAGGAGGAACACACCTTGTTCTCTTCACTCTGAAGGATCTAACCTTGCTCTCTCAACTAGCACACTTTACAATACAGCCCATAAGTCTATTATATAAATCCCATGCAAACAATAATTAGACATCCAATTACAATAATTAGATCCACAGCTCAAGACTAAAATCAGCCCTTAACATGCAAACAACTGGTTTGTTAACAAACTATTCGTGAACTAACAGTTCTAAAACCGCACAGGCGACCGACGTCGGTCCCTGTCTATCTAGAGGTGACCGACGTCAGCCAACTCTTGACCACTGTCGGCAGCTCTGTGCACTGGATATGACCGACATCAGTTGGCCTGATCGACATCAGTTGCTTTGCACCTTAGCAACCTCCTCCATGTCTACATACAGTGAAGCTTTTAGCTCCACAACCTAACAATCTCCCACTTGGAGATAAACAACTGCACTTATACCTATACCTATACATCGTCTAATATGTTTCTTAGCTTGTATCCCTCTTCAAGCTCAACCTTGAAGACCAACCACCATAAATCCTGTGGTGCACCTCCTGTCATCCAAGTAACCTTCCGCATCCACATCTACAAACCCATGTAGAAAAGAACTTGACCCTGCATAGCAAAAATCCCTACTGTCGGTCCCTCTCAGATACTTGAGAATCCACTGAACTGCCCTCTAGTGCTTCTTTCTTGGATTGGCTCCAAACTTGCTAACAGCTCCCACTGCGTGGCCAACCTCAGGTCCAGTACGCATGTACTTAACCTCTTCATGTGAATCAGGACACTGTTCATAGAACTATCCAACCCTCGGCGTGCTGACCGGTTTCACACAATCATCCAAAGACAAAATCAACATGTGACCTTCCATGTCTCTAGAACACACTTATGCCAAAAAAAATTTCTCCTTCAAATTCTTCATGACACATGTCTGAACTAAATTTACCTTTAGCTCAGAAAAACTCCTGCATGTATGACCCTGCATCAAGCAAACACACAACATACAGTAACAGGATAATGTCACGACCATCATCCAGCTGGTAAAGAAACCGCAGTAGTTAAAATGACATTGACTAAAGCCATTCTTTGTCATCCACCTGTCAAACCTGTACCACTATCCTGGAGCTTCCTCAAGACCATATGACCTAGCCTTATGTCTCACGTGTCCATTCTCTCTATTCTTTAACCAAGGAATCCATTCATCTTTTAGTGCTTTCATACCGGCTGTCAACCCTACCAAATCTCCCATTTGGTTCTGCATCCTAGGAATCAAATTCCTCATTCATGCCATACTCCCACTATTTCTTGGATCCTTCCTGCTTTGTAGTGAGCAACGAGTATAAAGAAGAGGAATAACGAATTTGAGGCTTACTTACCCTTTCAGTCCTCCATATGGGTGTTTGAGACTCCTTGATAGCTTGTTGTCCGCCCAAAATCTGTTCCAGTGACCGACCTTAGTCACCACATAGTCTGCATCCGACCGACGTCGGTTCCATGCAACTGTCCTGACTACCGACATTGGTTTCCTGACAGACGTCGGTGTATACTTATCACCGACATTGGTTCCCTGACCGACGTCGGTCTTACCATGACCGACACCGTCGGCTCTAGTTTGCACATGACCGACATCGGCACCTGTCTGTTCAACACCGGTTCCTCCTGACCGATGCCAGTACCTGTGTTCTCCTGTGAGTGATGGATTTTTACTCGCGAGCTCTCTTTGGATCAAAACCCTGTCCAAACTGCCCTGCTCAGAGTTACTCAGCCTTCTCCACTGATCTCTGTCTGTCATCTCCTCCATGAACACCAAGGCTTTCAAGTTCTTAAGTCTGTCAAAGACATCTGACTTCCTCTTAAGAACATGCATCTCCTTCTTGCTCATGTGACCAAGCCTACAAAGCCACATCTTCACAACAAAAGAAGAATCAGTAACACAAGTAGATAGATAAAGGATACCTACTTTCTTACCACCTGCTAATTCAAGTTCATCCACTGTGAGAGTTTCTATGCCTCTCTCATCATCCAAATTTCCTAAAGAAATTAGCCACATCTTCAAGACTAGGACCTGCATGACCTCCTTCAACACCCATGTGTTGGCCGTCTGCAATTTCAGTCGCACTTCCCCTTTGCCAAAACATTGACAAGGCACACCAGCCCCTAAATAAGAACACCTACAGAAAATAAAGCTTAAGGCATCCAAATCAGTCAGTTTAATGATTAAAAGTTAACATCCATGTTAATATGCCTAAACAAGATAGTCTCTTATCAAATCCTATTTAGAAAAATAACTAAAAAACATAGACTAAAACTAAAACACCTGATGATCAATCACAAATAACAATAAGTAGAGCCTGTTATACGTCCAAAACCTTACCATAAAACTAGACCTTATAAAATATTTTATATCCCCAGAATAAATTACCTAACAAAACATGCACAAAATGGCAAAATAACCCCATGCTTGCTAATGCATCAATATTTAACAGCACCTAAGCTTGTATTCAGAAAATTAGTAAATCAAAAAATTAGTCAGTTCTCTATTAAAACATTGTTCAAAACAAAATCCCAAATCTAGTTGTCTCAATAGCTAAAAAAAATATGAAGAAAACAAATGAAAAATATCCTTCTACCAAACCCGAGAAAGCTTCAAATGCAAAGAATTGCCAAAAAAAAATCATCTTCATAATTTGATGTAGCAGATCGATGAGGAGAGAGGTGGAGGATAAGGGTTTTAATGAAATATAGGTAGAAATAATTTTCATTGTAGTGTGTTGGCCAAGAAATATTTCAATCCAACTATTTTCTTGAAGTATTTCACAATTTTATTTGTTAGTGATTGGATCAGGATTAAAGCCATTAAAAAGATATCTGTATTTAGGGGAAAGTCAATGTATTTTTTGTGCAAGAACAGGACAATAAGAGAAGCCATGTGGAGGTTCAGTGCTGGAATTACTGTGGATTTTTATTGTTGCCTTCTGTTAAATTTTGAAAAATTATTAAAAAATTGTTTGATTGTAGGTTCAGTTTGGGCTCTACCTAGGATGAACAAATTTGTGAAAACAAACAATAAGAATAATAAAAATGTTTAGAAGCATAAACATAAGTTGAATAGTGAATGCCCAAATTCTACAGAATAAAGTCACCCACGTCCATTCAGATGACCACAGAGAAAATATGGACCATTGATATGGCCCATTTATTTTGACGAGTGGTCTTTACTGGCTACACAAAAATGTTGCTATGGGAATTCCCAGAGTATAAACATAAACCTGATAGATAGTCAGACTAATAAAAACACCCACATACTCAGCGGGTATATGGAAAACTTGACTAAAATCTGCATAATCTTTGTACATAATTTAATGAAAAACTCATAAAACCCCTCTATTTCTATAATGTAGATACCTTAGGAGGGATAAGGGTATTCTTATGTGATGAAGAAACTACTATAGCAGATAAAAAAATATAAATCTATTCCTGATAATGGAGAGGGCCGTTTGCATCTGCAAATTTGGAGGAGCACACTCACAAGACAATGTTGCTCTTCCTCTCAATCTTTTAAAATTGACCACTCTTGCTATGAGATTCGATCTCGAGACCTGTAGATTTGAAAAATTAACATAAATAAAGAGATGTATTTGGACGGTGCTGGGTGTGAAGATTATGAATAAAACAAGAAGGATTGAAAGGATTGTATGTTTAAGGTTTCATGGGCTCGATGAGACTAGGCATAGAAAATTGACATCAATAGAGAAAATAATCAAAGCATTTCTCTACCACATCCACCATTAATTTCCACTTTCGGTGCAATGATGAAGATGTCCCATGTTTCGAAGTAGCAGGTACAAAGAATAAAAAAGCATACAGTAGTGAGCAGGTGTGGCATAAAGCAGAGAGAATGAGATAGCTGTGAGCAGGGAGGCTGCAAATTTTCCGTAAAAATAAATTATGCCGAATGTCATTCACTTATTTTTTTAGCGCTAGTGCCACGTATCAACGATGGGATTAAAATAAGATTATTATGTTTATAAAATGGTGGTTCAGAAAAGTCTAAAATAAGATATATATTCATAAAGGAAATGAAACAACCATATATCATTATAAGGATAGAATAATCTCACATTAAAATAGTATTCTCAAACCTATGGTTATTTTAGGTTGAATAAGTTTCAATGGATTGTAGTAAAATTTTTAATAACAAATACTCATGCATATATAGTTACGATATTTAACCCAATATGAGTCAATAAACCCCATAAAACCATCCTTTGCCTTAACCACCTCTCATAATGCCTAGGTAGAGGCCTCTAGCTTTTTAGCAATACTATAAAGCAAATAGACACAAATAAATAGAAAATTCAAAGATATATTATAATCCTCTTAACACATCCTGATAGATCATAAAAGATGGGTAAATATAAAATCAAGGATAGGATTAATGTGAAAATAATTAGATATTATATCCACTATTTGTGAATGTAAAAACCATAAAGATAATATTTGCCACAGTAAACAAGATTCACATATCAATGAATAGGGCCACATCCTTTAACAAAATGGAAAAGTCATGAAATGAAAATATTCAAACATGGTAAATGTAAATAATAAAATAATATCCTTGAATTATTAATTAAATCCACATCTTTCAACAAAAGGGGAAAAGGATCATAAAATAATAATAAAAAATACCTTAACATGGTTGTGATTCTTGTATGTAGCCCATGCAATCTATTCTTTAAATTCATCGTCTTCCCACTTTCTAATCTCAGAATGAAAATTTCCTTATATAAAATTTTATAACTAAATAAATCTATTTTGGGTGATCTCATCATCTGAACCACTGGAACACTCTTATTCAAGATGTTGCATTCTATATATAATTATTTGTCTCTCTATAAAATTGTTGCATCTATTTTGTCTTGGAACCGCTTGTTGTCATTTTTTTAAAGTCATATTAAATGAGAGATGGTGATCCCCATATGATTCTAAATTAATATTTAATATGTATGATTCCTTCTTTACTTCATATTAAGTTATGTTAGACTTTAATGTTAACTATATTAATTTCAAAGGTCCCCTTTTTTATACTATTTTCACTCCACTTGTATTTTCATTGCTTAGCAACCACCTGTGATCTCCTCTCAGATTTTATTGTGAGCTTTATTTTACTGTTCAATTTTTTATTTAATATTTGCTAAGCTATATACTCTGTGTCTACCATTTCTTTAATGGCTTGATCAAGTGGACTTCCATTGTATTATAATTTGATATGTATTTGTTCACTATGACTTCCACTACATAGCTTATGGTTCACTTTATGGCAATTCATAATTATCATTTAGATGGATACCCATTTTATTTTTTATTTATAATATATTTGACCTTTTTCAATTTATCACATTTATTCCTTGGTAGAAATGAATAATATCTTTATTACTTTATGGTTATGTTAAGAATAATCCACATTGAAACATAATGTGTACATTTATATTTAGCCCACTTTGACATAAGTTTTTAAATGTCCATTTTGGCCATGTGCCAATTAATCCATCTGCATAATAGGTTACTACCTTCACTAATCCCACTATTATGTACACTCTATGTGGTTATCCTCTATTAGATCTCCCATTCTCACCAAATCAAATAATATAACTTTTTGATGAACTCAATATAAACCCTTTATAACTTATTCAGATTGTTGGTATATAAATAATATCATAACATAACCAAAAAAACATGTTTCAAGTACATAAACATGACTCTTCACATTAAATATATAGTATGTTTAGACACATAAATTAACATTTAGGATATAATGATTCATCTATGACCATTCATTTACATATCTCTCAACCTATCCTAGGGCCCTTTGATCACTTATGGCCAGCTTCCACATGGAAGACTCACATTTATAAGGTTATTGATGACCCTAGAGTGCACTTGTCTATCATGATATTAGTCCTATCCATCACCTAGGCCATGATAAACCCTTAACACCATTATTTTTCCTCATTATTCAACAATGCCGCATTGGATAGGAGTGCCCCACTCTATTTCCTGAGTCCCTTATCTTGTCTTACAATTAAATAACGATTAAGTTTCAAAATTTAAAGTTACGAAAAGGTGATCCTATGTTCTTAATAATCCTAATCATAATGTATTTTGACAATACTACTATATAAACACATTCAAACCATTTTTCTCACAATATTATTACACACTAAAAAACACCATAATTCATATTGCACATTGAGATAAATTTATCTATTTATCTTAATTCTAAGACATACAACCCTACTATCTAAAAGCTAAAGTTTGATTACACCTCCAAAGTCATAATTAATTATAAATTCACTTAGTCATACTAAAATTCCACTAGTTATTCACAAACCATCATACCTTCAGAGATTTACATGAAGTTTGATCCCTCTTTAGACAATTGGCATGCACACAACACTATATATGAGTGCATCCTTAAGGCTAGATATATGAATGGTAATGAGTTTATACCCTATATATGATTAATATAGGTAGATATATCAAAATAATTTGGCATTACATTTTAGAGGCCCATTTTTATGATAGTATTCTTCTTTATCTCAACTCTCTAAGGAGGAGGAATTTCAAGTTGAAACTTGGTCATATTTGGATTCTTAATAAAACATTTTAGATCAGAGTAATATCTAAAGTATACCATTCCTAGATGAAGGAAATGTGGGTGAACTTAGTTTCCCAAGAAAGGGTTGTGGGTTCTTGTCAAAACTTTGTTAAAGGTTTGTTTACTGGTTGGTTTCACTATGTGGGCTAATGGGCTTGTTTTAGGTTTTGGTTATTTGTTTTGGTTTCAAGATCTATACAAAACCTCTTTGATGTTTAGTTTTTGGATCTGATAAAAAACCCTTGAAATCAGAGCTGACACAAGTTTAATAATAGTATGTTGGTTGTTATCTATTATTCTATTAGTAGGGTTTGTTCCCCTATTGGGTAGAGTTGTGTTTATATTTCTTAGTTTTTGATTTTATATTTTATTGTCTCTTTGGGTCTTTGGCCCAATTTTATCTTGGTATCCATGAGATGGGTCGGTTTTGTGGTAGGGTGTTGTTTTTTTCCTAATCTATAGCATTTTCATTTTTGTCTCGATGTTTAGGCTTGAATGATCTATTGTTTTGTATTTTTTCTATATTTAGTATCTCAAAATCATTATAACTGGGTATGGGACCTATCAAAACCCTTAAATCTATTTCATAGATTTGGATTAAAAGAGTTTATCCTCAATGGAAAAAATAAATATTTTTTATTCACTTGATGGGTCACAACATGATCACAAAGATACAAGGTGATTATATGTTTTAGTAATATGATCCACATGGCCAACCTCACAAGGTTTGCATGGATTTTATAAATTAGAACTGAGGTATTTTATAATTGCATTACTACCATATATACACTAATTAGTAACAACTCATTTTTATCCTCAAATTACAACCACCACCTTTTCTCATTCACTCTTGTTTTAGATTTAAAGGTCCCATAAGAGATAAATTAATAAATAATAGTCAAATTAAGCTATAAAATATATATATATTAAAATAAAAATGGTTTTCAAATGAATTACAAATATATATTCATAAAGGAAATGAAACAACCATATATCATTATGAGGATAGAATAATCTCACATTAAAATAGTATTCTCAAACCTATGGTTATTTTAGGTTGAATAAGTTTCAATGGATTGTAGTAAAATGTTTAATAACAAATACTCATGCATATATAGTTGAGATTTTTAACCCAATATGAGTCAATAAACCCCATAAAACCATCCTTTGCCTTAACCACCTCTCATAATGCCTAGGTAGAGGCCTCTAGCTTTTTAGCAATACTATAAAGCAAATAGACACAAATAAATAGAAAATTCAAAAATATATTATAATCCTCTTAACACATCCTGATAGATCATAAAAGATGGGTAAATATAAAATCAAGGATAGGATTAATGTGAAAATAATTAGATATTATATCCACTATTTGTGAATGTAAAAACCATAAGGAGAAAATTTGCCACAGTAAACAAGATTCACATATCAATGAATAGGGCCACATCCTTTAACAAAATGGAAAAGTCATGAAATGAAAATATTCAAACATGGTAAATGTAAATAATAAAATAATATCCTTTAAATATTAATTAAATCCACATCTTTCAACAAAAGGGGAAAAGGATCATAAAATAATAATGAAAAATACCTTAACAGGGTTGTGATTCTTCTGTGTAGCCCATGCAATCTATTCTTTAAATTCATCGTGTTCCCACTTTCTGATCTTAGAATGAAAATTTCATTATACAAAATTTAATAACTAAATAAATCTATTTTGGGTGATCTCATCATCTGAACCAATGGGACACTCTTATTCAAGATGTTGCATTCTATATATAATTATTTGTCTCTCTATAAATTTTTTGTAGCTAGTTTCTCTTGGAACCGCTTGTTGTCATATTTTTAAAGTCATATTAAATGAGATATGGTGATCCCCGTATGATTCTAAATTAAATATTTAATATGTATGATTCCTTCTTTACTTCATATTAAGTTATGTTAGACTTTAATGTTAACTATATTAATTTCAAAAGTCCCCTTTCTTATACTATTTTCACTGCACTTGTATTTTCATTGCTTAGCAACCACCTGTGATCTCCTCTCAGCTTTTATTGTGAGCTTTATTTTACTGTTCAATTTTTTATTTAATATTGGCTAAGCTATATACTCTGTGTCTACCATTTCTTTAATGGCTTGATCAAGTGGACTTCCGTTGTATTTTAATTTGATATGTATTTGTTCACTATGACTTCCACTACATAGCTTATGGTTCACTTAATGGCAATTCATAATTATCATTTAGATGGATACCCATTTTATTTTTTATTTATAATATATTTGACATTTTTCAATTTATCACATTTATTCCTTGGTAGAAATGAAGAATATTTTTATTACTTTATGGTTATGTTAAGAATAATCCCCATTGAAACATAATGTGTACATTTATATTTAGCCCACTTTGACATAAGTTTTTAAATGTCCATTTTGGCCATGTGCCAATTAATCCATCTGCATAATAAGTTACTACCTTCACTAATCCCACTATTATGTATACTCTATGTGGTTATCCTCTACTAGATCTCCCATTCTAACCAAATCAAATAATATAACTTTTTGATGAACTCAATATAAACCCTTTATAACTTATTCATATTGTTGGTATATAAATAATATCATAACATAACCAAAAAAACTTATTTCATGTACATAAACATGACTCATCACATTAAATATATAGTATGTTTAGACACATAAATTAACATTTAGGATATAATGATTCATCTATGAACATTCATTTAGATATCTCTCAACCTATCCTAGGGCCCTTTGATCGCTTTTGACTAGCTTGCACATGGAAGACTCACATTTATAAGGTTATTGATGACCCTAGAGTGCACTTGTCTATCATGATATTAGTCCTATCCATCACCTAGTCCATGATAAACCCTTAACACCATTATTTTTCCTCATTATTCAACAATGCCCCATTGGATAGGAGTGACCCACTCTATTTCCTGAGTCCCTTATCTTGTCTTACCATTAAATAATGATTATTTTTCAAAATTTAAAGTTACGAAAAGGTGATCCTATGTTATTAATAATCCTAATCATAATGTATTTTGACAATAATACTATATAAACACATTCAAACTATTTTTATCACAATAGTCTTACACACTAAAAAACACCATAATTCATATTGCACATTGAGATAAATTTATCTATTTCTCTTAATTCGAAGACATACAACCTTACTATCTAAAAGCTAAAGTTTGAGTACACCTCCAAGGTCATAATTAATTCTAAAGTCACTTAGTCATACTAAAATTCCACCAGTTATTCACAAACCATCATACCTTTGGAGATCTACATGAAGTTTGATCCCTCTTTAGAGAATTGGCATGCAAAGAACACTCAACACATGGGTTGTTGAGTTCATGCCAAACTTTAGCCACTAATCAATTTTTATTCTATATATTTTTATTGGTCTTCACATATCAAGGATATAGGGTTTTGATGTAAAATCATTCACACAGTGGTCTCTACAATTGAGTGAAAGCTCCTACACATGATAAAACATACAAATGAAGGTGAACAAAGAAAAAAACCTAAACCCTCCTTGTATATTTTAAAAATCCATCCATGTAGATGAAAATATCAACCTACACTCATATTTATCTCTAGTCACTATTATTCGAGGTTTTATTCAATTACAAATCAAGTTTCACAGTCAATAAACCTAGTCACTCTACCAATTTCAGCTCGTGAGTCATCCTATATCATTATTTTATAGATAATCCTACATTTATATATTTCATTTTCTATATTTATTAATTTTACAAATATAGTTAGTTTAAAACTAGTGAATGTTTGATACTACAATCTCACTCTTCCTACTTTTTCATAGTAATTTGTCATTTAGTGTAATCAACATTTCTATGTTTTCCCTAAACTGATAAAACATATTGGTGAACCCACATTTTATCTAAATTTAGTTCAAACCCTATCTTAAGTTTTCATCATATTTTTGTCTTTCCATTAAGGTTATAGATCTTTATTTTCTTGATTTTCAAATTAGTCATGCCTCAATTTACAAACCCTAAATTTTCATTATGGTTTCCTTCTAAAATTTTATAATTTTAGGGTTACAAATTCAAATCTAATTTTGATATCATGTTATAGTGTTTTCTAGCATTCATGTTTGTTTCCTCTCTTGTTCTCCTTTTAGTCTTCAAAAACTTATGGCTAAAAAATAATCTCCTCTTCCTTTTAACCTTTAAGAGATTGATAGATACTTTCCCTATAACTAAGTCAATGTTTTCACTACTCCAAGATTTGAGGTAGCCCATTATATAGTGCCAAAAAAAATGTAACCAACCAATTCTTCTTCAAACCCCTCCACATCTCCTATAAATGGTGTGTACATGCATATTCAATATCAAGTACCTAGGATTTTTTATTGTGAATCTCTCAAGAATAAAATCACCTTTATGAATAAGTTAACGAAACATTTACAATAACAAAAATGGTGTTTAAATTCAAATATCACATTATTAGAAAATCAAATCACATATGTAAAGAATCTAGAATATGCTAAATTAATCATGTATTTACACCTTGATCTTGAATTTTTTTACCTGACACGACTTCATGTCAAAGTCGGAAATTAAAATATAATACATCTAAAAATTGTGATTCAAAAAGTATGCAAATGGAGGATAAGAGTTCAATTTAGATTCTAAGGGAAATGAATAGAAAGATATTGATGAAAATAAGTCCATTACATCCTCTAAGGAAAAAAAATTACTATTGATCACATCATAAAATGCATGGGCATCATATAAATATCTTTTTAGCTTTTAATAAAAAAAATAAGATAATTGATAGTGGTGATCCTAAAATTGATGCCTCAATTGAGCAACCCATAGTGGAACAATTTCAAGTAGAAAAAGTGACAAAATCATAATTAGTACAAAAATAGTTATGAAAGGAAAAATCAAAGTAAGAAAATATTCAACAAGGTATGTTAGAGAAAGAAATCTTACAGAAGGCACTAGATGAAAAATAAAAATTACAAAAGGATTAGTTTGGAAGTAAAGGCTACAAAATGATCAAGAACATAAGTTTCAAAATCAAATTAGAGACAATTAAAAAATCATTCTTAAAAGAGGGTTTCTAACAAAAGAGTCTCCAAAGTAATAAATTATAAGAAAACCAATATTAAAAGTGTGGTTTCAAAGGAGTCAACTAAAAGGTCTTCATAATTCCTAGAGCCTTTTATTTGTAATCCCCTCATAGATGGCTAGAAATGCACAAATGGTGTGATATATAACACTATTGAAATGAATTATTGTCACACGACACTCTTAAAATTTATTGTATATGGTAATGAACATTTGGATAAGAATAATTTATCTAAATAATGTATTGGATCTATCGACTTACCTTACAAAGTTGGGATAAAAACAAGTTTAGTGGTATTTCATGTATGTCTTAAGATGATCTAATATATTGTTAAATTATGAAAATCATGGATGATGGAAATGGATGGAAAATGGGTCAGGATGTTAACAATTTCATGTTTGAACATGGAAGTACAATGATCATAATTTAAATTAAATATAGAGTTTATTCAAATTAAGAGAAAGAAATAGGAAGAATGTCTTCAACTAGTACACACATAGATACAAGTAAAGTCATGTCATTAGAGGCACATGATACAATGATCATGTTAGGAGTTTAGATTTTGCATCATGTTAGTTTTCGTATTTATTGAAAGCTAAATAGTAAATGGTTAGAAATTAGTAATTCGGTAAGTAGAATATTGTTATATAACAATATTATGATATAGGTTATAATATTTTTTTTCGAAGATATATTGTTTATATTATTATCACAATATATTGTAAATAGGTTTGCATAATTATAAGGGTGAGACAATGCTGGAGAAAATTTAAGAATGGGGTTCCTATATATAAGTAACTCATGTATTGATTATTCAAAGAGTGAAATAATATAGTGTGTGGAATAATATACTAATAGTGTTTGAAATATCTCTCACTGTATGTTTGGCTCCATTGCATGAGTTAAACCTGTATAATGATTCTTTAATACCTATCATTGGTATCAAAGTTAGTTGGTATTACACATGTTATGGATTCTAGATGAAATTATATAAAGGAGATAATGCAAATATTCAATGATGAATCAAATTATCAACTATTTTCTCTTGCATAAATCTATCATAAAATTCATGTTTTTTTATCTCAGTGACAAGCATGAATATGTGAATGTGCATTAGTTCTGTCTAATTTATTACTATGTCAGTCTTTAGTGCATCAAATCAAATGTTATTCAATGGTGTGTTGACAATGTTCCACACCATATTGATTCACCATTACAGTTTTAAAAATCTATAATTCTTCCTACTTGCATCTATGAAGGAATGTGTGTTGTCTATGCAGTCTTCGTGCCAGATCTGTGCATGAGCATCTTCACAAACATCAATATTGTCATGCCTACCATATAATAAATAAAGGATCACTTGGGTTTTCATGAATATATTTATTCTTTAAGTGAATCTAGTCATGTTGATAAGTGTACCACCAAACGGGTAGATGCACAAATTTGGGAGACAAAAAAATGTAACACAATAAAAAATAGGAAGCATTTTTTTTGTAAAGGGTGCCATTTAAAAAAAAATACAAGAATGAGGTTGGATCGGTCCCAAACCTAAAGGGAATATATCTTTTATATTCCAAAGGGTGCATGTCTTTTACAATCCAAAGAGTGTACACCCTTTACAGTCCATTTAAGAGTTACCATTTAGAAGATAGTTTTTCAAATTCCATTCCAATCAGTACTTAGTTTTCAAAATTTCAAGATTATAAGGTATAATGTGAAATGAGGTTAAAAATCATGTTATATGTGTAATAGATCTATACCATTGATTATGGCCCATATTTTACCAAATTGAGTATGTCCTACCTACTTTACCTTCTTGAATATGCACTACCCAATCGAATACCCGAGTTTGAAGGTGGATTATAAAATAATTTGTGGGTTTTTCAATCAATGGTTCTATCAATATGCATAAATGACTACATTATATCATGTAATTTGTAACATACCTATAGTCATGATACGGGTTTATATATAGATTGTATTCTAACATTTAAAAATATATATGGGTTTGTACGTAGGTTTAATTATTATTTTTTTATAAAAAATTATGGGTTTGTATAGGAGAAAGTATATTTTAGAATATATAATTGTTTTTTTAATGTTAGAGTATTATTTATAATTATTAATCAATTTATACATAACATACCTCATCATAGACTATATACATATCATCACAAATTACCTTATAAATGTTTTAATATTAATAAAAATATTATAAAATTTAGATCTCAACAATCTACACATTGTCAACTATTCTGTTAAAAAAATTGATTTTCATGAAGTTAAGGTAAAAAAAATGTGTTCGTATACTTGCAGTTTCAATTTTCCATATTGAATTGTAAAATTATTTAAAAATTATATATATAAAAAAAATTAATAAAAAATATTCTCAACATTCTTCAACATTTCAACTATCTATATATGTAATTTCATACAAAAATTCAATCGTTTACTCAAAAAAGTGTGTTTGTACACATGCTCTCTCTTTATCTTTCTACAAAAAATGAACAACCTAATTTTATAAATATATAAATTTGCATAGTTTTATCATTTAGGTATTGGAAAAAAATATATATTTAAAAACTAAATTCAAAATGTCACAATTCAATTTTTAATGTCATTGTCAAATTCCTTTTCTAAGTGTCTCTAACATTCTCTCCAAGTTCAACTATTGTTATTTTGAAAAAAAAGGTGTCACTTTATAACTCCCATTTTGTCCCCCATTATCCTACATCTACCAAAATATAAAGCGTAGATAGCCTTCTATGATCAAAACCATAGCATTATTCTATGTTGAATCATAAATCTCTATCAATGTATTGCTTCCTTTTAAATTATGTTGATCAAGCTCAGTATTGTTGAATATTTTGTTCCATCTCCACGAATTCATAAATCCTTATATCATAATCCAAAAATGTATCTTGATAAATTTAACTTGGGCTTAGAAGGAATTGAATGACTTTTGTTGCTTTTTGCCTGATCCATACTTTTTACTCCATAGATGTTTCATCCATGTTGATCCAACTTGATTTACACTTGCTATGTTTTTAACAATCTCATGCATTCAACACAGATTTGATCAAATTTATAGACCCAAAAAAGCATCCCAAAACCAATAGATTTGATTAGAATTTGATCTTATTGGAATATTCAACATTTCTGTCATGTTGAGTAGACATTGCCTTTTAAGTTCTTTCATTATTTCCACTGTCAAATGTGAGTTGTTTGATTTATGTTTTAGATTAGTTTTTAAATTTTTTTAAAAGTATTTTGGTTAGATAATCCAATCTTTAATTTTATTCCATCCATGATATTTAATCTTTTATAGTCATGTTGAGTCATTTAGTTTTAAGTTTTAAAATTGCTCAATTCTATGTGGTCCATGTAATTTAAATAGGTTGGTTTAAGTTTCTTTAATGTTAATGTTAGTGTTTTTTTTTTTTTAGTTAAAATTTTAATTTTATAAAAAGTGGTCAATGGTCATTATGTTTTAGAGTTGAGTATTTGAGTTCAATTCTTTTATTTTATGATAAGATTATTAGTCATAATATAAAAGTTATTTTCCTATTTTGGTGAATATTAGGGTCTCATTTAGGTGACTTAGGTTAATTTCATTTGAGTAATTTTTTTGTCAAAGTGTAAAAAAAGGAGTCAAGAGTTATTTTGTAATTAAGGTATTTTGTCAAAAGTCCTATGTCACATAAAGTCAGAAATTATAAAAATAAAAAAAATGCCTTACAAATGCATTATCGTTTGTATGTGACGTTCTCATTATGGGGGCATTTCCCTCAAAACATTCATGCACTTGAGTTACATAGACATACCAAATAAGTCAAGAGATACATAGTAGAGGCTGAAGGATACATAGGGGGAATTTAACCAGAAGTAACAAGTAACATAGAAATTCAAGAATAACACAGAATATGAGAGACTATACCCAATTGTATTAATACTCTTCCATAAAATAATTACAATGAAGAGATGCCACACTCTTCCATAACTTATAGGCTTCCCACACCAAGTGTACAGTAATTCACCTTTAAGAGTTCACTCTCTCAATTACGGTCCCAACACACAACTCAAACACAGAGTTGGTGTTCACCTCCAACCAATCAGTATCACTACTGCCAGTACCACCAGTCAGTATCACTACTGCCAGTACACAAGTACTCCACGTACTCCACGACTGAGTACACACCGTACTCCAAGTAGATCTCCCCTGATCTTGCTACCTGTTGTGTTGCTGATCACCCTGATCTTGCTGCCACCTGCAGATCAACTTGGTTTTGCAACACCTACAAACCTAGACCACGCACACACACACACACATGCAAATCAATGATCTTACTTACACATGTAGATCTCTCTACACCTTGAAGAACCCTTTTCCTTGCCTCACCAAGTCCTTATGATTCTCCAAACCAGTACCCTGGTGGATCTTCTACTAGATCTTGCTATCCCGCAGATCTACCTGATCATACACACTCGGCACCCCTGTGGAACTAGGAGGAACACACTTTGTTCTCTTCACTCTGAAGGAGCTAACCTTGCTCTCTCAACTAGCACACTTTACAATACAACCCATAAGTCTATTATATAAATCCCATGCAAACAATAATTAGACATCCGATTACAATAATTAGATCCACAGCTCAAGACTAAAATCAGCCCTTAACATGCAAACAACTGGTTTGTTAACAAACTATTCGTGAACTAACAGTTCTAAAACCGCACAGGCGACCGACGTCGGTCCCTATCTATCTAGAGGTGACCGACGTCAGCCAACTCTTGACCACTGTCGGCAGCTCTGTGCACTGGATATGACCGACATCAGTTGGCCTGATCGACATCAGTTGCTTTGCACCTTAGCAACCTCCTCCATGTCTACATACAGTGAAGCTTTTAGCTTCACAACCTAACAATCTCCCACTTGGAGATAAACAACTGCACTTATACCTATACCTATACATCGTCTAATATGTTTCCTAGCTTGTATCCCTCTTCAAGCTCAACCTTGAAGACCAACCACCATAAATCCTGTGGTGCACCTCCTGTCATCCAAGTAACCTTCCGCATCCACATCTACAAACCCATGTAGAAAAGAACTTGACCTTGCATAGCAAAAATCCCTACTGTCGGTCCCTCTCAGATACTTGAAAATCCACTGAACTGCCCTCCAGTGCTTCTTTCTTGGATTGGCTCCAAACTTGCTAACAGCTCCCACTGCGTGGCCAACCTCAGGTCCAGTACGCATGTACTTAACCTCTTCATGTGAATCAGGACACTGTTCATAGAACTATCCAACCCTCGGCATGCTGACCAGTTTCACACAATCATCCAAAGACAAAATCAACATGTGACCTTCCATGTCTCTAGAACACACTTATGCCAAAAAAAATTTCTCCTTCAAATTCTTCATGACACATGTCTGAACTAAATTTACCTTTAGCTCAGAAAAACCCCTGCATGTATGACCCTGCATCAAGCAAACACACAACATACAGTAACAGGATAATGTCACGACCATCATCCACCTGGTAAAGAAACCGCAGTAGTTAAAATGACATTGACTAAAGCCATGCTTTGACATCCACCTGTCAAACCTGTACCACTATCCTGGAGCTTCCTCAAGACCATATGACCTAGCCTTCTGTCTCACGTGTCCATTCTCTCTATTCTTTAACCAAGGAATCCATTCATCTTTTAGTGCTTTCATACCGGCTGTCAACCCTACCAAATCTCCCGTTTGGTTCTGCATCCTAGGAATCAAATTCCTCATTCATGCCATACTCCCACTATTTCTTGGATCCTTCCTGCTTTGTAGTGAGCAACGAGTATAAAGAAGAGGAATAACGAATTTGAGGCTTACTTACCCTTTCAGTCCTCCATATGGGTGTTTGAGACTCCTTGATAGCTTGTTGTCCGCCCAAAATCTGTTCCAGTGACCGACCTTAGTCACCACATAGTCTGCATCCGACCGACATCGGTTCCATGCGACTGTCCTGACTACCGACATCGGTTTCCTGACAGACGTCGGTGTATACCTATCACCGACATTGGTTCCCTGACCGACGTCGGTCTTACCATGACCGACACCGTCGGCTCTAGTTTGCACATGACTGACATCGACACCTGTCTGTTCAACACCGGTTCCTCCTGACCGATGCCAGTACCTGTGTTCTCCTGTGAGTGATGGATTTTTACTCGCGAGCTCTTTTTGGATCAAAACCCTGTCCAAACTGCCCTGCTCAGAGTTACTCAGCCTTCTCCACTGATCTCTGTCTGTCATCTCCTCCATGAACACCAAGGCTTTCAAGTTCTTAAGTCTGTCAAAGACATCTGACTTCCTCTTAAGAACATGCATCTCCTTCTTGCTCATGTGACCAAGCCTACAAAGCCACATCTTCACAACAAAAGAAGAATCAGTAACACAAGTAGATAGATAAAGGATACCTACTTTCTTACCACCTGCTAATTCAAGTTCATCCACTGTGAGAGTTTCTATGCCTCTCTCATCATCCAAATTTCCTAAAGAAATTAGCCACATCTTCAAGACTAGGACCTGCATGACCTCCTTCAACACCCATGTGTTGGCCGTCTGCAATTTCAGTCGCACTTCCCCTTTGCCAAAACATTGACAAGGCACACCAGCGCCTAAATAAGAACACCTACAGAAAATAAAGCTTAAGGCATCCAAATCAGTCAGTTTAATGATTAAAAGTTAACATCCATGTTAATATGCCTAAACAAGATAGTCTCTTATCAAATCCTATTTAGAAAAATAACTAAAAAACATAGACTAAAACTAAAACACCTGATGATCAATCACAAATAACAATAAGTAGAGCCTGTTATACGTCCAAAACTTTACCATAAAACTAGACCTTATAAAATATTTTATATCCCCAGAATAAATTACCTAACAAAACATGCACAAAATGGCAAAATAACCCCATGCTTGCTAATGCATCAATATTTAACAGCACCTAAGCTTGTATTCAGAAAATTAGTAAATCAAAAAATTAGTCAGTTCTCTATTAAAACATTGTTCAAAACAAAATCCCAAATCTAGTTGTCTCAATAGCTAAAAAAATATGAAGAAAACAAATGAAAAATATCCTCCTACCAAACCCGAGAAAGCTTCAAATGCAAAGAATTGCCAAAAAAAAATCATCTTCATAATTTGATGTAGCAGATGGATGAGGAGAGAGGTGGAGGATAAGGGTTTTAATGAAATATAGGTAGAAATAATTTTCAATGTAGTGTGTTGGGCAAGAAATATTTCAATCCAACTATTTTCTTGAAGTATTTCACAATTTTATTTGTTAGTGATTGGGTCAGGATTAAAGCAATTAAAAAGATATCTGTATTTAGGGGAAAGTCAATGTATTTTTTGTGCAAGAACAGGACAATAAGAGAAGCCATGTGGAGGTTCAGTGCTGGAATTACTGTGGATTTTTATTGTTGCCTTCTGTTAAATTTTGAAAAATAATTAAAAAATTGTTTGATTGTAGGTTCAGTTTGGGCTCTACCTAGGATGAACAAATTTGTGAAAACAAACAATAAGAATAATAAAAATGTTTAGAAGCATAAACATAAGTTGAATAGTGAATGCCCAAATTCTACAGAATAAAGTCACCCACGTCCATTCAGATGACCACAGAGAAAATATGGACCATTGATATGGCCCATTTATTTTGACGAGTGGTCTTTACTGGCTACAAAAAAATGTTGCTATGGGAATTCCCAGAGTATAAACATAAACCTGATAGATAGTCAGACTAATAAAAACACCCACATACTCAGCGGGTATATGGAAAACTTGACTAAAATCTGCATAATCTTTGTACATAATTTAATGAAAAACTCATAAAACCCCTCTATTTCTATAATGTAGATACCTTAGGAGGGATAAGGGTATTCTTATGTGATGAAGAAACTACTATAGCAGATAAAAAAATATAAATCTATTCCTGATAATGGAGAGGGCCGTTTGCATCTGCAAATTTGGAGGAGCACACTCACAAGACAATGTTGCTCTTCCTCTCAATCTTTTAAAATTGACCACTCTTGCTATGAGATTCGATCTCGAGACCTGTAGATTTGAAAAATTAACATAAATAAAGAGATGTATTTGGACGGTGCTGGGTGTGAAGATTATGAATAAAACAAGAAGGATTGAAAGGATTGTATGTTTAAGGTTTCATGGGCTCGATGAGACTAGGCATAGAAAATTGACATCACTAGAGAAAATAATCAAAGCATTTCTCTACCACATCCACCATTAATTTCCACTTTCGGTGCAATGATGAAGATGTCCCATGTTTCGAAGTAGCAGGTACAAAGAATAAAAAAGCATACAGTAGTGAGCAGGTGTGGCATAAAGCAGAGAGAATGAGATAGCTGTGAGCAGGGAGGCTGCAAATTTTCCGTAAAAATAAATTATGCCGAATGTCATTCACTTATTTTTTTAGCGCTAGTGCGACGTATCAACGATGGGATTAAAATAAGATTATTATGTTTATAAAATGGTGGTTCAGAAAAGACTAAAATAAAGTTGGCTCCTTGGTTTGCAAGAAGTTGGTAATAACATCTTAAATCTTTCAACGAATGAACGGACATCAAAAACATTATTCTATATGTTCACTTATATATCTTGCAACTTGCTCATTCAAAATAGTCACATATTTTTTCTCGCACATCAAATCATGCATTCTGATTGAGTAAAGCAAGGATGATTAATAATCAATTAAGATAAAATGAAACCAATAGTCCCTCCCTTCGGGACTAATAGGAAGGAATAATAGTTAAAGAGCTATTAAAATAAATGATAAAATTTCATAAAATATGTATAAGTGAGGAAGATGGTTGGAAGTTTTCGTCCATTCAAAGTTATGTACTTCAAAAATCACACAAATAGGTGTTACACCAGCTTGTATTTTTATAGTGTTTTGGGTATGTATTTCAAAAGGTCATTATTTGGAAATATTATTGTAAATTTGTTCCAACCGTATAAATATGACATTATTAAAATGATATTATTATATTATATGATTAGTATGCAAATCATGGCTTTTGTATCTCTATAGTTTTATTTGAACATTTTGATTTAATCATGTGATGTAAAACACCCTCAAACAAAGAAAAATATACCCTTACTGTTATATAAAAAAACTACAGGATAGACACCCTGTATACATCTTTTAACACAAACAACAGAAAACATTGCATTGTTATTTTTAGTCTTAGTCTCTACAATCCACAAATGAAATAAAATCGTGAATAACACATGCTATGACTCTAGATGTGCACAGATCATGGTGAAGCCAGCATCACTCAATAATCTATTCCTGTCCACGTGGAACAGGCTGTATGAAATACAAGAACAAGTCTGGTAATAAATGCACAAACGCAAATACATATATACTGATACACGCTATCCAAAATACTATAGGGAAAGATCGAGTTATAGATACGAAAGCCACAAATACAGATGTACACACACACAGAGCTGTAACCACTTTGGCATGTGGTCACATTCATCGATAAGGGCATTCAACAGCATCCACCGTGTCCTATTCCTGGACTATGACCTTCGTCTTTAACCGTGCTGGGTGTTCTTGCAATACTATCGTCTTTATTTATTTGCCTTCCATCATATATCCCCTCTTCACTCCGTGTTGGCCTAAAGCTTATATCTACCGCCAACTCCGTATAGCGTTCTATCTCTCTCTGATGAACAACCGTCGGCATACTGAACATGGGTGAAGAATCAGGGGCAAGATTTATGATTGGAGCATTGAATGCTTTCATTGGGCAAGAATTAGATAAAAGAGTAGCCCAAACAATGGTAGAGATAAAAAGCATGAAAGTAAAACCGATTTTCCTTTTGCAATAATAAGAGTCTATTCAGATATAGAGTTAAAGATATCTGACAACAGTTCTGAAGCGCTTCTAATTCTTAATAGCTGATGGACTTGGAAAACAAGCAGTTGATGCATTTTTTAAAGAGTCCAGCGGACTATATATAGACTTTTCTCGGGCGAAGTTTGAGCTTTGCTCCTCTGTATAGGCGGCGCCACTAAGTATTGTAAGGAACATTCCACATTTTATATAAACTGAATAATCTAGAGTACCTGACAAAGGGGACTCTAGTTTGAGATTCCAGTTCTTATATTCAATTATTATGTGTTTATATTAAAACTAATTTTCATTTTAAGGCATGACATTTATATTGTTACTATATTGCTGTTAAATACTTGTACCTTTGCAGATGTTTATGAGCCTCGCAAAATGTCGGCCTCCTCTGGATTCTTTTAATATACCAATCAAGTTGCATAATACTTCAGTTTAAAATTTAACAAAGCGCATCATTAGTTTAAAATTGTTCTTTCCGTCACAAATTGTTTGTTGTTTAGTTTTAAGTACCAAGAACACATGCAACTGTCAACTAACTTCATTTAAAATTCTATTTATAATTCCGTTCCACCCACCTGTATGTTTTCTCTGCGGATTTTGTAACAGCACTCACGTTTACAATTAGATAATTAATCCACATTTCATTCTGGCCTCTTTGTGGGCCGCTCCTCTACTTTTAATTCATCGTAAGCAAATGCCTGCAAACTGCGTTATGCTACAGTTTAGAGCTCCATTGATGTGTTCTCATTCGTGGAAGGTTGATGTATTCTCTATACAACGAATAAGTGTTCCAATTCATGTATAGTGTGCCTATTACTTTCGTAATAAGTGGGGTTGAGGGGTGAGAATGTTGGAAATATTAGGTTAATATCTTATCTAATCTATTAGATATAGGATGTGAGGGAGGTTACAAGGACAGGAGGAAGGTTGTGGAGTTTTTATACCAATTCAGTTTAGTTGAGTTGCTATAGAACATAAAATGAGTCATATTTAATTGGAGCTTATAAATGATATATTGGCAAGGATTTAAGAAGAGAAAAAAAAGTATATTTGTAAAATTTTGAAATAAGCATTTTAGTCATGTGAACAACAAAATTTAATGACATTTTATGTAGGGCAACAAAAATAGTAAGCAATTTTGTAGGAAGATTAAAAACACAAATGAATCTGAGGAAGAAGAATGATAAAGCGGGATTTGCAAAGGACGAAGAGGACTGAAGGTGAATGAAAGAAGTAAAAGACATTATCTAAAGAATAGTGGTTATCATAACAACATGATGATTAAGTAAACCTAAAATCTTTACTTTTTATTTTGTAAAATTTAAATTAAAAAATATTAAATTTATAAATGTTAAAGTATAATAAAACTTAGAATTTACAATTTTTATTTTAAACAAAAAATTAATTTTTCAAAAAAAAAAAAAAAATTAAGAAATTTATATATATATATATATATATATATATGAAAAAATTGTAAACATTTGGTGATTTTATTTTATTTAATGAAAAAATATCAATATTGGAATTCTCTAATTATTCCTTCCTCTCTCTCTCACACACACATATATACACGAAAAATTTACAAAAATAATAATAAGAAATTTAGGTGACATTAGATTATGTCCCAAAGATGAGTTTAGGGCAAAAACACCTATCTAATATATAATATGATTTTAAGAATGAAACTTAATTTATTATTAATTTAATTTTTATTTTTGAGGGAGGGGGGGTGATGATTAAAGGTGACTTTAAGATGAATTAAAAGTAACATAAATTTTAAAGACTAAAGATTTAAAACATAAAAGTAGGACAAAAGTATTTTAAATATTAATATTTTCATCGATAATAATGAAACTTAAACATTGAAAATTAAAGCTTTGTGACAAGTAAACATTTATCAAATTCTAAATTTAAAACCCTGTGTTCAATTAATTGAAACGTTGTATTATTAATAGAAAACTACATTTATTCTTAAAATTTTAATTGAACATTTAAAATTGAATATAAAAATAAAATAAAAAAGAAAGAAAAAAATAAAAAAATCAGTTTTAAACTCCTCAATATTATTTAAACATTTTACAATTACAAAATAAATAAAAAATTATACTTTCACAATTCATATAAATCAAATCTTAAATTTTTAAAATAATATTATTTTTATTTATTTACTTAAAATGTTTACAAACATAATAACCAAAAATCCAATAATTATAATTATTATTTTAATGTCTGAAGTATGACCTTTAGTGCTCTCGAACACTACGTTCAAAAAGTAATACTAGTATCAAAACAGTAAATAGGGCTGGCTGAAGATTCTATGTGACCCTCCTTTTGTAGAGGTGGCCACTCTAGATCCAAGTGAAAATATTTTATTTTTCATTTAAATTGTATAATCCATATTCCCAAAAATAATATGAACTTTGAAATGAGATTCCACTTCCTTTAATTAATTTATTTTTAACTGAATTCTGGAGGTCTTTTGCAGTATAAGAGAAATAATATACTCACTATCATTACTAAACTGCTTTGAAAGTTGCAGATTCTTTAGATTCAACAATTGAATAATTTGAAATACTCAAGGGTATCAGATTTCAACCTGTGCGTCACTTAAATTCTATGAATAACCGTATTAGCGCAACACAACCATGCTTGTCAGATATATTTTCTATAATTTCACATCTTAATGATAAATGAAAGCCTCGCGAGTTTAAAATGATTCTTCTGTTATTTCTCATTTTCTGTTATTCGTTATTGACAACACATGCATTCCCTTAATGTGTTCTTATTTTAACTCAAGTTTACTTTTGGAAAGTGAGTATACACTTCAGAATCTACTATACATTTTATATAGTTAACGCACATCTAATTTTGGTTTTGCTTCTTCAGTAGGTACGATTCTAGTTTATGTTTTTTCATTCAACTCTTAAACAGATTTTTATATGAAGATTAATTTAAAGCCACAACGACAAGACCAGTGAGGTACTATTTCTTTGAAAGAATTCAGTAGTTTATTATTTGGAGAACTTTTTTGTATGATTACAGTTTTGTCATGCCCCTCCCAGTTTAACTCTTGCTTAAGCTATTGATGCATGTGTTAATTAGGATTAGACATGCCGATTGTCTTATATTGTTTATTAATTGTTGGGCTTGCTATTGTTTTGTTGTCTTGCCCCGCCGCCGCCCCCCTTATTATATATAGTTTGACTTGCTTTGATTAATGCAGAAGTTGTCTTCTTATTAATTTTGAAAGGTAAATTAAAGGAAACAATTTGCTTTAATTGTTGATTAATGTTTGTTTTTTCGATCAGTTAAAATTTAGTATTTTTTATCCATGAAAAAATTTACAATTCTGTAATAGTTAGTTTGTGCATTTTCTTAACAAAAATCATAAGAAATGGTAATTATCAATGTTTTGATTGATGAAAACTATTTACATCTTATTTAGGTATAGAGCAGTGATACCATCAACAGTGACTTCACACATACAAAGGCATCAAAGCAACAGTGATTGAAATGAGTTATTGTTGACTTTCTTTTTATTTTTGATAATGTCTTTATTTTTATTTGCATCTTTAAATTTTTTTCCAATTTTGTTTATTCTCAATAAAAACTTGAATTTAGTTAAATGAGAAAGCCTCTATTTGTTCCACATATTTTTACCTCTTAAATTATAGTGTTCTAGTTTAATTCTTTTATGTGCATATTCTTATAAACCTATACTATAAACTTAATATGAATGTAAATCAAGAATCATATATATTGGTGAGGATCTAAGAAGAGAAAAAAAGGTATATTTCTGGAAATTTTGAAATAAACATTCTAGTCATGTGAACACCAAAATTTAATGTCATTTTTAAGTAGGGAAAAAAAAATAAGCAATCATTTTAGGAAGATTAACAACACAAATGAATTTGAAGAAAAGAATAATGAGAGAGCGGGATTTGGAGAGGATGAAGAGGACTATAAATGGATAAAAGAAGTAAAAGATGCTATCTAAACAATAGTAGTTAGAATAAGAATTTGATAATGATTGAGTAAATCTAAAAACTTTAATTTTTATTTTGTAAAATTTAAATAAAAAATTATGAAATTTATAAATATTAAAGTATAATAAAACTTATAATTTACATTTTTTTTAAAAACAAATTAATTTTTTTAAAATAAAAAAAAGAAATATATATATATATATATATATATATATATATATATATATAAATATAAATTGCAAACGTTCAGTGATTTTATTTTATTTAATGAAAAAATAAAGATTTTAAAAACCATCTAATTATTCTTTCCTCTTTTATTTTTATTATTATTAATTTTGTTTATTTTTTTATAATATTTACTTATTTATTTATTTTTTACTACTTTTAATTTTTTTTTTAAATTTTTAGTAAATCATCAAATTTTCAGATTTTATTTAAATTTGGGGAAAAAATGATTTTTTTTTTTTGTTTTAAATTTTTTATAGTTAATTGATTTAAAAAGAAACAAGAAAAAAAGAAAAAATCTAAAAAATTATAATAAATTTATGGAAAATAAAAAACAATATTTTTTTTTGAAAAAATTATAAAAATAATAATATTTATTTAGGTGACATTAGACTTTTGTCCCTAAGATGAGTTTAGGGTGATGGTTAAAGGTGACATTAGACTTTGTCCTTAAGGTAACATTATTATTATTATTTTTTCGTTTTAGGGAGCTGGGGTGGAAATGGTTAAAGGTGCCTTTAAGATGAATTAAAGGTAACATAAATTTTGAAGACTAAACAATTAAAAGGTAAAAACAGGACAAAAGTATTTTAAATATTAATATTTTCATCGATAATAGTGAAACTTAAACAATAAAAATCAAGGTTTTGTAATAAACAAACATTTGTCAAATTAAAAACTTAGAAACCCATGTGTTATTATATGAAACATTAAATTATTAACTACAAAATTAAATTTATTCTTAAAATTTTAATTAAGTAATTAAGATTGAATATGATAAGAAAAAAAAATTAGTTTTAAACTTGCTTTACATTAAATAGAAGACATCCCCTCAATATTATTTAAAAATTTTAGAATTACAAAATATCTAAAATTTTAAGCTTTCACAATTCATATAAATCAAATCTTAAATTTTTACAATAACATTATTTCTATTTATTTACTTCAAATTTATACAAATATAATAAACAAAACTCTAATAATTATAATAATTATTTTAATGTCTCAATTATGACCTTTAGTGCTCTCTACACACTATGTTCAAAAAATGATACTAGTATGAAATAATATAAAGGTCTGAAGATTCTATGTGACCCTGCTTTAGTAGAGGCGGCCGCACTAGATCCAGCTGAAAATATTTTATTTTTCATTTCAATTGTATAATCCATATTCCCAAAAATAACATGGACTTTAGATTGATATTCCACTTCCTTTAATTTGTTCTTCTGTTATTTCTCATTGTCTGCTATTCGCTACCGATAGCACATGCATTCTCTCAATGTGTTCTTATTTTAACGCCAGTTTAGTTTTTGAAAGTGAGTATACATTTTAGAATCTACTGTACATTTTATATAGTTAACGCAAATCTAATTTTTGTATTTGGCTTCTTCAGTAGGTACGATTCCAGTTTATGTTTTTTAATTCTACTCTCAAACAAATTTTTATATCAAGATTAATTGAAAGTCGCAACGACAAGACCAACGAGGCACTGTTTCGTTGAATGAATTCAGTAGTTTATTATTTATGGTACATTTTTGTAAGTTTGTAATTTTATAGTGCCCCTCCCAGTTTAACTCTTGCATAAGCTATTAATGCATGTGCTAATTAGGATTGGACGTGCGGATTGTGTTATATCATTAATTAATGTTGGGCTTACTTTTTTTTCCTTCCTCTTTTTTTTTTTTTTTATATATATAATTTGATTTACTTTGATTAAAAGAGAAGTTGTCACCTTATTAATCTTGAAGGATAAATTAATGGAATCATTTTGTTTTAATTTTCGATTAAAGTTTGTTTACTAGATTAATCAAGATTTAGTATTTTTGTTCATGAATTTTGTTGTTGTTCTGCATTAATTAATTTGTTCATTTTCTTAACAAAAATCATAGAAAATGGTAATTATCTATGTTTTGATTGATCAAGACCGTTTACATGTTATTTAGGCACAAATCAATGATGTCATCAACATGGACTTCGCACATAAAAAGGTATTGAGGCAACAATGAGTAAATCTATGTGGATATCTACTGGAGAATACAAACTATTTGAGGTATTAAATGACACAATGGCTGGTCATATTACGTATAGTGAATATTTAACTATTAGTCATTCTGTACAAAAGAACTAAATACACATTTACTTAAAAAAATTACCTATTGTATTTGTTTTACACATTTGCAATAACTGGTACATGAAATGATTTAATACATTTATCCAATCTAAACAATTATGTTCACTATGCATTGCAAATTATTAGAGTGATCTTGTGCAGTGGATAGTTAAGTTCATTTAGCTACATTATTTTTATGTTGTGTTGTAGATAGATGTAGTTTTGTTTTAAAAAATTATCTATAAAAAAAGACAATTGAAACTGCTTGAGTCAGTTACTAGGCAGTCATCTTTGTTGTTGGTGCACTTTTGAATATGTTCATTTTGTTGTGCAGTGGATTGATTTTGCTTTGAGTTAAATAGTTAACATGTAATACCTCATAATATTGTCTTTTGCAAAAGTTTATATATTAAACATTCATTTATATCTTTTGCATATAATATTCTCATTAGGAAGTATGTATCCTTTCATATTTGTTGCAACATCAAATTTTATCTTCTATTTGCACTGTCAAACTCTATTTAAGAATGCCTAGTAAACCAAATCATTGCTATAAAAAATATAAGGTTATATTAAAAACATAGTTACTTTAAACACAAAATTCATAATTAATTGTCTTTTCTTAAGGATCATGCCTCTAATGTTTTTGTACATTGAATTTGTATTAGTACATTTTTATTGTGCTATATGTCTATCCTGTTCTTTTAACTTTATCCAAGAAATTAAACTTGTGCACATACTTATTTCTAACATCATGGATCCATGCACCATTTTTATCCATATTTACAAAATATTATGTGGACAACAATAACATTAATCTAATAATTAATATCAACCTATTTCTAAGGCTACAAATGTATGAACATTTACCAGCTTATTGATTCTTCCATTTTTTAACTTTAACTTTACTCTTTCTCTACCCACAATCATGTAAATGCGATTTTGATGTTGTGAGATACACATCTCCATCTCCATCAATGGAGACCTTTTCATGTCAGGATTATGCAACATATGTGTGTTTGGCCTTTACCACCATTCTCTATTAAAAATTGTTATTGAAATGACCCATTTTTCCATATTTCTAACACTTCTTCAAGGATATATCTAGAGTCCTAGATGTGACTTTATAACTCAAGTAATTATCCCCAATATTTTATTTTCCTCTTTATTGGAATTGAACTTGCATGGACATGGTGTCATTCATTTGATACATTTCCATATACCTTCACCTTATTCCCTTTAATAACAAAGTTGTGACTAAATATTTCAATTTTATTTTCTATATGGTACTACTAATTACCATCAATAGAGTATCCCATGAGTTTCGATTAAAAAACAACAATGTGATACACATTTATTCACCATAAATGTTGACATCTATGGATGACACCTAACTTATATCATTGTTCAAGTTATTCAAGTTCTTTGCAACTAATTCATGGTTATTCAATTTAAATTGAAATAGATTATTTATAATAAATAGTAAATGTTTACCAAAAACTTATCCTAGTAAAATATACCCAAGTTATCCCAATGACTTTTCACATAATTTTAGTTGAAAAATCTAGTAGCACTAAATTTAATAAAAACAATTTGTTATAGTTTATAGATTTCATATCAACTTTGTCCCATTATTCAAGTTTAATTACTATAGGTGTTATGTCTATTATATAAATAGACCAGTCTTCTTATGCCAAGAGATATTTCATATTGAGTTTCCAGAACTAAGAATTATAGCCATTGAGATTATCAATCTTTATCCTAGTGTATTGACATATTTTTTTGTATAAATTTATTATGTAGGGATACCACTTCAAGTAAACTATCTAACAAAAAAATTCAAACATCTAAAAATATTACAACTAAGATCTAATACCAAATGTTGGGAATAATCGTGTGCAACATAAACTAAGACATATGCTAGATATGTTATTATAATCTTACATATAAAAAAGATAAAAAAAAATAATAATAAATTTAAAAATGATTTTACCTAGGAAAACCATTTAAACCAAAAAATCCAACACAATAACCTTCTTTATTATTAAAAAAAAAAAAAGAAAACCTATTTTACAATGTTACAATAGGTCTCAATATATGGTTCCCTTTCATATAAAAATTTAATATATATTATGATTACCACACTTTACCATGTGTATTAAACATTAAACACATACATATTTCTTGGAATAACTATTCATTTATCTATCACCCACTTGTTAATGCCCACACAATAGGGTAATTTGATTTCACCAATTTCTAAGCCAAGTGATCAATGTGTAATGCTCATCAATATATCTATGTTAGAGTGTCATAAGGACATTACTAACACTTCTTAATTATGATAATTATAATTATATAAGTGCTTGAAATTCCTTAAGTTAACCTTCATTTCTTGATATCTTTCACAACTCCTTACAACATCACAATGTGGCTTAATAATTAAAGTCCAGTTCACAATATTTTAATGTAGAATTAAACTTGAAGAGAGACATAATCAACTTTACCAACATTACTACACACTAAAAATCTTTCACAATTATAATAGGTAGTCTCCATGCAACCATGAGTAACTATCTATGTTTTCATAATGAATATGCACTCAGTGTTTATACATAATCCTTATGCAACTTCTACCATTCACACAATCATCATTATGTAGATCAATGAAAAGTTAAGGCAATTATAGACATCATTATCTGATTATAAATGCATGTTGTATTCAATTTTATTTAAGATTCACAAGTGTTGATATACACATTATCGTACCTTGAAATGTAGTTGAAAGATAAAACTAAGGAATAATATACACAAAATTCAATGGGACAACATGTTGGACCAACTAAGACTTAGAAAAATTCCCTAAAATTAATTTTATGACTTTCTAGGAGTATCCAGGGTGGTACATGGGAAAAGGAATTTTCAATATGTATGTTCTCAAACATTATGTATTGAATGCATTTATTATCATTGGACAAGAGTGGATATAATTTTATGTTATAATAAATCCTAATTCAAGGGATAATAGTATGACTCCCAACATGAGGGTAAAGTGTACCAAAATATTTAAATGTGTCCACATAGATGATCCTAAAGGTATTAAATATGCCTAGACATATAGTCACACACATTTCAATAATGCACATAATCATGTATAAGGATCTTAATGTTTCACAATATAAGACACTTACACATGCCATAGATTAAGAAGATGCATAGTACAAGGTTGAGACTAGGGATCCATATCTTGGTGATTTCCTACATATAATGACTCCAAGTTACTTTTATGAGTCACATGTTATTTTGTTTTAGTATCCTCATCTCTAAATAAGGGAATAATTAGGTATTAAATCAAATATAATAGAGTATAAGAGGTGGTTGGGATTTAATAGCCTTAAAGAAATTTTTTTTCAATTTCTTGAACAAGATCCATTTTTATAATGAACATAGTAAAACTCATTCATTTGATCGTTACAAATATAAATATTGAAATCCAATTATTATATTCACTAAACATTCCCTATTTCACAAAAAAAATTAGATAAATTATACACATCATTGTAAACTAAAAAATACTTTCATAAAAATATTTCTATTTATTTATATTTTATCTCTTTTCATAAAATGCTATGATAGATATCATGTCTTATTCTCTGTGATAGACTGATCCTTCTAGTTACTCAAAATATTTTGATTGACAAATCATGTTATTATATGGTTTCATGGATGATCGAGCTATATTTTTTAGCCAATTAAGTGTTTCTAAGGTTGATTCGAGCCTTCTAAACAATAGATACCAATCCCTTCAAATTTGATTTAGAGGCCCTACTTGTATGTGGGTTACTAATCGTGTTTGTGTGTAGTTTAAAAATATGCTTTTTTTGGTAAGTGAATTTTTCATCCATGCTCCTATTGTAATATCCACCCCTTGGTCAATAAAACTACAATATATCCATAACTCTACTACTTCTAGTCTACTTTGTGCATGTCAGGTGAGCCACCAATTCAAGCGAGGATGTGGTAGGGTTGGGGCTTAGTCTTCAACTAGTCTTGCACCACCATTTAATTTAGAGTTGATAGTAATATGAAGGATAACTTAGATAATATGTTATAAGGGATACTTTGGCTTAAGGTCATTATAGGAAGCAATATGGTGGCACAACAGACCATTCTCCAAGGTAAGATGTGCATTATCTTTGGGGTCTTGATAATGTATGATTCATGGGCCTCATTGAGTGTGGAGTGCATCCTTAAGGCTAGATATATGAATGGTAAGGGGTTTATACCATATATATGATTAATATAGGTAGATATATCAAAATAATTTGGCATTACATTTAAGAGGCCCATTTTTATGATAGTATTCTTCTTTGTCTCAACTCTCTAAGGAGGAGGAATTTCAAGGTGAAACTTGGTCATATTCAGATTGTTAATAAAACATTTTAGATCAGAGTAATAACTAAATTATACCATTCCTAGATGAAGGAAATGTGGGTGAACTTAGTTTCCCAAGAAAGGGTTGTGGGTTATTGTCAAAACTTTGTTAAAGGTTTATTTACTGGTTGGTTTCACTATGTGGGCTAATGGGCTTGTTTTAGGTTTTGGTACTTTGTTTTGGTTTCAAGATCTATACAAAACCTCTTTGATGTTTGGTTTTTGGATCTAATAAAAAACCCTTGAAATCAGAGCTGAGACAAGTTTAATAATAATATGTTGGTTGTTATCTATTATTCTATTAGTAGGGTTTGTACCCCTATTGGGTAGAGTTGTGTTTATCTTTCTTAGTTTTTGATTTTATATTTTATTGTCTCTTTGGGTCTTTGGCCCAATTTTATCTTGGTATCCATGAGATGGGTCGGTTTTGTGGTAGGGTGTTGTTTTTTTCCTAATCTATAGCATTTTCATTTTTGTCTCGATGTTTAGGCTTGAATGATCTATTGTTTTGTATTTTTTCTATATTTAGTATCTCAAAATCATTATAACTAGGTATGGGACCTATCAAAACCCTTAAATCTATTTCATATATTTGGATTAAAAGAGTTTATCCTCAATGGAAAAAATAAATATTTTTTATTCACTTGATGGGTCACAACATGATCACAAAGATACAAGGTGATTATATGTTTTAGTAATATGATCCACATCGCCAACCTCACAAGGTTTGCATGGATTTTATAAATTAGTACTGAGGTATTTTATAATTGCATTACTACCATATATACACTAATTAGTAACAACTCATTTTTATCCTCAAATTACAACCACCACCTTTTCTCATTCGCTCTTGTTTTAGATTTAAAGGTCCCATAAGAGATAAATTAATAAATAATAGTCAAATTAAGCTATAAAATATATATATTAAAAAAAAAAAATTGGTTTTCAAATGAATTACAGATATATATTCATAAAGGAAATGAAACAACCATATATCATTATAAGGATAGAATAATCTCACATTAAAATAGTATTCTCAAACCTATGGTTATTTTAGGTTGAATAAGTTTCAATGGATTGTAGTAAAATTTTTAATAACAAATACTCATGCATATATAGTTAATATATTTAACCCAATATGAGTCAATAAACCCCATAAAACCATCCTTTGCCTTAACCACCTCTCATAATGCCTAGGTAGAGGCCTCTAGCTTTTTAGCAATACTATAAAGCAAATAGACACAAATAAATAGAAAATTCAAAGATATATTATAATCCTCTTAACACATCCTGATAGATCATAAAATATGGGTAAATATAAAATCAAGGATAGGATTAATGTGAAAATAATTAGATATTATATCCACTATTTGTGAATGTAAAAACCATAAGGAGAAAATTTGCCATAGTAAACAAGATTCACATATCAATGAATAGGGCCACATCCTTTAACAAAATGGAAAAGTCATGAAATGAAAATATTCAAACATGGTGAATGTAAATAATAAAATAATATCCTTTAATTATTAATTAAATCCACATCTTTCAACAAAAGGGGAAAAGGATCATAAAATAATAATGAAAAATACCTTAACAGGGTTGTGATTCTTCTGTGTAGCCCATGCAATCTATTCTTAAAATTCATCGTGTTCCCACTTTCTGATCTTAGAATGAAAATTTCCTTATACAAAATTTTATAACTAAATAAATCTATTTTGGGTGATCTCATCATTTGAACCAATGGGACACTCTTATTCAAGATGTTGCATTCTATATATAATTATTTGTCTCTCTATAAATTTTTTGTAGCTAGTTTCTCTTGGAACCGCTTGTTGTCATATTTTTAAAGTCATATTAAATGAGATATGGTGATCCCCGTATGATTCTAAATTAAATATTTAATATGTATGATTCCTTCTTTACTTCATATTAAGTTATGTTAGACTTTAATGTTAACTATATTAATTTCAAAAGTCCCCTTTTTTATACTATTTTCACTGCACTTGTATTTTCATTGCTTAGCAACCACCTGTGATCTCCTCTCAGCCTTTATTGTGAGCTTTATTTTACTGTTCAATTTCTTATTTAATATTGGTTAAGCTATATACTCTGTGTCTACCATTTCTTTAATGGCTTGATCAAGTGGACTTCCGTTGTATTTTAATTTGATATGTATTTGTTCACTATGACTTCCACTACATAGCTTATGGTTCACTTAATGGCAATTCATAATTATCATTTAGATGGATACCCATTTTATTTTTTATTTATAATATATTTGACATTTTTCAATTTATCACATTTATTCCTTGGTAGAAATGAAGAATATTTTTATTACTTTATGGTTATGTTAAGAATAATCCCCATTGAAACATAATGTGTACATTTATATTTAGCCCACTTTGACATAAGTTTTTAAATGTCCATTTTGGCCATGTGCCAATTAATCCATCTGCATAATAGGTTACTACCTTCACTAATCCCACTATTATGTATACTCTATGTGGTTATCCTCTACTAGATCTCCCATTCTAACCAAATCAAATAATATAACTTTTTGATGAACTCAATATAAACCCTTTATAACTTATTCATATTGTTGGTATATAAATAATATCATAACATAACCAAAAAAACTTATTTCATGTACATAAACATGACTCATCACATTAAATATATAGTATGTTTAGACACATAAATTAACATTTAGGATATAATGATTCATCTATGAACATTCATTTAGATATCTCTCAACCTATCCTAGGGCCCTTTAATCGCTTTTGACTAGATTGCACATGGAAGACTCACATTTATAAGGTTATTGATGACCCTAGAGTGCACTTGTCTATCATGATATTAGTCCTATCCATCACCTAGTCCATGATAAACCATTAACACCATTATTTTTCCTCATTATTCAACAATGCCCCATTGGATAGGAGTGACCCACTCTATTTCCTGAGTCCCTTATCTTGTCTTACCATTAAATAATGATTATTTTTCAAAATTTAAAGTTACGAAAAGGTGATCCTATGTTCTTAATAATCCTAATCATAATGTATTTTGACAATACTACTATATAAACACATTCAAACCATTTTTCTCACAATATTATTACACACTAAAAAACACCATAATTCATATTGCACATTCAGATAAATTTATCTATTTATCTTAATCCTAAGACATACAACCCTACTATCTAAAAGCTAAAGTTTGATTACACCTCCAAAGTCATAATTAATTATAAATTCACTTAGTCATACTAAAATTCCACTAGTTATTCACAAACCATCATACCTTCGCAGATTTACATGAAGTTTGATCCCTCTTTAGACAATTGGCATGCACACAACACTCAACACATGGGTTATTGAGTTCATGCCAAACTTTAGCCACTAATCCATTTTTATTCTATATATTTTTATTGGTCTTCACATATCAAGGATATAGGGTTTTGATGTAAAAACATTCACACAATGGTCTCTACAATTGAGTGAAAGCTCCTACACATGATAAAACATACAAATGAAGGTGAATAAAGAAAAAAACCTAAACCCTCCTTCTATATTTTAAAAATCCATCCATGTAGATGAAAAGATCAACCTACACTCATATTTTTCTCTAGTCACTATTATTCAAAGTTTTATTCAATTACAAATCAAGTTTCACAATCAATAAACCTAGTCACCGTACCAATTTCAGCTTGTGAGTCATCCAATATCACTATTTTATAGATAATATTACATTTATATATTTCACTTTCTATATTTATTAGTTTTACAAATATAGTTAGTTTAAAACTAGTGAATGTTTGATACTACAATCTCACTCTTCCTACGTTTTCATTGTAATTTGTCATTTAGTGTAATCAACATTTCTAAGTTTTCCCTAAATTGATAAAACATATTGGTGAACCCACATCTTATATAAATTTAACTCAAACCCTATCTTAAGTTTTCATCATATTTTTGTCTTTCCATTAAGGTTTTAGATCTCAATTTTCTTGATTTTCAAATTAGTCATGCCTCAATTTACAAACCCTAAATTTTCATTAGGGTTTCCTTCTAAAATTTTATAATTTTAGGGTTTCAAATTCAAATCTAATTTTGATATCATGTTATAGTGTTTTCTAGCATTCATGTTTGTTTCCTCTCTTGTTCTCCTTTTAGTCTTCAAAAACTTATGGCTAAAAAATAATCTCTTCTTCCTTTTAACCTTTAAGAGATTGATAGATACTTTCCCTATAACTAAGTCAATGTTTTCACTACTCCAAGATTTGAGGTAGCCCATTATATAGTGCCAAAAAAATGCATCCAACCAATTCTTCTTCAAACCCCTCCACGTCTCCTCTAAATGGTGTGTACTTGCATATTCAATATCAAGTACCTAGGATTTTTTATTGTGAATCTCTCAAGAATAAAATCACCTTTATGAGCAAGTTAACGAAACATTTACAATAACAAAACTAGTGTTTCAATTAAAATATCACATTATTAGAAAATCAAATCACATGTGTAAAGAATATAGAATATGCTAAATTAATCATGTATTTACACCTTGATCTTGAATTTTTTTACCTGACACGACTTCATGTCAAAGTGGGAAATTAAAATATAATACATCTAAAAATTGTGATTCCAAAAGTATGCAAATGGATTATTAGAGTTCAATTTAGATTCTAAGGGAAATGAATAGAAAGAGATTGATGAAAATAAGTCCATTACATCCTCTAAGGAAAAAAAATTACTATTGATCACATCATAAAATGCATGGGCATCATATAAATATTTTTTTAGATTTTAATTAAAAAAAATGATAATTGACAATGGTGATCCCAAAATTGATACCTCAATTAAGCAACCCATAGTGGAACAAGTTCAAGTAGAAAATTTGACAAAATCAGAATTAGTACAAAAATAGTTATGAAAGGAAAGATCAAAGTAAGAAAATATTCAACAAGGTATGTTAGAGAAAGAAATCTTACATAAGGCACTAGATGAAAAATAAAAATTACAAAAGGATTAGTTTGGAAGTAAAGGATCCAAAATGATCAAGAACATAAGTTTCAAAATCAAATTAGAGATAATTAAAAAAATCATTCTTAAAAGAGGGTTTCTAACAAAAGAGTCTCCAAAGTAAGAAATTCTAAGAAAACCAATATTAAAAGTGTGGTTTCAAAGGATTCAACTAAAAGGTCTTCATAATTTCTAGAGCCTTTTATTTGTAATCCCCTCATAGATGGCCAGAAATGCACAAATGGTGTGATATATAGCACTATTGAAATGAATTATTGTCATAAGACACTCTTTAAATTTATTGTATATGGTAATGAACATTTGGATAAGAATAATTTATCTAAATAATGTATTGGATCTATCGACTTACCTTACAAATTTGGGATAAAAACAAGTTTAGTGGTATTTCATGTATGTCTTAAGATGATCTAATATATTTATTAATTATGAAAGTCATGGATCATGGAAATGGGTGGAAAATGGGTCAGGATGTTAACAATGTCATTTTGAACATGGAAGTACAATGATCATAATTTAAATTAAATATATAGTTTCTTCAAATTAAGAGAAAGAAATAGAAAGAATGTCTTCAACTAGTACACACATAGATACAAGTAAAGTCATGTCATTAGAGGCACATGATACAATGCTCATGTTAGGAGTTTAGATTTTACATCATGTTAGTTTTCATATTTATCGAAAGATAAATAGTAAATGGTTAGAAATTAGTAATTGGGTAATTAGAATATTGTTATATATTAATATTATGATATAGGTTATAATATTTTTTTTGAAGATATATTGTTTATATTATTATTACAATATATTGTAAATAGGTTTACATAATTATAGGGGTGAGACAATGTTGGAGAAAATTTAAGAATGAGGTTCCTATATATATTTAACTCATGTATTGATTATTCAAAGAGTGAAATAATATAGTGTGTGGAATAATATACTAATAGTGTTTGAAATATCTCTCACTGTATGTTTCGCTCCATTGCATGAGTTAACCCTGTGTAGTGCTTCTTTAATACCTATCATTGGTATCAAAGTTAGTTGTTATTACACATGTTATGGAGTCTAGATGAAATTATATAAAGGAGACAATGTAAATATTCAGTGATGAATCAAGTTATCATCTATTTTCTCTTGCATAAATCTATCATAAAATTCATGTTTTTTAGATCAGTGACAAGCATGAATATGTGAATGTTCATTAGTTATGTCTAATTTATTACTATGTCAGTCTTTAGTGCATCATATCAAATGTTATTCAATGGTGTGTTGACAATGTCCCACACCATATTGATTCACCATTACAGTTTTAAAAATCTATAATTCTTCCTACTTGCATTGATGAAGGTATGTGTGTTGCCTATGCAGTCTTCTTGCCAGATCTGTGCATGAGCATCTACAAAAACATCAGTATTATCATGCCTACCATATAATAAATAAAGGATAACTTGTGTTTTCGTGAATATATTTATTATTTAAGTGAATCTAGTCATGTTGATAAGTGTACCGCCAAATGGGTAGATGCACAAATTTGGGGGACAAAAAAATGTGACACAATCAAAAATAGAAAGCATTTTTTGTAAAGGGTGCCATTTTAAAAAAAAAATACAAGAATGAGGTTGGGTCGGTCCCAAACCTAAAGGGCATACATCCTTTATATTCCAAAGGGTGCATGTCTTTTACAATCCAAAGAGTGTACACCCTTTACATTCCATTTAAGAGTTACCATTTAGAAGTTATTTTTTTAAATTCCATTCCAATCAATACTTAGTTTTCAAAATTTCAAGATTATAAGGTATAATGTGAAATGAGGTTAAAATTCATGTTATATGTGTAATAGATCTATACCATTTATTATGGCCCATATTTTACCTAATTGAGTATGTCCTACCTACTTTCCTTCTTGAATATGCACTACCCAATCGAATACCTGAGTTTGAAGGTGGATTATAAAATAGTTTGTGGGTTTTTCAATCAATGGGTCTATCAATATGCATAAATGACTACATTATATCATGTAATTTGTAATATACCTATAGTCATGATACGGGTTTGTATGTAGATTTTATTCTGACATTTAAAAATATATATGGGTTTGTACGTAGGTTTTATTATTTTAAAAAAAGAATTATTTAGGATTGTATAGGAGAAAGTATATTTTAGAATATATAATTGTTTTTTTAATGTTAGAGTATTATTAATAATTATTAATCGATTTATACATAACATACCTCATCATAGACTATATACATATCATCATAAATTACCTTATAAATTTTTTAATATTAATTAAAATATTATAAGATTTAGATCTCAAAAATCTACACATTGTCAACTATTCTATTAAAAAAATTGATTTTCATGAAGTCAAGGTCAAAAAATTGTGTTCGTATACTTGCAGTTTCAATTTTCCATATTGAATTGTAAAATTATTTAAAAATTATATATAAAAAAATTAATAAAAAATATTCTCAACATTATTCAACATTTCAACTATCTATATATGAAATTTCATATAAAAATTCAATCGTTTAATCAAAAAAAGTGTGTTTGTACACATGCTCTCTCTTTATCTTTCTAAAAAAAATGAACAACCTAATTTTATATATATATATATATATATATATATATATATATATATATATATATATATATATATATATATATATATATATATATATATATATATATATATATATATTTCATAGTTTTATCATTTAGGTATTGGAAAAATACATATATTTAAAAACTAAATTCAAAATGTCACAATTCAATTTTTTAATGTCATTGTCAAATTCCTTTTCTAAGTGTCTCTAACATTCTCTCCAAGTTCAACTATTGTTATTTTGAAAAGAAAGGTGTCAATTTATAACCCCCATTTTGTCCCCCACTATCCTACATCTACCAAAATATAAAGCATATATAGCCTTCTATGATCAAAACCATAGCATTATTTTGTGTTGAATCATAAATCTCTATCAATGTGAATATCAATGTATTGCTTCCTTTTAAATTATGTTGATCAAGCTCAGTGTTGTTGAATATTTTGTTCCATCTCCACGAATTCATAAATCCTTATATCATAATCAAAAAATGTATCTTGATAAATTTAACTTGGGCTTAGAAGGATTTGAATGACTTTTGTTGCTTTTTGCCTGATCCATACTTTTTACTCCATAGATGTTTCATCCACGTTGATCCAACTTGATTTAAACTTGTTATGTTTTTTAAAAATCTCATGCATTCAACATAGATTTGATCAAATTTATAGACCTAAAAAAGCATCCCAAAACCAATAGATTCGATTAGAGTTTGATCTTATTGGAATGTTCAACATTTGTGTCATGTTGAGTAGGCATTACCTTTTAAGTTCTTTCATTATTTCCACTGTCAAATGTGATTTTTTTGATTTATGTTTTAGATTAGTTTTTTAATTTTTTTTAAAGTATTTTGGTTAGATAATCCAATCTTTAATTTTATTCCATCCATGATATTTAATCTTTTATAGTCATGTTGAGTCATTTAGTTTTAAGTTTTAAAATTGCTCAATTTTATGTGGTCCATGTAATTTAAATAGGTTGGTTTAAGTTTCTTTAATGTTAATGTTAGTGTTTTTTTTTTAGTTAAAATTTTAATTTTATAAATAGTGGCCAATGGTCATTATGTTTTAGAGTTGAGTATTTGAGTCCAATTCTTTTATTTTCTGATAAGATTATTAGTCATAATATAAAATATATTTTCCTATTTTGGTGAATATTAGGGTCTCATTTAGGTGACTTAGGTTAATTTCATTTGATTAATTTTTTGTCAAATTGTAAAAAAAGGAGTCAAGAGTTATTTTGTACATTAAGGTGTTTTGTCAAAAGTCCTATGTCACATAAAGTCAAAAATCATAAAAATAAAAAAAATGCCTTACAAATGCATTATTGTTTGTACCTGATGTTCTCATTATGGGGGAATTTCCCTCAAAACATTCATGCACTTGAGTTACATAGACATACCAGCTAATTCAAGAGATACATATTAGAGGCTGAAGGATACATAGGGGGTGGAGGTCTTTCAACATCCTCTCATCAGTAACCAACAATAGTGCCACACCAATGATGTGGTGACATTTTGTGTAGTGTGGTAGTTACATATGTTTTTTTACAATAAGAATAGAATAAAATGCCTATTAAAGATATGTAATTTTTATGAAACTTACAAACATGATTCCCTAATGTGAAGACATTATGAAAGGATAGAAATCACCAATGTAAGTTTGTTCATAGATCTTGAAAGGTTTTATCGTAAAGATCTAAAAAACTACCAAGAGGTGAACAGAAGATAGAATATGGGTCATATTCATGTCAAGGTTTACGGTAAATGTGGAAAACTATGGGAGGAGTGAGGTTCTCTTTATATCAAGGTCATGAGCCAAATAGGCCATGCTACAAGAGGTGAGCATACTATAGATAAGAGTGTGAATGTTTTTTCACCATGTAAAAATTATAGAGGAGAATGTCAGGAATTTAGCTTTTAAATCATGTTAGTTTATTATAGGAATTTGTATACCCTTATCTATGATCTCCTCGAATGTGTTGGCACAAGAGAGTCATAGATTATGAACCATCTTAGGGTGTAGGTTTTGTGCAAAAATATTAGCCATTTATTTATCTATCAAGTTGTGTTGAAATCATACATCTAATGCTCTCCATCGTTACAGGTATGATGTGAAGCTTTCTCCATCCCATTGTTTTGCTTTGCACAAGTCAACCACTATTAACTCATGTTCAATATTATAAGATAAATGGTTAAAAAAAATATTGGATAAATCATTCCAATCCACCATAGATCCCTTAGCTAATTTGAGGAGCCTATATAAATCTTGTCCAACCAACCTACATGAAAATAAGTGAAGTAAATAAACACTACTATAGACTACCTCTGGGCATAATATGAAAAATGTTTGGATATACTTTCGAGGGTTACCCTTCCCTTTATATTTATCAAATTTGGGTGCCTCAAAATGAGGAGGAAAGGAGACTTAGAGAATACTTAATTCAAATATATATGGACATATCTTTTCAAAATTATACTTTTTAACTCATTTTCTCATCTCAATTCTTAATACTATTTATTTCATTGAAATCCATTCCTACATGTTTGGTGCATTTTTGGGTGGAATAATTTTTTTTCGGGGAGGTATGTGCCCCTATTATGTAATTTTGTTAGGAATATAAAAATTATTATCGAATGTTTTGTTTTGGTTCACTCCTTGGTTTGATTAGGTTGGTCATTGATTTATAGGTAGTTGATAATGATTTCTTAGAATCTGTTATTGTAAGCTATAGGTATACTATCAGTTTTGAGGAGGCTGTGATAATTTCACCAAAGTACTTAATGGTTGGGAGGAACTCGATAAATTGTTTATCACAATACCCATAATATGCATTGAGTTTTTTGTCCCTTAGTTTTGTAAAGGGACAAGATTCTCCTGGTGGTTGAAGAATTTATGCTTCATATCTAGTGAAACATGTTGCAAAGCATCTCTAGGTTTACTTTGTTTAGAGGGAATCTATGGATCTATCATAGACATAGGCTCAACTAGGGTATGCTACACTTAATCTATCACATTTTATTTAAATTAAAAAGAATTATTATTTATTGAAGTTACAAATAAAGAATCTATTAAGTTTATGATAAGTTGATATGCATATCCTTAAGTAATTTTATTGATATTGGTAACAAGATCCTAATCATTGGGAGTAGACTCTATAAGTGTTTATTTTCCCTTACTATAAGAATAAATATTGGATTCTATGATATGGGAAAGATATCGTTCTTATTGTTACTCTTCTACCCTAATAAGTGTGTGTAATTATTCTATTACAAAATCTAGTGGCAACGTAACACCTAATTATATCAACCTTAAAATGGATTCATATTTATCTTCTAAGGTTTAATGCTCATAATAATATTATTCATACCCTACAGTTGTTAAGATATCTTCAAGTATGATAGAGTCATCTTATCCATCATAATGATGCTCATCTTCATAACTAGATATATAGGATACCCCACTACAACTATAACATTGTGTCATGCTTGAAGATGGTTTATTTATGTTTCGTAAGATGTGAATGTGGTTTACAAACATTTTTAAAAGGTGTTTGTATTTCTTCAAATAAAAGACAAGGTAAGCCAAGACTATACTAAAAACAAGTGGTGTAGTACTACACAATTAGAAGAAAGTGGTTGAGAATTTAATCAACCTTGAAGGGTTGAAATAGTCAAATTAGAAGAGGGTAAGACAATTTTGGAACTAAAGTCCAAGCTAGCACAATGAATTTTGGTCACAAATATGTCAATACCATAAAAAGATAGATATAACTGTCGTGAGTCATGACTAAAGAAATTAGAAGAGGGTCTTTCTAATCAGGGAGATAAAAATGTGAACTAATAAGCCCAAAATTTGAGTTAACATAAGTAATCCTAAGTATAGAGACAAAACTAAATACGTAGCACAATGATGCCATATGGAAAAATGATGCAGAATGGTATAAGAACTTAGAGCATGAGTGAATGCAAGATAATATATGTCCACAATGAGAATAAAATGAGGATGTGTCTATGTAACTACCTTCAACCCAAATGGTAAATCATACCAAAGCTAATCAAACCAAGTGAGAAAGGTAAGCCAAAAGCACCTTAGATCAGAACATAGAAAGGCAATATTTTGAATTTAAAGAAAAATAGACTTTGATTTTTTGCAACGTGAATGAGAGGTCTAGACTAAAATGAAAAACATAAAAATGATATTTAAAAAATATAAATGTGGTGTTTTAAGTGGATATTTGAATAAAGCAAGAAATTATTTGATTTGACTAGTATACCACCTCTTTGTTCAAATAGAATGGTGTCTAAAGAGTGTTTGGTTTCTCAACGTGTTTTTTATTTTATACAAATAGTTTTAGGATTAAAAATAATATGCAATGTATGGATAAAATGACAAAATCACCTAAGTGTAACATCCTTAATCCTAAAATTGACAAGGTTGCATCATACTGTCAAATTCTATATATATACTTGCTCTTGAGAGGATTTTAAATTATCAATCCAAAAAGTAAAAGTTCATAAAAATTAGGGTTTCTTATGCACCCGCTTCTCTCACAAGTTTTTATGGTGACATGGAACTTTGGGCTACTTGCCTTTCATCAACAATATGTCTATAATAAGTGGGGTTTATCTAAAACTAAATTTGCTTGCATATAGATGGTCCTAGTTGGGGCTAACACTAGAGACACAATTACGTCATTTGGATCTACATCAAGCAACTTGTTGTGAAAATGTCTTGTCCTTTTCAAAACCAATTCCTTTATCAATTACTCATTATAGTGCAATGTTTGAGTTACCCCTATGGACCAAGGATGAGTAATATTAATGGATCTTGTTTGAACCACTCAAAACAAGTATCCTAATGGGTAACCCTCAATTTACATACCCCACCATGGAGTGGGGTCAAAACAATGCCAAGAGATGAATTCCTAGATCAAAACTTCCCTAAAGAACCTGTGAGGTGATGATCTCCAACTCACAAGCCAAAATGCATAAAAAAATAATGAGAAGTGGAAAGACATTAGGGTCATTTTAGGGTCACCCAAATGATAAAGATTTGGGGAGGGCCTTGACAACTTTATTTTCGTGCCTTTTAAAAATAAAATAAATGCAAATAATGAGCATTTTTGATCACTTGAGCTCCTTAAAGGTAATGGGGGAGAGCATACATGCGTCACTCATCTTATTAAAATAAACACTTCAATAAACAAGTATAAAAAATGGAACTCTTATGAGTATTTAACTAAGGTTCACATTTATTTTAGAACACGAAAACAAATTATGTAATGAATTTTACCATTGATTTATTATGAAATGGATACTAAGTGACTATGAATCTTGAAAATAAGGTGTTAAAAGTCTAAAACTAGGGTGTGATATTGGTAGATAAACTTATAGTTCATAATAGGTCCATTATAGGTAAGTGATTGCTCTGTTGGAGAAATGGGAATTTATGGTCGCAATTATTTACGTAGTTTAAAAGGGATACACCGCATATTACTTTAAATATTCGTTTGGCCGTAATTCGTTAAAGATTTAAAAACAAAATAAGCCGCGGTAAATATATCCACATACCTATTATGTGATTTTGGTTGATCAATTTTTTTTATGGATTATTAATCTTCCTTATATTATTACATTTCTTGATGTAATAATTTTGAAGGGTGTTGATCGACATGTAGATAAAGAGTCGTAGCATTTTTCTTACCAGTTATAATCTAAATTTTTTTTAGAGAAAGAATAGTGGTAGAAGTTTTGTTTGAACGTTATTTTCTAAAAAAAAATGAATGATATTATTTTTAAGGTATTTATATTATGTTTGTTACAAATTTTTTATAGACATTTTGAGAATGATATTTCTCAACATTTTTAATATAGATTTATCTAATTTATGTATGTTAATTTAAATTATTTTTGTAACTAAATTAATTTTTTATAAGTGTGTGTGTATGTATGTATATATGTAATTAAAAAATTAAAAAATCATAAATTTTTTTAAATAAATTAAAAATATTTAAAATTTTGTAATAAATTTACTAGAAAATAATAAAAAATCGAAGAAATTTGAAAATAATAAATTATTTTAAAAAAAAATTTAAAAAAATAGCAAATTTAGTAGACGTTAAGATTTTTAACTAAGGTGGAATTATGGAAATTCTTAAAGTAACTTTAACAGATCAACCTATTTAGTATAATATAGAGATGGACTAAGGGATTGATTAAATATACCTATTTAACATTCAATGTCACTTTAAGGACAATATTTGGATTTTGAGATTTTTATATTTAACATGCAATGTGACTTTAAGAACAATATTTGGATTTTGAGATTTTATTTCTATTTTTTTAATTTTTGGTAGTTGATAAAATAAAATAATTAAAATTAATGTTTTATGACAATAAAATAAAATCTATTGAAATTCATGATAAATAAAAGATATTGTCTAGAATTATACTTAAGTATGGAGTTGAATATTTTTAGGGAAGTGTAAATGTTTTTGAAACTTTTATTTATCAAATTAATGACAAAAAAATGCACCACATAAAATTCAAACCTCCTCAATATTATTTAGTAACCTCAACAATTCAAAATATTGAAAATAAGGCTCTAATAATTGCAATAATATATTGATTAGAAAGATAGTGTAATAAAATGTGTCGTACTTATAAATTTTGGTGCTACAATAAATTATATCTAAATATTTATTTTCTCTCTCTCAAAATGCTTCTTAATGCTTAATAGATTATAATAAAAATAATTTTTATATTAATTTTCAAAAGATTTATATATGTCTAAATACACTAATATGCCTATTTGTTTATAGATGAATTCAAATTAGGATGCTCTTGCCATGCAAATTAACTTCAAATAATTCATAAAAAGGATAAGACATGAAAACAAACCAACATACAACCTAACAAATCTGTAACACCCAAAACTAGAAGAATGTTCAATATTTTTGTGTACCTAAATAATGTACCTGAGTGTGTTTCTTAGTGAGAAGAGGAAATTGGAAGAAAGATAAAAGGTGAGAGAAAAATATAGAAACACAATAACAATCAACTTAATACATAAATAACACATAATTTAAACCTATACACTAATACTTTAAAATCATACAAATTTATAACTAATAAACACTAGAAAACTACTTTTAAATATTTACAGTAACAAGAATGTCTAGAATATAATAAATTATATATATATATATATATATATATATATATATATATATATATATATATATATATATATATATGATTTTAAAATTTTACCCTTAATAAATGTTAGAAGAAAATTTTAAATTTCTAAATTTTAAATTGTCAATTTAAAGTATATATATTATCTAGTTTATATAATTATATAAAAATAATCAATTTCACTTAAAAGCGACACATTTACTAATATTTCAAATTATTTAGAAATTTTGATTATGTTAGAAACATTTCATTACGGAAGATTGTTTATTTCTCTTATTCTTGAGAATGATACCTCTTGATTTCAAAAGGCATTGAATACAAGATCCTTATTAAATAATAAGAACAAGACACCAAAATACATAAAGGAAAACAAACATGCAAGTATTGTAAATATATTTATCTTTAAAATTAATACTATTCAAGAATAGTAACACATGTTATAAACAGATTCAAAGTGCTACAACATGCCCATAAAGGAAGACCATTATGTTTTTAAAAATACTCAACATGTCCTTTATATCTACCAATATACTCAACCTATGTCCCTTAAGCATATTAAAATACACATACAACATTTAGTTCTTATGTTATAGATTAAGAATGATACAGGAAAAAAGATCAGTGGAGATCAGTTGGGAGAAGGAACAGAGTAGAAACCTTAGGTGGAAATAACAATGCAGTGGATGGTGACAAGCCTACAGGTCAGCGAGAGGCTTGCCCTATCAACTATGACTGTCTTGTCCTTGCATTCATGCTCGTCCTCTACCAACTGTATTATAGGATCAAATTTTTATTTTTTAGCTAGTTTAAAATAGGGTTTTGGATCTAGTTCTTTCAAGAATGTTTTTTTTTTTGAGGATTCCCTTTCTCAGCTTCTCCCACAGCTTTCCAAGTTCATATATCATGGAGCAATTGGATGAGATGCCAACAGTATAGATATCTCTCCCAGAGATAAATATATCATGGAGCAATTGGATGAGATGTCAATAGTAGAAATATCTCTCCCAGAGGTAAATGCCGTAGTTTGAGATATTCAAGAATATGTTGTTATTTGTAAATTTAATAGATTCTAGGCTTGATCAAAGGATCTGCATCAATAGGTCTATTCTACTTGGACTAAGAAATGTGAGATCAATTTATACTCAAAGGGTTTCTTTACAGTTTAGTTTCTCTCACTTAAATTTGTTTATAAACTTTTTAAGGAAGGCCTATGGTTTTGGGGTAGAGCTGGGCTCTTTACAACCCTTTGGATTTTAGGTTTTGATCCTGCTCCTCTACTGGTGTCAAAAATTTTGGTTTGGGTTCGGCTCCCAATTCTTCCTCTTCCATTTTGGCACCTTTCAGTGTGTGAAGCTATTGAAGACTATTTGGGAAGATTAATGGAGATATATTTTGAGAGATTTTAGCATGGAATCTTTCCTTATGCTTGCATTTGTATGGATATGGATCTTAGCAAAGGTCTACCACATAGAATGCAATTAAAACATGACCTTTACCTATGGATACAAGCTTTGGATTATGAAAACACTGCAATGAAAATGTCATTTTTACCATAAAAGTTTCCATCTCCAAAGTACATGCCCTCACACAAATAGATCGAAGAAAAAAATAATCAGTCAATTAAATCTAAAATTTGGCAGTTGTATGAGCATCCTCCTTCGAAAGGAAAAATATACAAATGGACCAACCTAGAATTATATAATGGAAGCTATGGAAGAGACATCTATAGAAGATATTGTTTTAAGTGGAGGAATAAAGAGATCACATGAATTTGATACTTCTAAGTCAGATACGAATTATTCCCCAATTGAATCTCAATTATAGCTAGTTATTATTTCTATTCCTTCTACACCTCCTATAATACTATGGACTAAAGTTAAAAAGAATAAGGGTAAAAAATAATGCTTTGAAATTGTTGGATAAGGTGCTCCAAAATATATTTGATCTAAGTTATTCTCTTCTTTATTTATTTTCAACACTCGAAGCTTTGTTTAATTGAAGGTGGCTTTACTTTTTGAGTGTGATTTTTCCAACATTTTTTTATATGACTAATTTTATACTATAATTTTTTATTAATAAAGATACACTTTTCAATTAATTATAAAAAATACATACATACAACTGACTGAAATAATATCATTGTAAAGAAAAGCTTGTTTAAACACCATAATATACTTTAATTAATCAGGGTGCATAGCGCCAAGTCCATGCAGAAGGATTAGGAGGATTGAAAATTAGTTTTGAGGATTTTGTAAACGCTGATATCAATAACATGTTTTATAAATAAAAATTATTTATATTGAGATTGTATTAAGTCAAACAAAACTAATAGTTAAAAATTTTACAATTTCCTTGAATCATATCAACTAGTTCAAACATCATAGTGCTTACAAGAATTCTACAACTAGTTACAGGCTTAAATCTATATAATAGCCTAATGTTTACACCTTTTTACAAGAATTCTAAAATAATATAAAACATAGAAAAACATTTAGAAATCAAGGTTAAATTTACTCACATTGTAGTGAAATGAATCCTGAAGACTTGAAAAAGATACACCAAAGTGATTCGATAGAAGCTTTACAGATCGACTAGCTTGACCTGTACCAGGTCTTATCATGGGTAGAATTCCTAGGGATGGAGGGCCCATTTGTCTTTGTGGAGGTGACATTGCAGGAGTAGGTTGTTTGGTAGGTACTGTGACTTGTTGAGGTACAAAGCTGGCACATGGGATATGGGGTGGAGGTGGAATATTTGCTTAAGGTAACCCTGCTTCCTGTACCATTGATGAAGGCATAGATTCCTCTCCAGCCATTTTGGAAAATAGGCTTGAAAAAGTACACCCAAATGTATTGTTTTAAATTCATCTCTACATTAAGAGAAAATAGAGCTCCTTAATTTAAACTATCTTAAATAGCTTCACCACAATTCTTTAACTTGAGAAAAGGTCTATATAAGAACACCTGTAGAAAATAAAACATAAGGCATCCAAATTAGTCAGTTTAATGATTAAAAGTTAACATCCATGTTAATATGCCTAAAAAAGACAGTCTCTTATCAAATCCTAGCTACAAAAATAACTAGAAAACATAGACTAAAACTAAAACACCTGATGACCAATCACAAATAATAATAAATAGAGCCTGTTATACATCCAAAACCTTACCATAAAAATAGACCTTATAAAATATTTTACATCCCCAGAATGAATTACCAAACAAAACATGCACAAAATGGCAAAATAACCCCATGCTTGCTAATGCATCAATATTTAACAGCACCTAATCTTGTATTCAGAAAACTAGTCAATCAAAAAATTAGTCAGTTCTCTATTAAAACATTGTTCAAAACAAAGTCCCAAATCTAGTTGTCTCAATAGCTAAAAATATACAAAGAAAACAAACTAAAAATATCCTCCTACCAAACCCTAGAAAGCTTCAAATGCAAAGAATTGCCCAAAAAAATCATCTTCATAATTTGATGTAACAGATGGACGAGAGAGGTGGAGGATAAGGGGTTTAATGAAATATAGGTAGAAATAATTTTCATGGCAGTGTGCTGGGCAAGAAATATTTCAATCCAACTATTTTCTTGAAGTATTTCAGAATTTTATTTGTTAGTGATTGGGTCAGGATTGAAGCCATGAAAAAGATATACGTATTTAGGGGAAAGTCAATGTATTTTTGTGCAAGAATAGGACAATAAGAGAAGCCATGTGGAGGTTTAGAGCTGGAATTACTGTGGATTTTTATTGTTGCCTTCTGTTAAATTTTGAAAAATAATTAAAAAATTGTTTGATTGTAGGTTCAGTTTGGGCTCTGCCTAGGATGAACAAATTTGTGAAAACAAACAATAAAAATAACAAAAACGTTTAGAAGCATAAACATAAGTTGAATAGTGAATGCCCAAATTCTACAGAATAAAGTCACCCACGTTCATTCATACGACCACAGAGAAAATATGGACCATTGATATGGCCCATTTATTTTGACGAGTGGTCTTTACTGGCTACACAAAAATGCTACTATGGGAATTCCCAGAGTATAAACATAACCCTGATAGATAGATAGACTAATAAAAACACCCACATACTCAGCGGGTATTTGGAAAACTCGACTAAAATTTGCATAATCTTTGTATATAATTTAATGAAAAACTCATAAAACCCCTCTATTTCTATAATGTAGATACGTTAGGAGGGTTAAGGGTATTCTTATGTGACGAAGAAACTACTATAGCACATAAAAAAATATAAATCTATTCCTAATAATGGAGAGGGCTGTTTGCATCTGCAAATTTGGAGGAGCACACTCACAAGACAACGTTGCTCTTCCTCTCAATCTTTTAAAGTTGACCACTCTTTCTATGGGATTCGATCTCGAGACCTGTAGATTTGAAAAATTAACATAAATAAGGAGATGTATTTGGACGGTGCTGGGCGTGAAGATTATGAAAAAAACAAGAAGGATTGAAAAGATTTTATGTTTAAGGTTTCATTGGCTCGGTCAGACTAGGCATAGAAAATTAAAATCAACAGAGAAAATAACTAATGCATTTCTCTACCACATCTGCCATTAATTTCTACTTTCGGTGCAATGATGAAGATGTCCCATGTTTCGAAGTAGCAGGTACAAAGAATAAAAAAGGATACAGTAGTGAGCAGGTGTGGCATAAAGCAGAGAGAATGAGATAGCTGTGAGCAGGGAGGCTGCAAATTTTCCGTAAAAATAAATTATGCCGAATGTCATTCACTTATTTTTTTTGCGCTAGTGCGACGTATCAACGATGGGATTAAAATAAGATTATTATGTTTATAAAATGGTGGTTCAGAAAAGACTAAAATAAAGTTGGCTCCTTGGAAGCAAGAAGTTGGTAATAACATCTTAAATCTTTCAACGAATGAACTGACATCAAAAACATTATTCTATATATTCACTTATATATCTTGCAACTTGCTCATTTAAAATAGTTATATATTTTTCTAACACATCAAATCATGCATTCTGATTGAATAAAGCAAAGATGATTAATAAACAATTAAGATAAAATGAAACCAATAGTCCCTCCCTTCGGGACTAATACCAAGGAATAATAGTTAAAGAGCTATTAAAATAAATGATAAAATTTCATAAAATATGCATAAGTGATGAAGATGGTTGGAAGTTTTCGTCCATTCAAAGTTATGTACTTTAAAAATCACACAAATAGGTGTTACACCCGTTTGTATTTTTATAGTGTTTTTGGTATGTATTTCAAAGGGTCATTATTTGGTAATATTATTGTAAATTTGTTCCAACCGTGTAAATCTGGCATTATTAAAATGATATTGTTATATTCTACAATTAATACGCAAATCATGGCTTTTGTATCTCTATAGCTTTATTTGAACATTTTGATTTAATCATGTGATGTAAAACACTCTCAAACAAAGAAAAATATACCCCTACTGTTATATAAAAAAACTACAGGATAGACACCCCTATATACATCTTTTAACACAAACTAGAGAAAACATTGCATTGTTATTTTGAGTCCTAGGCTCTCAATCTACAAATGAAATAAAATCGTGAATAACACATGCTATGACTCTAGATGTGCACAGATCATGGTGAAGCCAGCATCACTCAATAATCTATTCCTGTCCACGTGGAACAGGCTGTATGAAATACAAGAACAAGTCTGGTAATAAATGCACAAACGCAAATACATATATACTGATACACAATATCCAAAATACTATAGGGAATGATCGAGTAATAGATACGAAAGCCACAAATACAGATGTACACACACACAGAGCTGTAACCACTTTGGCAGGTGGTCACATTCATCGATAAGGGCATTCAACAGCATCCACCGTGTCCTATTCCTGGACTATGACCTTCGTCTTTAACCGTGTTGGGTGTTCTTGCAATACTATCGTCTTTATTTGTTTGCCTTCCATCATATATCCCCTCTTCACTCCGTGTTGGCCTAAAGCTTACATCTACCGCCAACTCCGTAGAGCGTTCTATCTCTCCCTGATGAACAACCGTCGGCATACTGAACATGGGTGAAGAATCAGGGGCAAGATTTATGATTGGAGCATTGACTGCTTTCATTGGGCGAGCATTAGATACAAGAGTAGCCCAAACAATGGTGGAGATAAAAAGCATGAAAGTAAAACGGATTTTCATTTTGCAATAATAAGAGTCTATTCAGATCAGATATAGAGTTAAAGATATCTAACAACAGTTCTGAAGCGCTTCTAAGACTTAATAGCTGATGGACATGGAAAACAAGCAGTTGATGCATTTTTTAAAGAGCCCAGCGGACTATATATAGACTTTTCTCGGGCGAAGTTTGAGCTTTGCTCCTCTGTATAGGCGGCGCCACTAAGTAGTGTAAGGAACATTCCACATTTTATATAAAATGAATAATCTAGAGTACCTGACAAAGGGGACTCTAGTTTGAGATTCCAGTTCTTATATTCAATTATTATGTGTTTATATTAAAACTAATTTTCATTTTAAGGCATGACATTTATATTGTTACTATATTGCTGTTAAATACTTGTGCCTTTGCAGATGTTTAAGAGCCTCACAAAATGTCGGCCTCCTCTGGATTCTTTTAATATACTAATCAAGTTGCAGAATACTTCAGTTTAAAATTTAACAAAGCGCATCATTAGTTTAAAATTGTTCTTTCCGTCACAAATTGTTTGTTGTTTAGTTTTAAGTACCAAGAACACATGCAACTGTCAACTAACTTCATTTAAAATTCTATTTCTAATTCCGTTCCACCCACCTGTATGTTTTCTCTGCGGATTTTGTAACAGCACTCACGTTTACAATTAGCTAATTAATCCACATTTCATTCTGGCCTCTTTGTGGGCCGCTCCTCTACTTTAACTCATCGTATGCAAATGCCTGCAAACTGCGTTATGCTACAGTTTAGAGCTCCATTGATGTGTTCTCATTCGTGGAAGGTTGATGTATTCTCTATACAACGATTAAGTGTTCCAATTCATGTATAGTGTTCCTATTACTTTCGTAATAAGTGGGGTTGTGGGGTGAGAATGTTGGAAATATTAGGTTAATATCTAATCTAATCTATTAGATATAGGATGAGAGGGAGGTTACAAGGACAGGTGGAAGGTTGTGGAGTTTTTATACCAATTCAGTTTAGTTGAGTTGCTATAGAACATAAAATGAGTCATATTTAATAGGAGCTTATAAATGTATAAATATGTTTTTTTAATAGGGTTGAAAAAAATTAATAAATTTTATATACAATTTTTAAGAAAAGATATCACTAAAAAAGGTAAAGATTTAATTTATAAAGATGCAAGCATATTTGTTCCTAGAGATATCATAGTAGAATGAGTGAGAATGGAGAAGCAATCATACTTAAATAATAATGAGATAAAAGGCTCATCATTTATAGTATTAAATCTAGTTTTTTATATATTTAATTTTGAGAGAAATTTTAGAATAGTTATATTGATGAGTTATTGTTAACTTTTTTTTTCTTTTTGTTAATTTCTTTAGTTTTGTTTTCATCTTTAGAATCTTTTCCCATTTTTTTTAATCTCTATAAAAACATGAATTTAGTTAAATGAGAAAGCCTCTATTTGTTCCATATATTATTACCTCTTAAACTATAGTGTTTTAGTTTAATTCTTTTATGTGTATATTCTTATAAATCTATACTATAAACGTAATATAAATATAAGTCAAGGAGGATATATATTGGCAAGGATTTAAGAAGAGAAAAAAAGGTATATTTGTAAAAATTTTAAATAAGCATTCTAATCATGTGAACAACAAAATTTAATGTCATTTTATGTAGGGCAACAAAAATAGTAAGCAATTTTGTAGGAAGATTAAAAACACAAATGAATCTGAGGAAGAAGAATGATCAAGCGAGATTTGGAGAGGACGAAGAGGACTGAAGGTGAATGAAAGAAGTAGAAGACATTATCTAGAGAATAGTGGTTATCATAACAATATGATGATTAAGTAAACCTAAAATCTTTACTTTTTATTTTGTAAAATTTAAATAAAAAATTATTAAATTTATAAATGTTAAAGTATAATAAAACTTAGAATTTGCAATTTTTTATATTTTTTTTAAATTAATTTTTCTAAAAGAAGAAAATTAAGAAATTTATATATATATATATATATATGAAAAAATTGTAAACATTCGGTGATTTTATTTTATTTAATGAAAAAATATTGATATTGGAATTCTCTAATTATTCCTTCCTCTCTCTCTCTCACACACACACACATATATATACATGAAAAATTTACAAAAAAAATAATAAGAAATTTAGGTGACATTAGATTCTGTCCCTAAGATGAGTTTAGGGCAAAAACACTTATCTAATATATAATATGATTTTAAGAATGAAATTTAATTTATTATTAATTTAATTTTTATTTTTGAGGGAGGGGGGTGATGGTTAAAGGTGACTTTAAGATGAATTAAAGGTGACATAAATTTTAAATACTAAATATTTAAACCATAAAAGTAGGACAAAAGTATTTTAAATATTAATATTTTCATCGATAATAGTGAAACTTAAATAATGAAAATTAAAGTTTTATAACAAGTAAACATTTGTCAAATTCAAAATTTAAAACCCTATGTTCAATTAATTGAAACGTTGTATTATTAACTAGCAAATTACATTTATTTTTAAAATTTTAATTGAGCATTTAAAATTGAATATGATAAAAAAAATAAAAAATTAAAAAAAATAAAATAAAAATAAATCAGTTTTAAACTCCTCAATATTATTTAAATATTTTACAAGTAAAAAATATAAAAAAAATTATACTTTCACAATTCATATAAATCAAATCTTAAATTTTTAAAATAATAATATTTTTATTTATTTACTTAAAATTTATACAAATATAATAACCAAAAATCCAATAATTATAATTATTATTTTAATGTCTCAATTATGACCTTTAGTGCTCTCGAACACTACGTTCAAAAAGTAATACTAGTATGAAACAGTACATAGGGCTGGCTGAAGATTCTATGTAACCCTCCATTTGTAGAGGTGGCCACTCTAGATCCAGCTGAAAATATTTTATTTTTCATTTAAATTGTATAATCCATATTCCCAAAAATAATATGAACTTTAAAATGAGATTCCACTTCCTTTAATTAATTTATTTTTAACTGAATTCTGGAGGTCTTTTGCAGTATAAGAGAAATAATATACTCACCATCTCTACTAAACTGCTTTGAAAGTTGCCGATTCTTTAGATTCAACAATTGAATATTTTAAAATACTCAAGGGTATCAGATTTCAAATTGTGGGTCGCTTAGATTCTACGAATAACCGTATTAGGTCAACACAACCATGCTTGTCAGATATATTTTTCTATAATTTCACATCTTAATGATAAATGAAAGCCTTGCGAGTTTAAAATGATTCTTCTGTTATTTCTCATTTTCTGTTATTCGTTATTGACAACACATGCATTCTCTTAATGTGTTCTTATTTTAACTCAAGTTTACTTTTGGAAAGTGAGTATACACTTCAGAATCTACTATACATTTTTTATAGTTAACGCACATCTAATTTTGGTTTTGCTTCTTCAGTAGGTACGATTCTAGTTTATGTTTTTTTATTCAACTGTTAAACAGATTTTTATATGAAGATTAATTTCAAGCCACAACGACAAGACCAGTGAGGTACTATTTCTTTGAAAGAATTCAGTAGTTTATTATTTGGAGAACTTTTTTTTGTGTTTACAGTTTTGTCATGCCCCTCCCAGTTTAACTCTTGCTTAAGCTATTGATGCACGTGTTAATTAGAATTAGACATGCCGATTGTCTTATATTGTTTATTAATTGTTGGGCTTGCTTGCTATTGTTTTGTTGTCTTGCCCCGCCGCCGCCGCCCCTATTATATGTAGTTTGACTTGCTTTGATTAATGCAGAAGTTGTCTTCTTATTAATTTTGAAAGGTTAATTAAAGGAAACATTTTGCTTTAATTGTTGATTAATGTTTGTTTTCTCGACCAGTTAAAATTTAGTATTTTTTATTTATGAAAAAATTTACAATTCTGTAATAGTTAGTTTGTGCATTTTCTTAACAAAAATCATAAGAAATGATAATTATCAATGTTTTGATTGATCAAAACTATTTACATCTTATTTAGGCATAGAGCAGTGATATCATCAACAGTGATTGAAATGAGTTATTGTTGACTTTTTTTTTATTTTCATCTTTAAATTTTTTTTCAATTTTATTTATTCTCAATAAAAACTTGAATTTAGTTAAATGAGAAAGCATCTATTTGTTCCATATATTATTACCTCTTAAATTATAGTGTTCTAGTTTAATTCTTTTATGTGTATATTCTTATAAACATATACTATAAATGCAATATGAATGTAAGTCAAGAATCATATATATTGGTGAGGATCTAAGAAGAGAAAAAAAGGTATATTTTTGGAAATTTTGAAATAAGCATTCTAGTCATGTGAACACCAAAATTTAATGTCATTTTTATGCAGGGCAAAAAAAAATAATAAGCAATTTTTTTAAGAAGATTAATAACACAAATGAATTTAAAGAAAGAATAATGAGAGAGCGGGATTTGGAGACGACGAAGAGGACTATAAGTGGATAAAAGAAGTAAAAGACGCTATCTAAACAATAGTAGTTAGAATAAGAATATGATAATGATTGAGTAAACCTAAATACTTTAATTTTTATTTTGTAAGATTTAAATAAAAATTTATAAATATTAAACTATAATAAAACTTATGATTTAAATTTTTTTTAAAAACAAATTAATATTTTTTAAAGAAAAAAAAGAAATATATATATATATATATATATATATATATATATATATATATATATATATATATGAAAAAATTGCAAACATTCAGTGATTTTATTTTATTTAATGAAAAAATAAAGATATTAAAATTATCTAATTATTCTTTCCTCTTTTATTTTTATTATTATTAATTTTGTTTATTTTTTTATCATATTTACTTATTTGTTTATTTTTTACTAGTTTTAATTTTTTTTTTAAAAAAAATTAATAAATCGTCAAATTTTTATATTTTATTTAAATTTGGGAAAAAAATAAAACATTTTTTTGTTTTAAATTTTTTATAGTTAATTGATTTTAAAAGAAACAAGAAAAAATCTAAAAAATTATAATAAATTTATGGAAAATAAAAAACAATATTTTTTTTTGAAAAATTTAAAAAAATAATAATATTTATTTAGGTGACATTAGAATTTGTCCCTAAGATGAGTTTAGGGTGATGGTTAAAGGTGACATTAGACTTTGTCCCTAACGTAACATTATTTTTTTTTTCTCTTTTTGAGGGCACTGGGGTGGAGATGGTTAAAGGTGCCTTTAAAATGAATTAAAGGTAACATAAAATTTGAAGACTAAACAATTAAAAGGTAAAAGCAAGACAAAATTATTTTAAATATTAATATTTTCATCGATAATAGTGAAACTTAAACAATAAAAATCAAGGTTTTGTAATAAGCAAACATTTGTCAAATTAAAAATTTAGAAACCCATGTGTTATTATTTGAAACATTAAATTATTAACTACAAAATTGAATTTAAAGTAATACAATCCCTAGTAGGAATACAATCCCTTCTATGAAATATAAAAATACATAACACTTATATATGGTTGGATGCTCCATGAATGCTAAAGATTGTATCATAAGTTACTACTTGCCAATGATGGTGACAAATGAACATGAAGTCTATCAAGTAAAGGTTGATAATGTGGCTTGATATCTATATGAGAGACAAGAGGAAAAGGAGTTTTCATTTTGGAAAGTAGTGCACATAGTGAATGTGTGGAAATAGGTACCAAAGGAGATATGGGTTTAATTTCGTAATTGTTCTCCTTTTATCATAGTTGATATTATAAGATAAGAAGATAAGCAAGTAAATATCATAATATAAATATTTGATGAGATCCAACATATGAATTATTATCAATGAGATCCATTTCCACTACTTATCGAAAGCTCACTAGAGTCCTTTCATTGTCAAAGAATAATTATAAGTTACGTAATGATATCTCCAAAAATTGGTGAGCATACAAGATGTCTTAAAACCATAGAGGAGTAGGTTATGCAAGTTGAGTTGCCACAACCTGCTACACAGGAGGAAAAAAATGTAAGTAAAGATTACATAGTAAAATAAAAGAAAAAAAATACTACCAGTTAAATGAAAGCCTATGTTTCTAAATAAGTTATGTATGGAACAACTGTTCAATCATCAAAAGAAGATCCAATGATGGAGAAATAAAATATTTAGGAACAATAAGAAACACATGAGGAAATGTAGAGGTTCCCAACAAGTAGAGTGCATAAGGAGTATACAAGGTAAAATAAAAAAGACGATCAAAAAAGGAGGAAAACAAGTAATAGTAGAAACAAGGTGTACAAAAAAGACAATACAAAGAAGATGTGGCTCAAAAATGAGCCACTAATGTAAAGGAGCTTCATAATGAAATGGAGGACGAAGAGAAAAAAATATAGATGCTGAGGACACAACCAATAAAATAGATGAATATGAGGCACATAAGAGAATGGAGGTGGTCAAAAATAATTAAAGGATGAAGAAATTGAGGCATAACATAATAAGTACATAAAATAAGAAGAGAAGAAGAAGAAGAAGGAAGCCAATAAGGAAAATAAGAAGAAGAAAATAGTAGATGAGGGGAAAAAAGAAGAAAGTACAAGAAGAAGAACACATTAAGACTTATAAGCAAGATGATCCAAATAAAGAAAGTTATAGAAGAGGAAGTACAGGAAAAGGAAAAACCAAAGACCAACATTGTGAAGTAACATGACACTCCAATATAACCACTAAAAAAATTGGCTTTGGGATGTACCCACTACATCCTCATAGTAAACCACATTGTTTCTACCAATGGCACCATTGTAATAGATACATACAACCATATATGCCACAATATCAATACTTGAACCACCCACCACTAAGACATCCTTAGATGTTTTAAAGTTACCATTGGATGTTTAAAGTTAAATAATTTTAAGAGAGTCCCAAAGACTCAACACTTGACAGTTCTGCTCTTTCATTTGATTCACTTAGACTTGATTATTCTTCTACTAAATCGGATCATCCAGAGTAGGTTCCTGAGATAGGGTCTTATTATTATTCTTGTTCTACTTTTTATATTGAGGGTAGTAGTGGGGAGTATTATACATCCACATCTAGTCATGTTTCATAGGATGAGGATCCATGACCCAACTCACTCATGTCGAAGACCCTTTGGGATAGACAAACACTTCAAAGTGCAGGCATTTGGACAAGGGATCTAATAAATTATAGATGTACTTGGGATGATTATTAAAGTGGTCTAAATGTTTTATTTGATTCAATTTTGGATCCATATAAATTCTGAGAGACTTTAGGCATACATGAGTGGGATATTGCTATGTAGGAAGAATATTCTTCCTTAATAAAAAATCACACTTAGGATTTGAATTATCTTCCTAAAGGAAGGAAGATGGTTCTATATAGGTTAATATATCTAATTAAGTTTGCATCAAATGGGTCAGTCAATAAATATAATGTGAGATTGGTTGCCAAGGGTTTTTACAAGTAGTCATCATTGACTACTCAAAGAACTTTGCACCTGTTACAAAGATGAATTTGATTTAAATCACACTAGCTATAGCTACATCACATGGTTGAGATGTGCGTCAGATAGATGTGAAGACTTTGAGTAAGATATCTACATGGAATAAGCACCTCGGTATTGGTATGCCAAGATGGATTCTTTCCTCCTTATTTCAAGTTTCACAAAGCATCATTCAGACCCCAATCTATACTTTTTACAGTGGGATTATTATTTACTAATATTGGTCCTTTATGTTGATGATATTTTGATATTTTGATATTTTGAAAAAGTCATGAAGAGTAGCGAAGATCCATGAAGGGGTCCAAATGCTGCAAAGGAGATTTTAAGGGGTAAACATGTCATAAAATGCTATGAATGGGTCCAAATTATATAAATGGATGCAAGGAGCTATGAATGGGCTTAGATGCTACGAAGGGTTGTGAAGAGTTGTGAATGGGTCCAAATGCCACAAAGGGTCCCAAATGCCACAAAAGAGATGTGAGGCACTCCAAATGCCACAAAGGAGCCATGAATGTGTCCACATTTTTTCATGTATATTTTACCCAGATGGCATAAATTATAGTTATTATTTATATTATTATGTGATAGATATTATTTTGAGATTCATTCATATGTTTGATGGATTAAATGTATGTATTTATATTGATCTTGTGCTTACCATGTTTTATGGTTTATAGTAAGAAGTAATTTGTATGAATTTATTTGCTATGCTATGTTAACCAAATCTCACATTATTGATATTGAGTAAGAAGTGAGGTGGAATTCATTATCTTACTAGCATCATAATGCCATATTAAGGTAATCCGATCAAGTGGTATGTATAAATTTGAGTTATCCTTAGATCATTATTTATTAAGAATTTTAGTCAAATTAATGTTAACTGAGACATCACCATTTCATGAGTATATTTTACATGTTTTTATGATATCTTGATTAAAATGAGATTCTTTATGATACACTACATGTTTAGTTTTAGAATGATGCTATCCCTCCCCATAGCAATATTAATTTTGAGATGGCACTTGAGATTACTGCAGATACTAGAGTCTAGGGAACTTATGCTCTGGGGTTCCATGTATCTTATATATGTACATTGTATTGTATTTATTATTGAAACATTATCATGATGATCTATAATTACTTATTTACTATACATTGACAACAGTGGTTGTATGCTTGTACCAGCCATGGATGGATATTTATAATTACTTTTTATATTCATCTATGATATGTCTCTTATGATGATAGTGAATAGTGATATATGATTTAGTATTCTTCATTTAAATTGATCACACTTAGAGTATTTTATATGGTCACTGATTAGATTCTCATGGTGTAATTTATTTAAATTTTAAAAAATTCATATTTTTAAACATATCCCATTAGGGATGTTACATTTTGGATAGGTTTCGTGGTCATTTTGGGGAGGATATACACAGAAATTAAAAATTTTCTGACAACATTCATTGAATTTTGACTCAAAATTGGCTATCAATCCATGATGCATGGTCAATAAATTTTATCTTAGTTCCATGGCAATTTTGGGAAGAAGGTATGTGAAAAGGTAGGAATATATGTTTATTGATGGCATGAAGGGAAAAAATAACTTTCCACATTAATGGAGGAAAGCTAGGAAAGCCATGCAGAATTGGTAGAGGCATGGGAAATAAACTTGCAATAAAGAAGGAAAAATAATGTTAATTTTCATCCCTCTATTCTAATAGAAAAATCCTTTGCAAAAAAATGCATGGTCAAAAACATTTGGTGGGTTTCATGACCATTTAAGGGGAAGTTGTTCATGAAAAGGCAGGGAGATATGTTTTTTAGTGTAACATTTCATCACTCTATTAACATACCATACTTAGATTTGAAGGAACACAAAAAAACATGAACAAAGGTAGCGTGCCAAAAAATAGGATTGTATAAAGCATGCAATACAAAATAGGAACATAAAAGGCACATTAACCATAATATCCATGGGAAAATATAAATAACCAAGAATTTTTGTTTTTGGTGCATAAAGTGACATTAGCTTGCCACAGTAATAGAGGAAAGCCCATCTATCCATGTGGAAAATGACAGTGGCTTCCACATTAATGAGCCATGCATTTTCCATCTTGATTTTAACTTTATATAAATGTGTCACATATATAAATAATACATTAAAGTGAATTAAAACCATATCAATAACAACTATGTCAGTACATTAACATAGTAGTAATAGTTTACTTAGATGTTTATGCATGAAAAAAATAATGAATAAAGAAGGCATGAAAAAAAGGCAAGGAACATAGAAAGCATGCAACAAAAATATTAACACAAAAGACAATAATAATAACATCCATGCAAAATTGTAGAAAACATTGTTATGGGTTCAATTATATGGAACACACCTGCATGAACGCTTTCATCCCTCCATTCTATTAGCTAAAATTCTTCTACATAATGTGACATATTCAAAAGCTTTAAGATATGTTCCATTTATTTTGGGGAAGAAGGTACATGAAAAGGTAAGGAGAAAAGGTAGTTGGTGGGACATATGGAAGCATTAACTTGCCACATTAATGGATAAAATCATGAAAATCTATATGGAAAATGGTGTTGTCTTCCACATTAATGAGCCCACATCTTCCACTATGGCACATCATTTCATATTAATGATTCATATATATTTTGGTCCATGGATTATGTGTTAAAGTTACAAGCTAATGATAAAATAATGTGTTCATTTAAAAATTATTATGGGATCTTTTATTCCCAACTATTGGTCTCTTTGGTCCCAATGATCGATTGAACTAATAATATGTAGGAAAATTAATATGTCGCTAAAAGTCATCATACAACTTCCAAAAATGATTTTTTTCCTTCTAAATGACCTTTTCATGTTTAAAAACATTAAACTATCTAATTTAAAATATGTATAACATGAATTTGAATAATGTAGAAGATATGAGACCCCAAAATTAAAGATCCTAACTACTGCTCCCTTCAACATTCATGATAAAATTTAGTTTTTTTTAATTTAAATAATCTACTATCGCATATTGACGAGTGAGTAACATTTATTAATATAGGTTCTAAAATTTACAAGCCTCAAATTTGAAGTGTACCCTGAGTCACCATGAGTGTGACATACGACCGACCAAACTACTAAGGAAAGACTACCAAAATTATTGGATGATTCAATGGACTCATTAGTACATTTTGCTTTGGCTAGCTAGCAATGAGTGAAAAAGATCACCTCTTGCCCTTATCGTTTCCTATAAGTAGAGCATTGGATTGAATTGAACTCCCTTCCAACTGAATTAAAGATGATGAAACTATTGTACCATCTAAATATAAAATTTAAGGATGACATTATATAAAATACATGATAGGTTCCTAAAAATTATACCATCTCAATATGAATTTTAAACTACCTTTCTAGTGACTTAAAAGAAATTTTAACTACCTGGTGACTTACAAAGAAATATGAATTACCGTACCATTGCATTTAGGGTCCCAACTACTCATGCCCTTCCCTTAGTGGAGTGTCTTGGAAGATTTTTATATGTGATCCTATTAACATGTTATGGTTGTGACAGGGCATAAATAATATATTTATATTTATATTATATTATTTCCATGGCCACCAAACAAATTATGTAGAATAACTTCAACTCTCGTGTCTCTTATATCTATGTACACCTAGCATACAAACATGTACATCAACCCGTATATTCTAGTTGATGTAAGAGGGAATTGATGAATATTTTGTCCCATATGGCCAAGTGTTAAATTTGACATCTATTTAGACATTTTTTGCATTTTTAATTTTAAAATTTAGTTAAATAATATTTTTAATCATTTTAATGGATCAAAAGAAAAATTTACAAATTTTTAATATGACGTTTAAAATTTAAAAACTACCAGTTTAAGAATATTAGATATAAAAATATTAATATATGGATAATGGGCTCCATCATCTATCATCTGCCATCTGAGTTTATAATTGCATTAATATTAATATTAATATATTTTAATATAGATTGGTCCATAATGCAGTATGCTGCATTAGGTGTAGATGGTGTCTTGGACTCATGGTAGATCATAGGTGATTTCAAAACATTAATAAATTAATTAGGTAAATTAATGTCTCTAATTTGGCAGGTGGACATAAAACGTAATTCCAAAACAATTTAGAAAAAATATCAAATTATAAATCCACCCTTCTAGTTCCACTCACACTCAAAGTCCACTCCATAGTTGGTATTGTAAGCTTGGTCCAATCCTCCATTTCACAAAACAATTAACAATGAACACATATCGATTTAATCATTTTCTATCGCATCTTCAACAAAATCACATAAGCTTACAAATAAATATGTATACATATCGATATCTCCCTTGGGTTTCATTATTTTCACTTTTCAGAGTCTCTTTAATATTTGACTTGGGGAAGCATCCTATGGTGCTAAAATGTTCTTCCTTTTCACGTATATTTCTTAATTTCCCACGTATAGTTGAAACTTGAAGGCTTTTCTAAATATCTCATTTTAAAATTGAATTTGGGGTGTATGAATTGGAAAGGAAGGGTTGGAAGCGGGTGCCTAGGGAGGCGAGCAGAGCTATGGAAGCAACAAAAGAAACAATAATATATCACATAGATCATTCAACATCATCAAGTACACACAATTCCTTTATTTTTCGCATTTGCCCACAAATATCTGTGAAATATAAAATTCATAGCTCGATCTTAGAAATTAGATAAATCACTTTTCAGACATTATTCTATTCTTTTTTAGATTAGGTCATTGCCTTTTTGGTTGTCAAAACTTTAGAAAGAAAAATTATCTTGTTTTATATTTAGTTTTTATAGGTACTATATAATTTAAAGTGTTTCGTAATTGGTACTATTATTCTATGGAGATTTCAGCAACGTTGTAGATGTTGGAGGTTTTCTTCTGTCATAGAAGAAGCCAATTCTAAGCTTGGTCTTAATTTTTAGTTTTGCATGTATTATGCAAACACCATAAAATATTCATCCAAAATAAAGTCCTACTTTGGAAATCGTATTATGCAAACACCATAAAATTTGATTTGACTAATGATTAATGTTTTCATGTTTTTAAGCATACTTTAATTATAGGATCCACGGTGGAAATACATAGTCTAAAATACCAAGTCTAATATTATGTTTGTAAATGAATAAGAGTCTCAGAGCTTCGGGAGGAGAATGCAATGTTACATCCCGACTTTAACATGCAAATTTGCATTTTGCTAATGAAGGTTCGAATCCCAGCCTACGTGTCAAAATGCCATAAAAAAGAAGCCTACAGCTTGTGTTTTAAATCCATGCTAATGTCATGTCAAGGGTTGTGCAGAGGTCTGCTTTCAGAATGCAAGGAAACTTTCAAAAGGCGTCGACTTAATAAATAAACTCAGAAATATGGGGAAGCCATGCACTTTTGCACTTTTGTAAAAGTGCAAATAGGGTCTGAAATCCCACCGAGAATAAAGTGTAAATTTGCATCCAAGGTATGCAAACCTGATGGAGGCCAAGAAGTGTAAACTTGCACAAGAGTCCCAAAATACTGCAGAAGTGCAAAGGTGCATGTGAACTCCGAAAACCCACAGGAGAGAAAAATGTGTAACATGTTACCATTAGGTTTATTGGTGACCTGAAAGAGACAAGTGAAATAAGAATCTAAGTGTTATTGTCATCTGTCTCCACATTGCATTCGAATCCTTGATAAAATAGTTCTTTGTGCCCTCGAATCGCCATGAAGTTGAATGTTGTTCGAATCGTGCCTCCTGAGTTTTCAAATATCGGATTCATTGAAAATGAAGGGCAGGGGTTTGAATTCAAAATCTAATTAATATGGTGACATTTTCGTGCTTGTGGTAAGAATTCTGTGTCAGCAATGTCACCATGGTGAGAGCTGAGGCTGTCGCACTAAATCGCCTCGCCAATACCTCAGGATTCTTTTAAAACATATTTTTTATAGGAATTCCTATGGTAGATGATTAAATATTGATGCTGTAGTAGACCTAGGCACAAGGTTTCTGGTGTCGAAGGATGATTTTTTTAACGATGGGAGGGAGAAGCAAGTCCTTAACGGTTTGGAGGTAGCAAGGCATTGACTTTTGGCCACTACGGTATATTTGAAAAGAGTGTTCGTGATTTAACAACTGGGTATTGGTCAACATATCCGCCCATGGAAGTTAGTCTTCCTCATGAGCTTAATGTTTATTAGGATATTAAGAATGCGTTTTTTGAAGATGAGTCAGCAGGAAAGGTTGGATATATGGGTTCTGTTGAAAGCCTTGTTCATAGCAACATTCAACGGTTGAAAATGGACACTGAAAATGAAGTGATAAATGCAAGGCATTTTGATCAGAGGATGCAAAAGAGGGGAGCCAGTGATTGATAAAAGTCACACAGAGATCTGTGGTCCAACTATAGTGGAGATTTTCTAAGGAGGGATAAGTTTGGAAATGCAAAAATGTTTTGCACTTTTGAAAAAGTGCACGTGGGTTCCAAAAATCCGTGAAGGGTGCAAAAGTGCAAGTGGAGTCTGAGATCCCATTGGAGACAAGAAGTGTAAATGTGCACATGAGTTCCAAAGTCCAACCGAAGCCAAAATGATTTAAAATTACAAGCAGGTTCAAAGAACCTGCAGGATACAAAGTGGTACATGTGTCATTTAGTGGCAACTCTAAAGGCATAAAATAAATGCAGCTTATGTGGGCAAAGGGAATAATGAGAAGGTAGTCCATTTCATGAAGAAATTATTTAGATGGCTCAAGAAACAAGGTATGGACCTAACTTGGTAGGAATCAATTCCCCTCATGGAGTACAAAGGCATATGGCAAGGGCTCATCTCAGCCTAGGAAAGAGAAATGTTAAGATTGATAAACATGATCATATTATGGAATATGAGGAATTAAATTGCAAGCAAGATTCTCCTACAAATAGTTTTGGACCTTTTAGAAGGCCATTGTCTGTTAGAATGGGCCAGGGTTTCTCCTAAAAAGATGTTACAATAGGTAAATATCACCATCATAATAACTGATAAAATAAAGAGTTTGAAGGAGGGTACCACCTAGATACCCTAACCATGTGAGAGAGTACTAGAGAATAAAGATAATGACATTATTGATTCTATGCCTTGAGGAGTGATTTTTATTCTTTATTATCCATTCTTTCATTATTTATTATTTTAAGGGAAAGTGGTAACCATATCATTAGCTAGCACATCATCCTCAGCCCGAGTGGGTAAATGATTAGTTGAAAATAGGGAAAAATAGTTGCACATAAAAACAAAGTTTGTTTGCACTTAGGAAGAATATTCTCCTACGAACTCAACTACATCAAACATCTAGTTGAATAGATAAAATCGCATCATGACACGGATAACCAAGTTACCATAATCATTACCTTGCATAGCATGAGTGTCTCCAAGCATATGAAAAGACATATTCTAGATAAAAAATCTTTCATTAATATTCTAGGTGAGAAAATTTTGTATAAGCAGAGAGGACATGCCCTCTTTAATGGCAGTTTTTTTAATTCTTAGATATTCTTGTTGTGTATTTGTTTTTTGTTGCTAAGGTGATTTCCTTGTGTTGGTTCCCAATTGTACACCTCTTGCATTTAGCCTTGCACACTTGATAATATGTAAAATGTAGATAGTAAACCCAAATTAATGTCATTGTAGCTAGGGAAGGGTTTAACATCTGGATGGACTGAATGCAAATAATGACTAGAAGACACTAACAAAGGGTATGGTTAGTTCCTTGTTACTTTTGGCTCTACCTGAACCAAGGTGAGAGGACCAACTAGGTAGCTTTCTCACATGGAGGGATACAATAGTTCAATCTCCAATGGGATTATTGGCATAATATAAATCTTATTAGAGCATAACCAAACATGTTCACTACACTCAGGAAGAGTTGTCACAAAAAATGAACAAATACTCATAAATAAAACACAAGCTACTAAAGATAGATGTAAATGTGATTAAAACCTTCATTTCTAAATAAATTTTTTACAACTAAGGGCCAAATGGAAGATTATAATGCTGATCTTTATAGAATAATTATAGACACGTTTCAGATATGTAATGCTTATGCATTTGCAGATAAATAACTCTCAAAATAGTAAAAAACATGTATCATTTATAGGGTAGGACAAGTAGGATGAGTTAATTATATTAAAGAGTGGTGTGGTGGTTTTGAACCTATAGGAATTCCTTCAACAACCATGATATCATCCATTTGCAAAACATGTAAAAGACTAAAAGGTAAGCTAAGGAAACTATCTGGAATGGTTTGCATTCATTGGTGCCAATCCAATGCAGCTATTGAAATAATCCTTGAAACCCTAAAGCATACACTACAAGTAGAGATTCAAACACTTTATCCTATCAAATCCATAAGTCTAGGATCTCCTTAAAATACTATCAACAACACACTTTTAAATCACATTATAGAAAACAGTTTATAACCTAGATCTCTACCTAGAATGACCACCATTGATAAGAATCAAACTAGATAACCAATCAAAAAATCATGAAGAATGTATTATTGCGTTTCATTGACAAGATACAACAAAAATCACATGTATTTTCCATTAACTTGAAAATAAACCTTACATACATTAGTGTTCAAAATGCATAATAATGGGGAAAAACATGGTGAGTTTGTTCTGAAATAGGGGAGACATTTACATTATGTTCTTAGAGTTTGCTAATGGTTGTATAGATAAATCCACCTTAGAAATAGAAGAAAAAACACAATAAATCTTGAGAAGTTGAAGAGTCTAAAACTAAGAAAACAAATAACCTTGTAAAGAGGACATACCCTCTTTACTTATACAAATTTCTCACCTAAAATATTCTAAGAATATGATTCAGCTAGAATATGCCCTTGATCATGCCTAGAAGTTCATGCTCTTGCAAGGAAATCATTATGGTAACCACTTTTACATGCTATGATGAAGTTTGATAACAAACCCTTGATCTCCTTGGTTGGAAATTCATTGGTCTTAAGCTTGAGGGAAAATATTCCCTTGGGAGCAAAATAAACACTTTTCTTCATGTGTAACTACTTTGCATTGCCTTCAACTAATCATTTTCCTAGATGGAAGCTTGTGGACAACTTCCCTCCTCCTTGCCCAAGCCATAGAATGCCCCTTACTTTGTAATGATGGAATCAGATTGCTCCAATTATGATGAAGGTAATGCAAGATCCATGGTCATTTGAAAAATACGCTTGTAATGTCTCACCTTGGTCTCAAAACCCTTGTAGCAATTTTTTCTTCCATGGAGGTATTCAACATAAGCCAAATATTGGAAAATGCAATATTTAGCTTATTTTTTTACCTTTTTCCCTTTTGAGTTTGCCTATGCTTCTTCCTTTCCTATTTTTCCTTTTAGAGTTTCCAAAAAACTTAATAATGCTTAAATGCATTTTTTCTTTACATTTTCTCATGAAGGATGTTGGCTCCATTTTACAATTTTACACCTTTTGACCTAGAGGGATTTTGGATACTAGGTACAACTTTCCAATTTTTTGGTCTTGGCATCTTTTCAAAAGTCTAATGCATATTTGAAAATTCCAAATTTTCAATCTATAATTTACTGTTGTAGCTCTACCCAAAAGTTCTATTGCAGACTTGGGAACTCAGTTTGTAATTTTTAAACTATAAAATAAAAAGATTCCTTTGGCTTGAAAACTTCCATTTTTGCCTTTAGATATTTTACTCCTTGTATTAACTAGTGGGTGGTAGACTTTGGCTTGCAATTTACAAGTTTTCAAATTGAAAAAATGCAAAGTTGTCTTTGGCTTGAAAACTTCTAATTTTTCCTTTGCATGTTTGGAAAGAATTTTGCAGCTTGTAATTATAAAAAAAAATTGTCTTTGGGTCTCTGCAGAGCTCCCTATGAGACTTCTTCCCTTCCATTTCTTGAATCTCATTTTCAAGTCCACCATTTTCAACACTTAGTTCCTCCACCCTTACTCTCTGGATTTTTAATAAAGCCCTTGTACTATTTATATCATTTTATAGGCATTCAATTTGAGTTTTGAGAGACTTTCCAGAATCTTGACGTTGTTGATTCAACTCAAAGTATTATCTACTACCTTCCATAACATTTTTTTGAAGTTCATTGGTGTTTTATTTCAAAGTTTTATTCTCTATAAGCAAATATTTTAACCTTTCTATATTGGTGGCTGATAGAATTGCTTCTGACTATATCTCATCTTCCATGGAGACAAGCATGTCATTAGACTCCTTTAATTGGAACTTTAAGGTTTAAAATTCAATGCATATTTATTCATATTTATCATTCAATTCATAGTGACACATCACATTTTTATAAGATTTCTACAACATTTTCCTTAAATTTCCACAATGCAGACAACAAGATCTCATTATTAAACTACCATGTCTTCTAAAATATTTCATTTCTTATACCCATATCCAAATTATTTCTTCCTTCTGATGTAACCGAGGATAAAAGCATGCTCTTTTCAAATTCCCAAGACTTTGAACTTCCTTTGACTCTTCAGACATGGCCCACATTTTTCATTTTAATTGTACATGATTGCCTTTCATGTTCTTTATTTCTAAGAGCAGTGCTTGGAATTGTTATTTTTTCTTTGAAATGACCCCCTCTAACACCTTCACATTCTGAGAGCAGTGCTTGGAATTGTTATTTTTTCTTTGAAATGACCCCCTCTAACATCTTCACAGATTATTTCAATTCATAAATTGCATCTTGTGAATCATTTTATCTTTTTATTTCATGAAGGATAAAGATAACAACACAAAATCCTTCTTTGCAAATCTTCCCCCATATGGCTTATGTTTCCCTCCATGGTGTCACTACTTCTCAAATCCTTGACATGCATCCATCCCCTTTGATTGGATTTCCATCTTTCTGAAGACACATTTTTCAGTGTTGTAGACTTGAGAGATCAACTTAAAATTTGTAAGTTTGCAAACTTTATTTTTATCTTTGCACTTCTGACTGGGAATTCTTCCAACTCCATGTTGACATATTTGAGGCTTTTCCTCTTTGCATTGACCTATAGAATTGGGAGATTGGATTTCATTTTACAACTTGTAATTTTAAAAATTGATTTTTGCATGTGTTTTCCCCACTGAAATCCCTACTAATTGGCTAGGGAACATTAGTTACACTTTAAAAATCAAAAGTTGTGTATGACCTTTCCACGTGGATTTTATAACTTGTACTTGGACTTATTTAAAAACTTGAATTTGTCCAATTTGATTTTCCACATGGACCTCATTTTATGGCGTGGGCTTGAAACTATTCCACTAAGCTTCCCTTTTGGTGAAACATGGGAATTTGACAATTTCTTGATCTTCATTATGGTTGGTTTTTACTTCTCGATGGAAATTTGAAAACCAATTTTAATTTTCAAAAATGCAAATATGCAAAGTTGTAATTTCCCTTAAAATATACACTCTACGTATTCTTTGCAATGGAAATATTAAACTTATCCCATTTTTTTATCATTTAGTCATTTTTAATCTTCTTGCCATGGTTATGCCATAGACCCTACAAACCAAAACATATCAAAATACATGAAAATGGTTAAGTGTTAGTTGAAACAAGGATTTCAAAAGGTTGCACAAATTCAAGATCAGGGTTTTTTACAACTTGATTATGAAAGTAAAGTTTTGTTTTGGGTACACATTTGTAGATTGGGGTAATAGTTAGACATTTTTAAGAACTCACATCTCAAAAAAGGTCACAAATTGATCATCTCAAATTTGGGCACCAAGACCTTATACATTTATTAGAAAAATCTGAGAGCATTCATGTATATGTATCACCTATTTCAGAGCAAATCCACCCTACTTTTCACATTGTTAGAATTATAAACATAGATGTGTGTCAATTTACTTTCAAGTTAATATGACTTCTACTCTTTCTTGTTAATGAAGTGCAATATCACATTCTTAAGTTATTGTTGATTGGGTATCTGGTTTTATGTCTCATAATGGCAGTCATTTTAGGCATGAACTTAGATTATAAACTCCTTTCTATATTATGATTTGGTAATGTTTTAATGATAATAATTTAAGGATATACTAGATTTATGGAGTTGATAAGAAAATGTGCTTTAGGCTTTACTTGCAGTGTATGCTTTGGAAATCTCAAGGGTCATTTGAATGCTTGCATTGAATTGGTATCAATGAATGCAAATAATTTCTTATGGTTTTATTTATATTATTTTTTGGTCTTTTACATCTTGGAATGAATTATATCATGGTATTTGAAGGAATTCCAAGTGTTAAAAGCCACCACAACTCTCTTAAACATACCTAACTCATCCTACCTATCCTACCCCTATAAGTAATACTTGTCGTTGAACATCTTAAGTTTTATTTTCTTAGAAAAACATAAATATTGTAGATCTAAAATGTGTCTATGATTGATCTTTAAAGATCAACATTGTAATTTCCATTTGGCTCTTAGTTGTCAACAACTTCTACAAAAATGAAGATCAAAATCACATTTTATATGTATTTAGTAGCTTGTATTTGATTTAAAATAATATTCTTAGTTTATGTGACAACTATTCTCGAGTAGACATTGCATGTTTGGTTATGCTTTGATCAGATTTGTATATGCTAATAATTCCTTAGAGATTGAATTTTAGTATCCCTCCCTATGACCAAGCTACTCCATGAGTCCTCTCACATTGGTTTAGACAAAGCCATGAGTATCAAATAACTAACCATACCCTTTGTTAGGGTCTTCCAGTCATTATTTATGTTCAATCCATCTAGATGTTAAAGCCTTCCCCGACTATAACAACAAAACTGATGTTTATCATCTTTTTTTTCCATATTTTAAAATATCCAATGCTGATTTATATAGGTGTACAACTGGGAACCAACACACAACTATCACCATTGCAAGGGAATATTATTTGTTCAGGTTCTAAAGTTCTTTTTTGGGCTATCAAATGCATAACTCATGTAGTTGGCATCATTTCCAAGTAAAAAAATATTTAATGAATTGAACTCTAATGAGTATTTTTATGTGGTGTTTACTCATATTATCTCATGCATTTGAAATTTTAGGTTATTTTAGTGTGATTTGCTACTCTAGGCCATCAATTGCACAACACGTAGCTAGCACTGCTACTAGGGACAAGATCTTTAGAACCTATGTTGCAAGAGATTATTATAAAAAACTATTATTTTTTCATGTTTTAAAGTGATTTGTTCCTTTGAAAATGAATCTACATTTTTTCATTATCTTTCTTTTTATATCTCATCACTAATTACAAGAAATTGTAATTTCATAATGTATCACTATATGTTTATGATCTATTCTATCGTAGAATAATTATTCTAGTTGTGACTCAAACATTTTATCTAGTTTTTAAAGATTAGTGACCATTTTAATTGATTAAGTTTTGAGTGTTCTTTTGTTTTCAAAACTAGAAGGATTGAGATCCTCCTTTAGAGGTGATTCATAAAAGAAGCTTATTTTTGAGTTAAGTTTTCATCATAAAAGAAGTAGACAAGTTTGGAAGAAAATTGAAGGACAAATTTCTAAGGGAAAGTAATTTCTAGACCACCATAAATTTTCTACACCTAAAATTATTTTTATGAAAACTGTTTTGGTTGAAGATTATCACAATTTTCCTAACAAACTAGAGTTTTATATCCCTATTTATCACCTAGCACCTTCTCAACAAACTGAATCTCCTCTCCATTTTGGTCCCCCAAGTCCACCTCACTCACCCTCTCACAACCCTCTATCATATGATCTTTATCCCACCATAGAACCAATCATGAGGCATAAAAAATAGGAAGAAAATGAATGTCTTATATTTAGGATTTCAAGATTCAAACCAATTAACTTTAATGAAATGGAGGGTTGTCCCAATAAAGTTCCAAATGAGGTAAGGAATAGACTCCCTAAATTTCAAGGGAATAATGTAGTGACTGGAGAAAAAAATTTGAGGGATTTTCATATTATAATTGAATACTATAAGGTTGAGCATAAGGATGTTTGTATTAAAATTTTTAAGCACACACTATAAGAAGATGCGTGTGAATGGTTCAACTCTCTTCCCTATGGATGCATAGATTCATGGGAAGAAATGAAGAATGTTTTTAAATTATAATATGGTGATAGATTTGAAACTCAGTTCCTCTTAGTAGAATTTGAAAACATAAATAATAACCCAGATAAATGTGTGCATGAATTTAATACAAGGTTTAATAATACAATGATGAGATTGCCTGATAATATAAGGCCAAGAGATACTACTAGTTTGATTAAATATTGTGATGCAGTTGATAAGAAGTCATCATACTACTTGAGAGATAAGGATCCCACAAATTTGAGGTTAGAATTAAACATGGCCATTCAAATTGAAAATAATATAAAGGCTATGGGTAAGGATCTGAACAAAAGGGTTGATGTAAATTTGATAAATGCTCAAAAGTCTTAGTCCAATAAGACTACCAACCTTGAGGAAACTATGAAAACCTTGGCCGCTGCTATCAAGGAGATGTCATATAAGTTGGACATATCTAGGAAGGGGATTCCTCATGGATCCTCTGGTCAAGAGAGAGCTCAAAACTAGAGTCAAGCATAAGGGAGATCATATTTCCACAATAGAGATAATGATAGAGGAAAGAGACCTGCCTGAGATGAGAAAAATGATAGAAATCACAATAGAGGAGTTGGGAAGGAGGTTCATTATTTGTTGAATATCAAGGTTAATGTTGTAGACTATGATTTTAATATTGATTGGTGTGATAAATACTCCCTACCCCATATTCCTTGTGATACTAATAAAAGAGTTGATGAAGATGTTAAGGAAACTTAGTTTGCATCTGAAAATGATGATATTATGATGTTTGATTGTCAAATATTTTGAAGTAAAATGTTTGCCTCCACAAAATTACTAAGTGATTCTACTGTGGATCAATTTTTGAGTACATTGAAAGAGGTATGTGTCTCAACTTGTGAATTTATTTGTGATATAAACATGACACAAGCATATGAGTTTCCCAATCATGACTTTGAGGTTTTGAAATCTTTTATGATTAAAAAATATGATGGGGGAAATCCTTCAATTGAGGATAGGAAGATATTAATTAATTTTTAAGTTGTCTAAGATAAAGAACACAATCTGATAAATAATCAATAAAGTGTTTCTCCACAAGAGACTACACCTACAAATCTAAGAGCAGGGGATAAAAATAAAGAAGTTAAAAAAATCAAAGAAGTCCCTAGTTTTTTCAAACTAGCATTTGCTTCCCAAAATGTCAAGAAAAAAGGTTTTCTAGGAAATAATAGAGAACCTTTATTATCCAATATTCCTAAGGGTGAAAATGACATAAGAAGAAACCCACCATTAAAAATTGATGTTATAAATTCTAGATCATCTCATCTTGTTCTACCTCTAACTTTAAATTATAGTATTCATGTTTAAAGTGTTGTCACCATTCCTCCAAATACTCCCCTTCATTAGTATAGTGTTTGAGATATGTCCCAAGTATTGATTCAGTTAAAAATCACTATCCCAATCATTGAGCTGTTAAGAATACTAGATCATAAAATGAGGGCATTAGAGAATTTGAAATTTAATAAGAATATAGATCCCAATGAGATTACTTCACCCCCAATACTCCTAGATGAATATGAAGATTCACATGAGGTTATTAAATAATCCTTGGAGTTTTATTTGGGAACCGCATTGATAGAAATTTAGTTGGATGTTGACCCTTTTTAAACTACCTTGTTGAATAATGGTTTGATTATTCACAACTATATGTTTGATTTTGGAGCCTCTAGCAATATGACTCCCCTAGGTGTCTTTAATGAGGTTGAAGAAAATATAAAATCTAATTTTGACAATTTCTATTCCATGGAAACAAGAGAATTACCAGTTGTCTAACTAGTTAAAGGATTGGTAGTGAAATTGGTGGTTTATCCAGGTAAAGTTTTGAACATGGATGTGGTAATTATGAATTGTCCTCCCAAGTGGAGGATACTATTGTCAAGAAAATGGGCTACCATCCTGGGTGGTAGTGTTCAAATGGATCTTTATTATGACACCATTCCTTTAGAGTGTAAGATGGTGAAGCTCTGTAGAAAGTCTAGAATGTTACATGTGATTGAAGATCTGAGACATGATTTAAAAGAAGGTTCTGTACACTAATTTGGAACTATGAAATTTCCTTGCAAATGTATATTTTGTTAAATAGTCTATTATTCTTGATGTTGATATGACAAAGAAAGTAATTATATTTAGAGAATTTGTTTTGATAGGCCTTGGTCCAATCTTGGAAGTGGATATGGGTTGCCTTTTATGCCCCCAATAAAAAATATTTTAAGTTTTATTTCAAAATATATTTTGAGTGCACTATCAACATTGTGGAATATGAGGCACTCTTTCTTGGTTTGAGTATTTCTTGAGCACATAGAATTACAAGTCTAATTGTAAACAGTGATTCAAATTTAGTGGCTAAGTAGGTTTAAAATGTTTATTACACCAAAAATAAAAATTTAAAACAATATAGAAACGTTGTTTGGGATTTGTTAGAATTCTTTCACACTTTTAATATTTGTTATCATGATAGAAGTTTCAATGAGAAAGTTAAAAAAATTGAAGGGTTGGGTGCTCATCTTGAAAGTGATAATATGAACCCTCACTATTAGTATAAAATGAAGGTACTTGTAAGACCTTCAATCTAAAATAAAATTCATCATTGGTAATTCTTTGATGATGGTGATCAAATCAAGAGGTTTCTCAATTGTGAAGCAAAATTTTAGGGTCAAATCATACAATTGGAATCCATGGTCCAATTATATGATGGGAAAGAAACCTTGTTTGGGAAAAATATCATTTAGTTGAAGACAAACACCACCCCAAGAGGATTTCTTATTTTAGATCCATCTTTTGATGGAGCAGAAATAATTAAAAGTAGAGATCTCTTTATCTCAAAAGTTGTGACTGAATGCAACCTAGCTACTAAATAAAATCCAAAAAAAGTCTAGCTTGGTACTCACTTGAGTGCATAAGAGAAACAAGCCTCTGTGAAATTACTAAATTAGTATCAAGATTAAATGACCTGGTCTTATTCTAAATTTAAAGCGTATAGAGAGGATTTATTTCAACATGTCATCCCATTATATCTTGATAACAAACCTTTAAAAGCAAAATCAGAGACCTATTAACCCAACCTTGGTCACCATGATTCAAGAAGAGTTAAATAAATTAAGGGATGGTGGGATTATTCAATCCATTAGATATTCATCGTGTGTAGAAAACTCAGTGCCTATAATAAACAAGAATGGTGACATTCACTTATGTGTGGATTTTATAAATTTGAATAAAGCTTCTTTAAAAGATAATTAACCATTACCTAATATGGATAACATATTATAAAGTGTTAAAGGATCAGAGATGTTGTCCACATTAGATGGTTTCTTAGGGTATAACTAAGTTGTGGTAAAAGAATCTTAGAGACCCAAAACTACATTTACAACACTTGGGGCACTTATATCTATATAAGAATGAGTTTTGGTTTAATAGGGGTAATTAGCAAGTTTATTATTGTATATGAGGATGACATTACAATGTACTCCAAAAATAAAAAATAGTATTTGGAGCATCCAGAAAAGGTGTTCCTTAGATGTAGGTAATTTGGCATTTCCCTTAATCCAAAGAAATATCATTTTGGAGTACAAAAGGCTAATTTATAATGACACATAGTGCCTAAGGATGGTGTCATGATTGACCTAGAGAGAGTTGAAGACATTGAAAAAGTGCCTATCCCACAATCGAAGAAGGGAATTTAGTCCTTCTTTGGAAAAGTCAATGTTGTAAAATGGTTTGTGTCTAAATTTACAAATATCACTTTGGTTATTAGTTATATGTTAGAAAAGAACCAAACCATCAAGTGGGAGGAGAAGGACATAAAAAATTTCAATGACATCAAGGGATCCTTGAAGTCCTCCCCTTTCTTTTCTAGTCCTGATTACACGAAGGAGTTTTAAATATTTTCTTTTGCATCATAGAGTACTATAGCTATTGTTTTATTGCAAAAGAATAATGACGGTCATGAATATCCCATAGCTTTCTTTAGTAAAGATATGAATTGATCTAAAATGAAGTATAATATCATGGAAAAACAAGCCTTCACCCTCTTTAAAGCTATTAAAATGTTCATACCTTATATTCTAAGTTTAAAGATTATTTCATATGTCTTGCATACAATGGTCAAGGACATATTGAATCAAACTGAAGTATTAATAAATAGGTGCCAATCAGTCAACAAATTGTAAGAGTATGACATAGAGATCTAAACTACCAAGTTGGTGAGAGGGATGGGCTTAGCAAAGCTCATGGTTGAGACCAATTTCAATTTTTGGAGGTAAATATACTATTTTGAATATTGACTATTCGTTGAGTCAAATTAACATGTCTCTATGGTATAAGGACATTATTTATTATTTGTAAAGTTTGAATTTTTCTCATAAATTGGATAAGAATCAAAGTATAACACTTAATATTGTATCCCAAAAGTATCTCTTGATTGAAAAGGGCTTGAAATGGAAGAATATACATGGGGTTATCTTACGATGCCTAGTAGAACAAGATACTACTGATTTAATTGAATACTTTCATATTAAAGTATGTGGTGGTCACTTTACAGCTAAATTCATAGCTCATAAGATTATGAGATTTTGTTATTGATGGCCATCACTATTCAAGGATGTTTCATAGAATGTAAGAAAATGTGAGAAATGTCAGTGCTTTACTAGAAGATTGAAAGCTTATGGTTTTCTCGCCTTGCAACCTATATTGATTGAAGGTCCATTTAGACAATGGAGAATGGATTTTTTTAGGGAGATCACTAATACATAAAGTGTTGGGCATAAGTGGATATTGGTTGCAATTGATTACTTCATAAAATGGGTTAAGGTGGTCTCTATAAAGATGGCCACACATTGGGTGATTATGGACTTTCTATTGAATTAATTATTTATAGATTTGGTGTACCTGTCAAAATAATTACTGATAATACCATGAATTGTAGAGATAAACCTTTGATGGCATTATGTGAATAGTATGGAATCACATTAAATTATGCTTTCAATTACAAACCTCAAGGGAATGGGCAAGTAGAATTCAGTAATAAGAACTTATTAAAAATCATTAGAAGGACTTTGGAAGCTAACAAGAAGAAGTGGGGTGTAAAATTGAAATTTGTTTTATGGGCTGATAGGGTCACACCTAAGAGAGCTATAGGTAAGCTCCCTTTTGAGATTGTTTATGGAGGTTAAGTTATTTTACCAATGAATCTATAATTACCAACCTATTAGTTCATGCAATAGTTAGAAGGAGGTGATGAAGTTAACCACTATAAAAGCATAATGAACCGGATTATTGAGATTGATGAAATTAGAAGACAAAATCATAAAAGACATATAAAGTTCAAGGAAAGACTCAAAAGAAAATTTGACAAAAGGGTCACTCCAAGAACTTTTCAAATAGGAGATTTATTTATACATTGGGACAATAGGCATGAAGAGAAAGGCAAAAATGGCAAATTTAATACCTTGTGGATGGTACATTATTATATTGACTACATAATTGGGGAACATACTTTCCTCTTAAGTAATTTTGATGGTGAAATAATTAAAATCCTAGTTAATGGTAGACATGTGAATTACTTCTTTGACTGATTCCATGTTTGTGGAAAGTAATGTACAGTGTATAGTCTTGTTTTTTTGTTGCCCTTCTACATTGGGCCTTGTTTGTATAGTTATTTTATTATTTTTCATTGTGTGTTCATTCTCAGATCTTCATGATCTATTTTTTATCATATGGGAGGGAGAAGCAAGTCCTTGACGTTTTCAAGGTAGCAAGGCAATGACTTTTGACCACTGTAGAATATTTGAAAAGAGTGTTCATGTTTTAACAACTAGGTATTGGTCAATATATCTGTCCATGTAAGTTATTCTTCCTCATGAGATTAATGTTTCTTAAGATATTAAGAATGCATTTTTTGAAGATGAGCCATAGGGAAATCTAGATATATGGGTTCCGTTGAAAGCCTTGTTCATAACAACATTCAATGATTGAAAATGGACATTGTAGATGAAGTGATAAATGTAGGGCATTTTTATTAGAGGATACAAAATAAGAGAGATACTGATTGATGAAATTTGCATGGACATACATGGTCTAACTGCACTAGATATTTTATAAAGATGGACAAGTTCAAAAATGTAGAAATAGTTTACACGATTATAAAAGTGCACATGGGTTCTAAAAATCTGTGAAGGGTGCAAAAGTATAAGTGGAGTCCGAGATCTCACTAGAGCCAAGAAGTGTACAATGTGCACATGAGTTCCAAAATGTCTTCGAAGCCAAAGTGGTAAAATTTCATGTGGGTTCCAAAAATTTTCACGATACAAAGTGATACACATGTCATTTAGTGGCAACCCTAAAAGAAAAAAATAAATACAACTTATGCAGGCAAAGGGAATAATGAGAAGGCATTCCATTTCATGAAGATAATATTATTATGGCTCAAGGAGCATTGTGCAAACTTGGCTTTGTATGAATCGATTCCCCTCAGGGAGTATAAAGGTGTATGATAAGGGTTCATCTCAACTTAGGAAAGAGAAACTTTAAGATTGACAAAGAAAAACATATTGTGGAATATAAAAAATCAAATTACAAGCAAGGTTATGCTTCAAATGGTTATGGACCTTATGGAAGGTTGTTGTCTACTAGGATGGGCTAGGATTTCTACTATGAAGATGTTAAAACAGGTGAATATTGACAACATAAGAAGGGATAAAATAAAGAGTCTGAAGGAGAGTATCACCTAAATAAACTAACCATGTGAGAGAGTACTAGAGAAAAAAGAGAGTGACACTATTGATTCTATTCATCAAGGAGTGATTTTAATTATTTATTATCCCCTACATTCTTTCATTATTTATTATTTGAAGGGAAAGTGGTAACTGAAACATTAGCTACAACGTCATCCTCATCCCCAGTGGGAAAATGATTAGTTAAAAATAGTGCAATATGGTTGCACATAAATACAAAGTTTGTTTGCATTCAAGAAGAATATTCTCCCACAAATTCAAGTGCATCAAAACTCCAACTAGATAGATAAAATCTCATCATGGCTTGGATAATCGAGTTACCAAAATCATTACCTTGTAGGGCATGAGTGTCTCCAGGCATATACAAAGACATCTTCTAGATGGAGCATCTTTTAGGAATATTGTGGATGAGAAAAATTTGTATAAGTAAAGAGGACATATCCTCTTTAATTGGGGCTTTCTTAGCTTTTAAGAATTCTTGTTGTGTATTTGTTTTCTATTGCTAAAGTGATTAACTTGTATAGTAATTAGCAGACTCTAAGAGCATTCATGTATGTGTCTCCCTTATTTCAGAGTAAATCCATCTTGATTTTCACCTTGTTAGCATTTTAAACATAGATGTGTGTTTATTTACTTTCAAATTAATATAAATTATCTATGGATTCTACTCTTTTTTTTCAATGAAGTGCAATAGCACATTCTTCAAGCATTGCTGATTGGGTATTTGGTTTTATGTCTCTTAATGGTAGTCATTCTGGGCATGAATTTAGATTATAAACTCCCTTTTACATTGTGATTTGGGAATGTTTTATTGATAATATTTTAAGGATATCTTAGTTTTATGGAGTTGATAGAAAAAGGTGCTTGAGGTTTTACTTGAAACGTATGCTTTAGAGATCTCAAGGTTCATTTGAATGCTTGTACTAAATTGGTATCAATGAATGCAAATCATTCTTGATAGTTTTCTTTATCTTGTTTCTTGGTATTTTACATCCTGCAATGAATGATAGCATGGAAATTGAAGGAATTCCTAGTGTTGAAAGCAACGACAACTCTCTTAAACATACCTAACTCATCCTACTTGTCCTACCCCTACAAATAATACATGTTGTTGGAGATATTAAGTGTTATTTGCTTATAGATGCATAAATATTGTAGATCTAAAATATTTTTATGATTGATCTTTGAAGATCAACATTTTAATTTTTCATTTGGATCTTAGTTGTCACAGTTTCTATAGAAATGAAGAACACAGTCACATTCTATATATCTTTAGTAACTTATATTTGATTTAAAAAAAAATCTCAGTCTATGTGACAACTCTTCATGAGTGTACTGTGCAAGTTTGGTTATGCTTTGATGAGATATGTATGTGTGCTAATAATTCCCTAGAGACTAAACTATAGTATCCCTCCTTGTGACCAAGCTACCCCATAGGTCTTCTTACCTTAGTTCAAGTAGAGCCAAAAGTAACAAGGAACTAACCATACCCTTTATTGGTATCTTTCAGTCATTATTTTTGTTCAGTCCATCCAGATGTTAAACCCTTCCCCAGCTATAATGGCATAACTGAGGTTTATCATCTTTGTTTGCCATCTTTTCTAATATGCAATATTGAATTCTAGAGGTGTATAACTAGGAACCAACACACATTTGGGATTTGGGGGAGGGGACACTAGTTTTTAATCATTTCTATTATTTTAATTGATTATACATCTCATTTTGTTACATACTCTACTTTTATGTTGATTTTCATGATTTTAAGGTCTGCTTGGTGAAGACTCAAGGCTTCTCCTATCCATGGGGCATGTTTATAATGATTCATCCATACAATGGGTGAGAGGAAGTGTAATTGGAGTGGAGGTATTTGGTACTATCAACATGGCCATGGAGAAAGCCACTAGGGATCTGCTTGTTGTTAATTCTATTGAATGCAATGAAGAGAGAAAGGTGGGAGGGAGGGGGGTGGGGCTTGTGGCAATGGAGAATGAGATGAACATTCTGTATAAATTGGATTCTCCATGGATTGTGAAGTATTTGGGTAAGACTTATAGTGAGGATGATGGTGTTTGTCAGAGGGATTTATTGATGGAATTTGTGCTAGTGGGAAGTGTAGGAGATTTCGTGCATAGGTTTGGAGAGAAGTTGGAGTAATATGTGATTCACATCTACACATAAGATATTCTCCATAGCTAGGGGATTGTGCATTGGGATATTAAGGGCAAGAATATTTTTGTGGAGAATTATGGTGTGAAGTTAGCAGAGTTTGGTGCCAAAATGATGACAATTGAAAGGCAATAGAGAGTTGATGGGGAGAGGTGTAGAGGTTATTTGGGCCACCTATAGGAAAAGGAGGATATTATAGGAGTAGGTGGCTGGATGGAATCAAAAAAGTAATAGAGCGGACCTATGTTGGAATTGGATGGAACGTCGAGTGGCCTATGAAAAGGTAGAAGACTGAGTCCACATTGAAAAGTTACATCTCTAATGGAGGCAGATGGAGTTTAGAGAAAGAAACCAAAATTTTATGTTTAGAACAAGACAAAATAGTATGGTTTATTTATCTTTGGTCTGCAAGTGAGAGAAATAATGTCAATTTGTTGGTAGAGGGTCTTATACAGACTTATGGGTGTTTATTTTGTCGTTTACCCCTCTGTTTATGTTGTAATAAGCCCATTAGTGGTAGAATTGAGGATGTTTTCAACTTTGTTAATATGAATGGATTTGTTCTTTTAGATAGTTGCATGTTAATTGTTTGACAAAATCTATGTAGCCATAGTGAATATTATTTTCCTGCAGTACATGTAATAATGGCAAGCTTTCACTGGTTTTTATATAAAATTTATAAAAGTAAAAAATGAGAAATGAACATCATATATAAAGTGACATTAATTTGAAAAACATTCACAAAAACCATCAAATTTAACCCCTGGACATGGCTATGACTATCACTTCCCTCGAGTTAAGTGCTAGATTATCTTAATGAAATGGATTTGAATTATTCAATCACGAATCAACAACGCTTGACATCAGTTTACACCATATAATGCTATTATTCACAAACTGAAGAGAAAAAAAAAAAAAAAAAATTGTTTTAGTGATATAATATAAACGCTTTTCAATTTAAAAAAAAAAGAAAGTTGTATACCTAAATAATTTATCGTCCCACATTTACTCAAATCTGAAGCATACTCACTGAGAAACGACGACCGTGACTTGTTCAGAAAGGCATATGGCGGGACCACAATATTGAGGAAAGACTGCCGAAGGAGCTGGAGGATTTAATAGATTCACCCGGATAATAATTGTTTGGTACATCCTACATTTTGCTTTGGTACGTCGTGAACAACTAGTGAAAAGAAATTTTGCATCATGCCGTTGCCGTCGAGTATGGGGAGAGCATTGAATTGAAATTTCATATATGATTCAACTACAACTTGTAATGAACGCAATATATATGAATGGCACGTCGTATATATATGTGAAGACTGGTTCGATCTACCAGTCCGTTTTGTCCCTCCCGTGCATAAAATTTCTAGAAAGAAATTTCAATGCTACGTATAATTTACTTTTCCACACAAAAAACTAAAATAATCAAAGTAAAGTCATTTAAATGAAACGAACTAATTCAAAGTCAACAACGACTTTTAAATCTTTGTGGTGGAAGCGCACTCATTTGAATGCTACGTATAATTTACGTAAAAGAAAAAAAAATCGAAATCAAGTAATTTACGTATATCGACGAAGACAATTCTAAATGAACTGTGTCAAAGTCGAGAATGACTTTTAAATCTGTGGTTGAGACCAAAGTGCAGACATTACAAAGTGGGATGAAATCACTATAAACCAAGTTAAGTGTTAAAGAGCAGAAGTTGAGTATTAAAGCTCAGATATTACAACGCGGGATAAAATCATTATAAAACAAGTTAAGTGTTAAAGAGCTAGGTGCTCTATTCGTCATGAAGGGAGTAAATCTAAGGGCAGTGGCCTTTAGTTGGTTGTTGGTTCTAGCTACTCTTGTATACTCTCAGCCAGGTCAGTGATTCAATTCTAATATTTAAACCAATAAATGGCCGTTGTTGTTATTAAATAGATGGAATAACATTTTTTTTTCTGTTTTGTTTTGCGTACAGGGTTCATCAATCTGGATTGTGGAGGAGAGGGGAAATAAAAAGATACTCACTTAATACATTGGACATCCGACCAACATTGCATTGAGGCAGGGCAGAAACAAAACATTCAAGAAGCTGATATTATGGGAGAAATAGAGTGGGCCCAGACACAACTTCGTTTTTTCCCTCGAGGGAAACGAAATTGTTACAATTTACCTGCAACGCAGGGAAAGAAATACATAATCCGCGCCTCCTTTTTATACGGGAACTATGATGGGCAACAGTCGCAACCATATTTTCAATTGTTTATAGATGCTAATCCTTGGGTTTCCGTTATAATAAATGATACGTGGGTTCCCGTTACCAAGGAAGCGATTGTCATGGCGAGGAGTAAGTCAATCAACATTTGTGTTGCTCGCAGCGGTGATGATACTCCTTTCATTTCATAGTGATTACTACGAAAAGATTACTCCATTCTCCTTTACCAGAGCAGAGATTTTGGGTCATTGTCAAACTCACCTATAAGGTATGTTCTCTCCTCATCTGTATTGGGCTTTCTCCAGATAGGTTTAGGCGGCATTTCTATTCAATCATCCTTGTGTTTCATTATACAATCAAAACCTTATATGTTATTTTGATTTTTTGTTGTGTGTTAGAAACATCTCAAATATTCAATCAGCCTTTTTTTTCGGTTGCTTTATTTTTTATTTTGATATTTTTGGTCCTTATTTCAACTTAATCTAAGATAAATGTTTTATATGATCATTTGTTAGAATTTTAATGATATCACGGCCATCTTTAAACTAGGAGCATGATTGAAAGATTTATCGTCTGAGATAACGCCACAATAAAACTCGTTGAAGATGGGGGAAAAATCACAGCTGTGGATGAAGATCTTCCAATTCAGTCTAACAGAAAAACCCATAATGTCGTGAAAATCTCACTATGTCATCTTTCAATCATAAAATGTCATGTGGTCCTCGTGATGTACCATGAACGCTTTTTTAATAGTAAATAATTTTTATACATAAAGAAAGAAACAATAACAAACCAAACCAGGGGATTTGGGGTGTTAGGAAAGCCATTATCTTGCAGGTGTGTTCAGCCAGTCAATGGTTAAATTGAACCCGAATATGCCATTTGATTCTTCAAATACCATAACTTTAGTCTCGGGCTAGCATTCAAATTCATTCATATAAATAGTCAAATTGACTTTACAATAATAATTGAAAGTATAGCCAATCAGCCTTTCTAAATGATGGAATTAAAGCAATGAACTTGATCTTTCATCTCTAATTCATCTTTAATTAATTCAAAAAGATGAGAAATATTCACTATCTTATACACCTTCCTAAGATTAAAATATAAAGAGTCCACACATTTTTAGTTATTAAATCTGCACACATTTTTAGTTATTAAATTTGCAAGAATATTAAAGTAATGTATATAACATATACAAACCAAATAGATGTAAATTCATTTCTTAATTCCTATATCAATTAATGATTTCATTCAGTGAAGATTTTTGACTTATTTAATAGTTTATTAATAATATTATTTACCATCATTTTTAAATTTAAGAAAAATAATAATAATTCAATATTAATGACAAAACTATTGAAAGATTTGATATATCAAAATTAGTTATATCATATTATTTGAAAAAAATCAATGATATGAACAAATATAAATAAAATTATATCTTAAGAATTATAAACAATTTTTATAAAATTAAATATTTTAAATTGTAATAAGAAACTCCATTAATATGAATATTAACATAATTTAATTGTAAATAAATATTTAAAATAATTGAGAGAAAGCATTGATTAATCTAGGGCTATAAAGAATAAGCATAACATAATTATTAGAACAAGGCTTGAAGAATATTTCCCTCATTTATAGTTATATATTTTATTGTTTAAAGATATGATAAATAAGGCAAATTCGAACATTAGTGATAGTAAAAGTATTTTTTTATTTTAAACATTATTGTTTTTTTCAATTAAATAATCTCCAATTTTTTACTAATTGCATGTTGCTTTTAGGATGAAATAATAATTGTGAATATAAGTGAAGACTAATTTAGCCAATAAGGTTTAATGTGCTCTTTATAAAAAAATAAATATAAATTATTTTATAATGAATATAAATTATTTTATAATGAATATAAATTATTTTATAATGATTGACTGATCATCCTATAAACTACTAGTACAATAAATTTTGAAAAACAAATTAAAACATTCTCTTTAAAACTTTTACAGTGTTAACATAATTAAAGGTTATATATACATCTTCACCTTAAATTATATTCAATTAAATAATATACATCTTCACTTTAAATTATATTCAATTAAATTTTTAAATAATAAAAAAAAAATAATTGATTATCTTTTGTTATAACATTATAAGCTAATCTATAAACCTATAAAATAACACTTATTAATATTCTTATTAAATTGAATGATTATAATAAGATTGATTATTCTAATAAATTTTATCCCTATTACATCAATCACAAATATTTGTAGGGTGAATAATCTATTATATTATAAATTATTCTTGAGAAAGAAAAATAAATCAACATTACGATGGATTTTAAATTTGAAAAAAAAAAAATTATTAAAAAAAAGAAAAGGAAATCACTTTTCAAATAGAAAAAAAACTTATCATATAAAAAAATTGAGTATATGAATCAAGATTGAGATAATTATAATTATCTTTCCAAAATTCAATATTCTTACTATATCCTATTTCCAAAGCCAATACAACATCCATAAATTTGTATGAATGTATTCATACTACATTAAAATATATGACCATAACTTTGTTGATTGTAATCATACTACATTAAAATATATGAGTGCCTTATATTCAATATCTAGTAGTAGATGGATGAGTATGAGTCACATATCAATAAAAATATTAAAAATATATCCATTTTGACAATGATGTTTTATATTCATTTATCTATTTTCATTAAATTTTGAAAATCATAACAATATTGGATAGATGTAAAAAAATTATTCATATCCTAGCTTTAGATTAAGGAGTAATTATCGACTCCCATTTAACCATTTGTTTATTCATGTGATTTTCCAATTCCTTTTCAAAGAACTTTTTGGATGTATTCAATCATTTTTTCTTCACATAGATTGGAGAGTCAAATCTGTCATAAATTAATATATTAGTATTGCCTATTAAATTTTATTGATGGTTTCACAACAAACATACTTTAGATAGGCCATCTTTTAGTCTATTTATAAAATCACCTATTAAGACTTTTATATTAAATCTCTCGGGTCAATTGACAAAAAGGTTGTGTAAATAATTCTTAAAGATATTTGAAGGTAAAATCGTCTTCTTAAAATTTAAATAATGTTTAATATAGTCCTTTCATCAATATGTAACAAATAATGAGTTGATTGATGCCCGTTGATTTTTATTGTTGAGGATATAGAAAAAATATTAGAAATACTTCAAATAGCAGTAGTGTTTTTTTTGAGCTTGACCAAATAAAAACAATCATTTAAAACTAGAAGAGATTAACGATAATTTTTTCCAAAAATAATAGTGATTTTATAAGAATTATTTAAAAGTAATTTAAATTAATTATCTTTTTAAAAAATTATTTTACTAAAATTATTTATCAATATATTAATAGAAAAAATACTCTTAATTTAATTTAATTTTTATATATATATATATATATATATATATATATATATATATATATATATATATATATATATAATTATAATTTTCAGTGTTATAAAAAAGTGGTCAAAACTAAATAAATTATTATTCCCTTAAATTAGTAAAATATTCTAAAATATTTTAAATTTCAATTAGGGACATGCCATTTTACTATCAATTGGAGTAGGAATTGGGTGCCTATGCATTGTGTGATCGTTAGAGGGGATAAAAGCTCATTTTATTTTTACTATTTTAAAAAAAATATCGATCATATTTTATGTTTTAAGAATACGTATAAGAATCAAATTAAAAAATATATATTTCAAGAACTCATAAAACATTTTAATGAAAAAAAATTATTTAAAATTTATTATTGTTATTTGTTTGAATCTGATTTCCAAAATTAAATACAAACATTTGTCTCAAATCAATTAGTTCTTAACAAGGATGAGATGACCCAACAACAAAAAACACAAAATATGATTTAAGAAAAGTTATTTTCTTAGTAAGACAAATAAATAATATGAAACATATGAAAACATTTAAGTGTTATTAGAGAAAAGACAAATTTAGAGCTAACGATTGTAATAATTCATTCTTCAAATTAAAATATTTTCAATGAAACATTTCAATAAAAGAAATGAAGTTTGAATTGACAACTTCATTACTTCATTCTTTTTATTAAAAATCTTTTGAGTGAAGAATTTTGATTGAATAAATGACTAAAGCACTATATAATAAGTATGATATTCTTATACAAATTCATATATGAAAAATGGTTTTGTAAGAAACCCATTAACTTTATATATATTGTACAAAGTATAATGTAAATCGGAAAATGAAAAGCTTGATTGAACACCAAATATTTAATGAAGAAGAAAGAGACAACCTATAAGGAGATCTTTACACCAATAATAAATATGGAGACCTTTATACTTGTGTTCTCATCTACAATGTTGTTTGGATAGAAAAGACCTTAAGACTTGTGTTATAAAATTCACTAGATAGGTGTAGAGAGTACATCGCACAATGAAGATCTTCATGAAATTTTCTAAGCAGAATGTTATCTTGTAATAAAAAGTTAATAAGATGGTTTTGAGATACGTGCATGTTTAACTTTACAATTTAGACTTATATATATATATATATATATATATATATATATATATATATATATATATATATATATATATATATATATATATATAATTTCCATTAAACATGATGCACATATACACATAAGAGAGGCTTCAGAAATGTTTCTTCGAAAGAAGTAAAAGACATTATCTAAAGAATAGTGGTTATCATAACAACATGATGATTAAGTAAACCTAAAATCTTTACTTTTTATTTTGTAAAATTTAAATGAAAAAATATTAAATTTATAAATGTTAAAGTATAATAAAACTTAGAATTTACAATTTTTATTTTAAACAAAAAATTAATTTTTCTAAAAAAAAAAAATTTAAGAAATTTATATATAGATATATATATATATATATATATGAAAAAATAGTAAACATTTGGTGATTTTATTTTATTTAATGAAAAAATATCGATATTGGAATTCTCTAATTATTCCTTCCTCTCTCTCTCACACACACATATATACACAAAAAATTTACAAAAATAATAATAAGAAATTTAGGTGACATTAGATTATGTCCCAAAGATGAGTTTAGGGCAAAAACACCTATCTAATATATAATATGATTTTAAGAATGAAATTTAATTTATTATTAATTTATTTTTTATTTTTGAGGGAGGGGGGGTGATGATTAAAGGTGACTTTAAGATGAATTAAAAGTAACATAAATTTTAAAGACTAAAGATTTAAAACATAAAAGTAGGACAAAAGCATTTTAAATATTAATATTTTCATCGATAATAATGAAACTTAAACATTGAAAATTAAAGCTTTGTGACAAGTAAACATTTATCAAATTCTAAATTTAAAACCCTGTGTTCAATTAATTGAAACGTTGTATTATTAATAGAAAACTACATTTATTCTTAAAATTTTAATTGAGCATTTAAAATTGAATATAAAAATAAAATAAAAAAGAAAGAAAAAAATAAAAAAATCAGTTTTAAACTCCTCAATATTATTTAAACATTTTACAATTACAAAATAAATAAAAAATTATACTTTCACAATTCATATAAATCAAATCTTAAATTTTTAAAATAATATTATTTTTATTTATTTACTTAAAATATTTACAAACATAATAACCAAAAATCCAATAATTATAATTATTATTTTAATGTCTGAAGTATGACCTTTAGTGCTCTCGAACACTACGTTCAAAAAGTAATACTAGTATCAAAACAGTACATAGGGCTGGCTGAAGATTCTATGTGACCCTCCTTTTGTAGAGGTGGCCACTCTAGATCCAAGTGAAAATATTTTATTTTTCATTTAAATTGTATAATCCATATTCCCAAAAATAATATGAACTTTGAAATGAGATTCCACTTCCTTTAATTAATTTATTTTTAACTGAATTCTGGAGGTCTTTTGCAGTATAAGAGAAATAATATACTCACTATCATTACTAAACTGCTTTGAAAGTTGCAGATTCTTTAGATTCAACAATTGAATAATTTGAAATACTCAAGGGTATCAGATTTCAACCTGTGCGTCGCTTAGATTCTATGAATAACCGTATTAGCGCAACACAACCATGCTTGTCAGATATATTTTCTATAATTTCACATCTTAATGATAAATGAAAGCCTCGCGGGTTTAAAATGATTCTTCTGTTATTTCTCATTTTCTGTTATTCGTTATTGACAACACATGCATTCCCTTAATGTGTTCTTATTTTAACTCAAGTTTACTTTTGGAAAGTGAGTATACACTTCAGAATCTACTATACATTTTATATAGTTAACGCACATCTAATTTTGGTTTCAATTGTATAATCCATATTCCCAAAAATAACATGGACTTTAGATTGATATTCCACTTCCTTTAATTTGTTCTTCTGTTATTTCTCATTGTCTGCTATTCGCTACCGATAGCACATGCATTCTCTCAATGTGTTCTTATTTTAACGCCAGTTTACTTTTTGAAAGTGAGTATACATTTTAGAATCTACTGTACATTTTATATAGTTAACGCAAATCTAATTTTTGTATTTGGCTTCTTCAGTAGGTACGATTCCAGTTTATGTTTTTTAATTCTACTCTCAAACAAATTTTTATATCAAGATTAATTTAAAGTCGCAACGACAAGACCAACGAGGCACTGTTTCGTTGAATGAATTCAGTAGTTTATTATTTATGGTACATTTTTGTAAGTTTGTAATTTTATAGTGCCCCTCCCAGTTTAACTCTTGCATAAGCTATTAATGCATGTGCTAATTAGGATTGGACGTGCGGATTGTGTTATATCATTAATTAATGTTGGGCTTGCTTTTTTTTCCTTCCTTTTTTTTTTTCTATTATATATAATTTGATTTACTTTGATTAAAAGAGAAGTTGTCACCTTATTAATCTTGAAGGATAAATTAATGGAATCATTTTGTTTTAATTTTTGATTAAAGTTTGTTTACTAGATTAATCAAGATTTAGTATTTTTGTTTATGAATTTTGTTGTTGTTCTGCATTAATTAATTTGTTCATTTTCTTAACAAAAATCATAGAAAATGGTAATTATCTATGTTTTGATTGATCAAGACCGTTTACATGTTATTTAGGCACAAATCAATGATGTCATCAACATGGACTTCGCACATAAAAAGGTATTGAGGCAACAATGATTAAATCTATGTGGATATCTACTGGAGAATACAAACTATTTGAGGTATTAAATGACACAATGGCTGGTCATATTACGTATAGTGAATATTTAACTGTTAGTCATTCTGTACAAAAGAACTAAATACACATTTACGTTAAAAAATTACCTATTGTATTTGTTTTACACATTTGCAATAACTGGTACATGAAATGATTTAATGCATTTATCCAATCTAAACAATTATGTTCACTATGCATTGCAAATTATTAGAGTGATCTTGTGCAGTGGATAGTTAAGTTCATTTACCTACATTATTTTTATGTTGTGTTGTAGATAGATGTAGTTTTGTTTTAAAAAATTATCTATAAAAAAAGACAATTGAAACTGCTTGAGTCAGTTACTAGGCAGTCATCTTTGTTGTTGGTGCACTTTTGAATATGTTCATTTTGTTGTGCAGTGGATTGATTTTGCTTTGAGTTAAACAGTTAACATGTAATACCTCATAAAATTATCTTTTGCAAAAGTTTATATATTAAACATTCATTTATATCTTTTGCATATAATATTCTCATTAGGAAGTATGTATCCTTTCATATTTGTTGCAACATCAAATTTTATCTTCTATTTGCACTGTCAAACTCTATTTAAGAATGCCTAGTAAACCAAATCATTGCTATAAAAAATATAAGGTTATATTAAAAATATAGTTACGTTAAACACAAAATTCATAATTAATTGTCTTTTCTTAAGGATCATGCCTCTAATGTTTTTGTACATTGAATTTGTATTAGTACATTTTTATTGTGCTATATGTCTATCCTGTTCTTTTAACTTTATCCAAGAAATTAAACTTGTGCACATACTTATTTCTAACATCATGGATCCATGCACCATTTTTATCCATATTTACAAAATAATATGTGGACAACAATAACATTAATCTAATCATTAATATCAACCTATTTCTAAGGCTAAAAATGTATGAACATTTACCAGCTTATTGATTCTTCCATTTTTTAACTTTATCTTTACTCTTTCTCTACCCACAATCATGTAAATGCGATTTTGATGTTGTGAGATACACATCTCCATCTCCATCAATGGAGACCTTTTCATGTCAGGATTATGCAACATATGTGTGTTTGGCCTTTACCACCATTCTCTATTAAAAATTGTTATTGAAATGACCCATTTTTCCATATTTCTAACACTTCTTCAAGGATATATCTAGAGTCCTAGATCTGACTTTATAACTCAAGTAATTATCCCCAATATTTTATTTTCCTCTTTATTGGAATTGAACTTGCATGGACATGGTGTCATTCATTTGATACATTTCCATATACCTTCACCTTATTCCCTTTAATAACAAAGTTGTGACTAAATATTTCAATTTTATTTTCTATATGGTACTACTAATTACCATCAATAGAGTATCCCATGAGTTTGGATTAAAAAACAACAATGTGATACACATTTATTCACCATAAATGTTGACATCTATGGATGACACCTAACTTATATCATTGTTCAAGTTATTCAAGTTCTTTGCAACTAATTCATGGTTATTCAATTTAAATTGAAATAGATTATTTATAATAAATAGTAAATGTTTACCAAAAACTTATCCTAGTAAAATATACCCAAATTATCCCAATGACTTTTCACATAATTTTAGTTGAAAAATCTAGTAGCACTAAATTTAATAAAAACAATTTGTTATAGTTTATAGATTTCATATCAACTTTGTCCCATTATTCAAGTTTAATTACTATAGGTGTTATGTCTATTATATAAATATACCAGTCTTCTTATGCCAAGAGATATTTCATATTGAGTTTCCAGAACTAAGAATTATAACCATTGAGATTATCAATCTTTATCCTAGTGTATTGACATATTTTTTTGTATAAATTTATTATGTAGGGATACCACTTCAAGTAAACTATCTAACAAAAAAATTCAAACATCTAAAAATATTACAACTAAGATCTAATACCAAATGTTGGGAATAATCATGTGCACCATAAACTAAGACATATGCTAGATATGTTATTATAATCTTACATATAAAAAAGATAAAAAAATAATAATAAATTTAAAAATGATTTTACCTAGGAAAACCATTTAAACCAAAAAATCCAACACAATAACCTTCCTTATTATTAAAAAAAGAAAAAGAAAACCTATTTTACAATGTTACAATAGGTCTCAATATATGGTTCCCTTTCATATAAAAATTTAATATATATTATGATTACCACACTTTAGCATGTGTATTAAACATTAAACACATACATATTTCTTGGAATAACTATTCATTTATCTATCACCCACTTGTTAATGCCCACACAATAGGGTAATTTGATTTCACCAATTTCTAAGCCAAGTGATCAATGTGTAATGCTCATCAATATATCTATGTTAGAGTGTCATAAGGACATTACTAACACTTCTTAATTATGATAATTATAATTATATAAGTGCTTGAAATTCCTTAAGTTAACCTTCATTTCTTGATATCTTTCACAACTCCTTACAACATCACAATGTGACTTAATAATTAAAGTCCAGTTCACAATATTTTAATGTAGAATTAAACTTGAAGAGAGACATAATCAACTTTACCAACATTACTACACACTAAAAATCTTTCACAATTATAATAGGTAGTCTCCATGCAACCATGAGTAACTATCTATGTTTTCATAATGAATATGCACTCAGTGTTTATACATAATCCTTATGCAACTTTTACCATTCACACAATCATCATTATGTAGATCAATGAAAAGTTAAGGCAATTATAGACATCATTATCTGATTATAAATGCATGTTGTATTCAATTTAATTTAAGATTCACAAGTGTTGATATACACATTATCGTACCTTGAAATATAGTTGAAAGATAAAACTAAGGAATAATATACACAAAATTCAATGGGACAACATGTTGGACCAACTAAGACTTAGAAAAATTCCCTAAAATTAATTTTATAACTTTCTAGGAGTATCTAGGGTGGTACATGGGAAAAGGAATTTTCAATATGTATGTTCTCAAACATTATGTATTGAATGCATTTATTATCATTGGACAAGAGTGCATATAATTTTATGTTATAATAAATCCTAATTCAAGGGATAATAGTATGACTCCCAACATGAGGGTAAAGTGTACCAAAATATTTAAATGTGTGCACATAGATGATCCTAAAGGTATTAAATATGCCTAGACATATAGTCACACACATTTCAATAATGCACATAATCATGTATAAGGATCTTAATTTTTCACAATATAAGACACTTACACATGCCATAGATTAAGAAGATGCATAGTACAAGGTTGAGACTAGGGATCCATATCTTGGTGATTTCCTACATATAATGACTCCAAGTTACTTTTATGAGTCACAAGTTATTTTGTTTTAGTATCCTCATCTCTAAATAAGGGAATAATTAGGTATTAAATCAAATATAATAGAGTATAAGAGGTGGTTGGGATTTAATAGCCTTAAAGATTATTTTTTTCAATTTCTTGAACAAGATCCATTTTTATAATGAACATAGTAAAACTCATTCATTTGATCTTTACAAATATAAATATTGAAATCCAATTATTATATTCACTAAACATTCCCTATTTCACAAAAAAAATTAGATAAATTATACACATCATTGTAAACTAAAAAATACTTTCATAAAAATATTTCTATTTATTTATATTTTATCTCTTTTCATAAAATGCTATGATAGATATCATGTCTTATTCTCTGTGATAGACTGATCCTTCTAGTTACTCAAAATATTTTGATTGACAAATTATGTTATTATATGGTTTCATGGATGATCGAGCTATATTTTTAAGCCAATTAAGTGTTTCTAAGGTTGATTCGAGCCTTCTAAACAATAGATACCAATCCCTTCAAATTTGATTTAGAGGCCCTACTTGTAGGTGGGTTACTAATCGTGTTTGTGTGTAGTTTAAAAATATGCTTTTTTTGGTAAGTGAATTTTTCATCCATGCTCCTATTGTAATATCCACCCCTTGGTCAATAAAACTACAATCTATCCATAACTCTACTACTTCTAGTCTACTTTGTGCATGTCAGGTGAGCCACCAATTCAAGCGAGGATGTGGTAGGGTTGGGGCTTAGTCTTCAACTAGTCTTGCACCACCATTTAATTTAGAGTTGATAGTAATATGAAGGATAACTTAGATAATATGTTATAAGGGATACTTTGGCTTAAGGTCATTATAGGAAGCAATATGGTGGCACAACAGACCATTCTCCAAGGTAAGATGTACATTATCTTTGGGGTCTTGATAATGTATGATTCATGGGCCTCATTGAGTGTGGAGTGCATCCTTAAGGCTAGATATATGAATGGTAAGGGGTTTATACCATATATATGATTAATATAGGTAGATATATCAAAATAATTTGGCATTACATTTAAGAGGCCCATTTTTATGATAGTATTCTTCTTTGTCTCAACTCTCTAAGGAGGAGGAATTTCAAGGTGAAACTTGGTCATATTCGGATTGTTAATAAAACATTTTAGATCAGAGTAATAACTAAAGTATACCATTCCTAGATGAATGAAATGTGGGTGAACTTAGTTTCCCAAGAAAGGGTTGTGGGTTATTGTCAAAACTTTGTTAAAGGTTTATTTACTGGTTGGTTTCACTATGTGGGCTAATGGGCTTGTTTTAGGTTTTGGTACTTTGTTTTGGTTTCAAGATCTATACAAAACCTCTTTGATGTTTGGTTTTTGGATCTAATAAAAAACCCTTGAAATCAGAGCTGAGACAAGTTTAATAATAATATGTTGGTTGTTATCTATTATTCTATTAGTAGGGTTTGTACCCCTATTGGGTAGAGTTGTGTTTACCTTAGTTTTTGATTTTATATTTTATTGTCTCTTTGGGTATTTGGCCCAATTTTATCTTGGTATCCATGAGATGGGTCGGTTTTGTGGTAGGGTGTTGTTTTTTTCCTAATCTATAGCATTTTCATTTTTGTCTCGATGTTTAGGCTAGAATGATCTATTGTTTTGTATTTTTTCAATATTTAGTATATCAAAATCATTATAACTGGGTATGGGACCTATCAAAACCCTTAAATCTATTTCATAGATTTGGATTAAAAGAGTTTATCCTCAATGGAAAAAATAAATATTTTTTATTCACTTGATGGGTCACAACATGATCACAAAGATACAAGGTGATTATATGTTTTAGTAATATGATCCACATGGCCAACCTCACAAGGTTTGCATGGATTTTATAAATTAGTACTGAGTTATTTTATAATTGCATTACTACCATATATACACTAATTAGTAACAACTCATTTTTATACTCAAATTACAACCACCACCTTTTCTCATTCACTCTTGTTTTAGATTTAAAGGTCCCATAAGAGATAAATTAATAAATAATAGTCAAATTAAGCTATAAAATATATATATATTAAAAGAAAAATGGTTTTCAAATGAATTACAAATATATATTCATAAAGGAAATGAAACAACCATATATCATTATGAGGATAGAATAATCTCACATTAAAATAGTATTCTCAAACCTATGGTTATTTTAGGTTGAATAAGTTTCAATGGATTGTAGTAAAATGTTTAATAACAAATACTCATGCATATATAGTTGAGATATTTAACCCAATATGAGTCAATAAACCCCATAAAACCATCCTTTGCCTTAACCACCTCTCATAATGCCTAGGTAGAGGCCTCTAGCTTTTTAGCAATACTATAAAACAAATAGACACAAATAAATAGAAAATTCAAAGATATATTATAATCCTCTTAACACATCCTGATAGATCATAAAAGATGGGTAAATATAAAATCAAGGATAGGATTAATGTGAAAATAATTAGATATTATATCCACTATTTGTGAATGTAAAAACCATAAGGAGAAAATTTGCCACAGTAAACAAGATTCACATATCAATGAATAGGGCCACATCCTTTAACAAAATGGAAAAGTCATGAAATGAAAATATTCAAACATGGTGAATGTAAATAATAAAATAATATCCTTTAATTATTAATTAAATCCACATCTTTCAACAAAAGGGGAAAAGGATCATAAAATAATAATGAAAAATACCTTAACAGGGTTGTGATTCTTCTGTGTAGCCCATGCAATCTATTCTTAAAATTCATCGTGTTCCCACTTTCTGATCTTAGAATGAAAATTTCCTTATACAAAATTTTATAACTAAATAAATCTATTTTGGGTGATCTCATCATTTGAACCAATGGGACACTCTTATTCAAGATGTTGCATTCTATATATAATTATTTGTCTCTCTATAAATTTTTTGTAGCTAGTTTCTCTTGGAACCGCTTGTTGTCATATTTTTAAAGTCATATTAAATGAGATATGGTGATCCCCGTATGATTCTAAATTAAATATTTAATATGTATGATTCCTTCTTTACTTCATATTAAGTTATGTTAGACTTTAATGTTAACTATATTAATTTCAAAAGTCCCCTTTTTTATACTATTTTCACTGCACTTGTATTTTCATTGCTTAGCAACCACCTGTGATCTCCTCTCAGCTTTTATTGTGAGCTTTATTTTACTGTTCAATTTCTTATTTAATATTGGTTAAGCTATATACTCTGTGTCTACCATTTCTTTAATGGCTTGATCAAGTGGACTTCCGTTGTATTTTAATTTGATATGTATTTGTTCACTATGACTTCCACTACATAGCTTATGGTTCACTTAATGGCAATTCATAATTATCATTTAGATGGATACCCATTTTATTTTTTATTTATAATATATTTGACATTTTTCAATTTATCACATTTATTCCTTGGTAGAAATGAAGAATATTTTTATTACTTTATGGTTATGTTAAGAATAATCCCCATTGAAACATAATGTGTACATTTATATTTAGCCCACTTTGACATAAGTTTTTAAATGTCCATTTTGGCCATGTGCCAATTAATCCATCTGCATAATAGGTTACTACCTTCACTAATCCCACTATTATGTATACTCTATGTGGTTATCCTCTACTAGATCTCCCATTCTAACCAAATCAAATAATATAACTTTTTGATGAACTCAATATAAACCCTTTATAACTTATTCATATTGTTGGTATATAAATAATATCATAACATAACCAAAAAAACTTATTTCATGTACATAAACATGACTCATCACATTAAATATATAGTATGTTTAGACACATAAATTAACATTTAGGATATAATGATTCATCTATGAACATTCATTTAGATATCTCTCAACCTATCCTAGGGCCCTTTAATCGCTTTTGACTAGATTGCACATGGAAGACTCACATTTATAAGGTTATTGATGACCCTAGAGTGCACTTGTCTATCATGATATTAGTCCTATCCATCACCTAGTCCATGATAAACCATTAACACCATTATTTTTCCTCATTATTCAACAATGCCCCATTGGATAGGAGTGACCCACTCTATTTCCTGAGTCCCTTATCTTGTCTTACCATTAAATAATGATTATTTTTCAAAATTTAAAGTTACGAAAAGGTGATCCTATGTTCTTAATAATCCTAATCATAATGTATTTTGAAAATAATACTATATAAACACATTCAAACTATTTTTATCACAATAGTCTTACACACTAAAAAACACCATAATTCATATTGCACATTGAGATAAATTTATCTATTTCTCTTAATTCTAAGACATACAACATTACTATCTAAAAGCTAAAGTTTGAGTACACCTCCAAGGTCATAATTAATTCTAAAGTCACTTATTCATACTAAAATTCCACCAGTTATCCACAAACCATCATACCTTTGGAGAATACATGAAGTTTGATCCCTCTTTAGAGAATTGGCATGCAAAGAACACTCAACACATGGGTTGTTGAGTTCATGCCAAACTTTAGCCACTAATCAATTTTTATTTTATATATTTTTATTGGTCTTCACATATCAAGGATATAGGGTTTTGATGTAAAATCATTCACACAGTGGTCTCTACAATTGAGTGAAAGCTCCTACACATGATGAAACATACAAATGAAGGTGAACAAAGAAAAAAACCTAAACCCTCCTTGTATATTTTAAAAATCCATCCATGTAGATGAAAAGATCAACCTACACTCATATTTATCTCTAGTCACTATTATTCGAAGTTTTATTCAATTACAAATCAAGTTTCACAGTCAATAAACCTAGTCACTCTACCAATTTCAGCTCGTGAGTCATCCTATATCATTATTTTATAGATAATCCTACATTTATATATTTCATTTTCTATATTTATTAATTTTACAAATATAGTTAGTTTAAAACTAGTGAATGTTTGATACTACAATCTCACTCTTCCTACTTTTTCATAGTAATTTGTCATTTAGTGTAATCAACATTTCTATGTTTTCCCTAAACTGATAAAACATATTGGTGAACCCACATTTTATCTAAATTTAGTTCAAACCCTATCTTAAGTTTTCATCATATTTTTGTCTTTCCATTAAGGTTATAGATCTTTGTTTTCTTGATTTTTAAATTAGTCATGCCTCAATTTACAAACCCTAAATTTTCATTATGGTTTCCTTCTAAAATTTTATAATTTTAGGGTTACAAATTCAAATCTAATTTTGATATCATGTTATAGTGTTTGCTAGCATTCATGTTTTTTTCCTCTCTTGTTCTCCTTTTAGTCTTCAAAAACTTATGGCTAAAAAATAATCTCCTCTTCCTTTTAACCTTTAAGAGATTGATAGATACTTTCCCTATAACTAAGTCAATGTTTTCACTACTCCAAGATTTGAGGTAGCCCATTATATAGTGCCAAAAAAAATGTAACCAACCAACTCTTCTTCAAACCCCTCCACATCTCCTATAAATGGTGTGTACATGCATATTCAATATCAAGTACCTAGGATTTTTTATTGTGAATCTCTCAAGAATAAAATCACCTTTATGAATAAGTTAACGAAACATTTACAATAACAAAAATAGTGTTTCAATTCAAATATCACATTATTAGAAAATCAAATCACATATGTAAAGAATCTAGAATATGCTAAATTAATCATGTATTTACACCTTGATCTTGAATTTTTTTACCTGACACGACTTCATGTCAAAGTGGGAAATTAAAATATAATGCATCTAAAAATTGTGATTCAAAAAGTATGCAAATGGAGGATAAGAGTTCAATTTAGATTCTAAGGGAAATGAATAGAAAGATATTGATGAAAATAAGTCCATTACATCCTCTAAGGAAAAAAAAATTACTATTGATCACATCATAAAATGCATGGGCATCATATAAATATTTTTTTAGCTTTTAATAAAAAAAATAAGATAATTGATAGTGGTGATCCTAAAATTGATGCCTCAATTGAGCAACCCATAGTGGAACAATTTCAAGTAGAAAAAGTGACAAAATCATAATTAGTACAAAAATAGTTATGAAAGGAAAAATCAAAGTAAGAAAATATTCAACAAGGTATGTTAGAGAAAGAAATCTTACAGAAGGCACTAGATGAAAAATAAAAATTACAAAAGGATTAGTTTGGAAGTAAAGGATACAAAATGATCAAGAACATAAGTTTCAAAATCAAAATAGAGATAATTAAAAAATCATTCTTAAAAGAGGGTTTCTAACAAAAGAGTCTCCAAAGTAATAAATTATAAGAAAACCAATATTAAAAGTGTGGTTTCAAAGGAGTCAACTAAAAGGTCTTCATAATTCCTAGAGCCTTTTATTTGTAATCCCCTCATAGATGGCTAGAAATGCACAAATGGTGTGATATATAACACTATTGAAATGAATTATTGTCACACGACACTCTTAAAATTTATTGTATATGGTAATGAACATTTGGATAAGAATAATTTATCTAAATAATGTATTGGATCTATCGACTTACCTTACAAAGTTGGGATAAAAACAAGTTTAGTGGTATTTCATGTATGTCTTAAGATGATCTAATATATTGTTTAATTATGAAAATCATGGATAATGGAAATGGATGGAAAATGGGTCAGGATGTTAACAATTTCATGTTTGAACATGGAAGTACAATGATCATAATTTAAATTAAATATAGAGTTTATTCAAATTAAGAGAAAGAAATAGGAAGAATGTCTTCAACTAGTACACACATAGATACAAGTAAAGTCATGTCATTAGAGGCACATGATACAATGATCATGTTAGGAGTTTAGATTTTGCATCATGTTAGTTTTCGTATTTATCGAAAGCTAAATAGTAAATGGTTAGAAATTAGTAATTCGGTAAGTAGAATATTGTTATATAACAATATTATGATATAGGTTATAATATTTTTTTTCGAAGATATATTGTTTATATTATTATTACAATATATTGTAAATAGGTTTGCATAATTATAAGGGTGAGACAATGCTGGAGAAAATTTAAGAATGGGGTTCCTATATATAAGTAACTCATGTATTGATTATTCAAAGAGTGAAATAATATAGTGTGTGGAATAATATACTAATAGTGTTTGAAATATCTCTCACTGTATGTTTGGCTCCATTGCATGAGTTAAACCTGTATAATGATTCTTTAATACCTATCATTGGTATCAAAGTTAGTTGGTATTACACATGTTATGGATTCTAGATGAAATTATATAAAGGAGATAATGCAAATATTCAATGATGAATCAAATTATCAACTATTTTCTCTTGCATAAATCTATCATAAAATTCATGTTTTTTTATCTCAGTGAAAAGCATGAATATGTGAATGTGCATTAGTTCTGTCTAATTTATTACTATGTCAGTCTTTAGTGCATCAAATCAAATGTTATTCAATGGTGTGTTGACAATGTTCCACACCATATTGATTCACCATTACAGTTTTAAAAATCTATAATTCTTCCTACTTGCATCTATGAAGGTATGTGTGTTGTCTATGCAGTCTTCGTGCCAGATCTGTGCATGAGCATCTACACAAACATCAATATTGTCATGCCTACCATATAATAAATAAAGGATCACTTGGGTTTTCATGAATAAATTTATTCTTTAAGTGAATCTAGTCATGTTGATAAGTGTACCACCAAACGGGTAGATGCACAAATTTGGGGGACAAAAAAATGTAACACAATAAAAAATAGGAAGCATTTTTTTGTAAAGGGTGCCATTTAAAAAAAAATACAAGAATGAGGTTGGGTCGGTCCCAAACCTAAAGGGAATATATCTTTTATATTCCAAAGGGTGCATGTCTTTTACAATCCAAAGAGTGTACACCCTTTACAGTCCATTTAAGAGTTACCATTTAGAAGATAGTTTTTCAAATTCCATTCCAATCAATACTTAGTTTTCAAAATTTCAAGATTATAAGGTATAATGTGAAATGAGGTTAAAAATCATGTTATATGTGTAATAGATCTATACCATTGATTATGGCCCATATTTTACCAAATTGAGTATGTCCTACCTACTTTACCTTCTTGAATATGCACTACCCAATCGAATACCCAAGTTTGAAGGTGGATTATAAAATAATTTTTGGGTTTTTCAATCAATGGTTCTATCAATATGCATAAATGACTACATTATATCATGTAATTTGTAACATACCTATAGTCATGATACGGGTTTATATATAGATTGTATTCTAACATTTAAAAATATATATGGGTTTGTACGTAGGTTTAATTATTATTTTTTTATAAAAAATTATGGGTTTGTATAGGAGAAAGTATATTTTAGAATATATAATTGTTTTTTTAATGTTAGAGTATTATTTATAATTATTAATCAATTTGTACATAACATACCTCATCATAGACTATATACATATCATCACAAATTACCTTATAAATGTTTTAATATTAATAAAAATATTATAAAATTTAGATCTCAACAATCTACACATTGTCAACTATTCTGTTAAAAAAATTGATTTTCATGAAGTTAAGGTAAAAAAAATGTGTTCGTATACTTGCAGTTTCAATTTTCCATATTGAATTGTAAAATTATTTAAAAATTATATATATAAAAAAAATTAATAAAAAATATTCTCAACATTCTTCAACATTTCAACTATCTATATATGTAATTTCATACAAAAATTCAATCGTTTACTCAAAAAAAGTGTGTTTGTACACATGCTCTCTCTTTATCTTTCTACAAAAAATGAACAACCTAATTTTATAAATATATAAATTTGCATAGTTTTATCATTTAGGTATTGGAAAAAAATATATATTTAAAAACTAAATTCAAAATGTCACAATTCAATTTTTAATGTCATTTTCAAATTCCTTTTCTAAGTGTCTCTAACATTCTCTCCAAGTTCAACTATTGTTATTTTGAAAAAAAAGGTGTCACTTTATAACCCCCATTTTGTCCCCCATTATCCTACATCTACCAAAATATAAAGCATAGATAGCCTTCTATGATCAAAACCATAGCATTATTCTATGTCGAATCATAAATCTCTATCAATGTATTGCTTCCTTTTAAATTATGTTGATCAAGCTCAGTATTGTTGAATATTTTGTTCCATCTCCACGAATTCATAAATCCTTATATCATAATCCAAAAATGTATCTTGATAAATTTAACTTGGGCTTAGAAGGATTTGAATGACTTTTGTTGCTTTTTGCCTGATCCATACTTTTTACTCCATAGATGTTTCATCCATGTTGATCCAACTTGATTTACACTTGCTATGTTTTTAACAATCTCATGCATTCAACACAGATTTGATCAAATTTACAAAAAAGCATCCCAAAACCAATAGATTTGATTAGAATTTGATCTTATTGGAATGTTCAACATTTCTGTCATGTTGAGTAGACATTGCCTTTTAAGTTCTTTCATTATTTCCACTGTCAAATGTGAGTTGTTTGATTTATGTTTTAGATTAGTTTTTAAATTTTTTTAAAAGTATTTTGGTTAGATAATCCAATCTTTAATTTTATTCCATCCATGATATTTAATCTTTTATAGTCATGTTGAGTCATTTAGTTTTAAGTTTTAAAATTGCTCAATTTTATGTGGTCCATGTAATTTAAATAGGTTGGTTTAAGTTTCTTTAATGTTAATGTTAGTGTTTTTTTTTTTTAGTTAAAATTTTAATTTTATAAAAAGTGGTCAACGGTCATTATGTTTTAGAGTTGAGTATTTGAGTTCAATTCTTTTATTTTATGATAAGATTATTAGTCATAATATAAAATTTATTTTCCTATTTTGGTGAATATTAGGGTCTCATTTAGGTGACTTAGGTTAATTTCATTTGAGTAATTTTTTTGTCAAAGTGTAAAAAAAGGAGTCAAGTGTTGTTTTGTACATTAAGGTATTTTGTCAAAAGTCCTATGTCACATAAAGTCAGAAATTATAAAAATAAAAAAAATGCCTTACAAATGCATTATCGTTATACGTGACGTTCTCATTATGGGGGCATTTCCCTCAAAACATTCATGCACTTGAGTTACATAGACATACCAAATAAGTCAAGAGATACATATTAGAGGCTGAAGGATACATAGGGGGAATTTAACCAGAAGTAACAAGTAACATAGAAATTCAAAAATAACACAGAATATGAGAGACTATACCCAATTTTATTAATACTCTTCCATAAAATAATTACAATGAAGAGACGCCACACTCTTCCATAAGTTATAGGCTTCCCACACCAAGTGTACAGTAATTCACCTTCAAGAGTTCACTCTCTCAATTACAGTCCCAACACACAACTCAAACACAGAGTTGGTGTTCACCTCCAACCAATCAGTATCACTACTGCCAGTACCACCAGTCAGTATCACTACTGCCAGTACACAAGTACTCCACGTACTCCATGACTGAGTACACACCGTACTCCAAGTAGATCTCCCCTGATCTTGCTACCTGTTGTGTTGCTGATCTCCCTGATCTTGCTACCACCTGCAGATCAACTTGGTTTTGCAACACCTACAAACCTAGACCACGCACACACACACACACATGCAAATCAATGATCTTACTTACACATGTAGATCTCTCTACACCCTGAAGAACCCTTTTCCTTGCCTCACCAAGTCCTTATGATTCTCCAAACCAGTACCCTGGTGGATCTTCTACCAGATCTTGCTATCCCGTAGATCTACCTGATCATACACACTCGGCACCCCTATGGAACTAGGAGGAACACACCTTGCTCTCTTCACTCTGAAGGAGCTAACCTTGCTCTCTCAACTAGCACACTTTACAATACAGCCCATAAGTCTATTATATAGATCCCATGCAAACAATAATTAGACATCCAATTACAATAATTAGATCCACAGCTCAAGACTAAAATCAGCCCTTAACATGCAAACAACTGGTTTGTTAACAAACTATTCGTGAACTAACAATTCTAAAACCGCACAGGCGACCGACGTCGGTCCCTGTCTATCTAGAGGTGACCGACGTCAGCCAACTCTTGACCACTGTCGGCAGCTCTGTGCACTGGATATGACCGACATCAGTTGGCCTGATCGACATCAGTTGCTTTGCACCTTAGCAACCTCCTCCATGTCTACATACAGTGAAGCTTTTAGCTCCACAACCTAACAATCTCCCACTTAGAGATAAACAGCTGCACTTATACCTATACCTATACATCGTCTAATATGTTTTCTAGCTTGTATCCCTCTTCAAGCTCAACCTTGAAGACCAACCACCATAAATCCTGTGGTGCACCTCCTGTCATCCAAGTAACCTTCCGCATCCACATCTACAAACCCATGTAGAAAAGAACTTGACCCTGCATAGCAAAAATCCCTACTGTCGGTCCCTCTCAGATACTTGAGAATCCATTGAACTGCCCTCCAGTGCTTCTTTCTTGGATTGGCTCCAAACTTGCTAACAGCTCCCACTGCGTGGGCAACCTCAGGTCCAGTACGCATGTACTTAACCTCTTCATGTGAATCAGGACACTGTTCATAGAACTATCCAACCCTCAGCGTGCTGACCGGTTTCACACAATCATCCAAAGACAAAATCAACATGTGACCTTCCATGTCTCTAGAACACACTTATGCCAAAAAAAATTTCTCCTTCAAATTCTTCATGACACATGTCTGAACTAAATTTACCTTTAGCTCAGAAAAACCCCTGCATGTGTGACCCTGCATCAAGCAAACACACAACATACAGTAATAGGATAATGTCACGACCATCATCCACCTGGTAAAGAAACCACAGTAGTTAAAATGACATTGACTAAAGCCATGCTTTGTCATCCACCTGTCAAACCTGTACCACTATCTTGGAGCTTCCTCAAGACCATATGACCTAGCCTTCTGTCTCACGTGTCCATTCTCTCTATTCTTTAACCAAGGAATCCATTCATCTTTTAGTGCTTTCATACTGGCTATCAACCCTACCAAATCTCCCGTTTGGTTTTGCATCCTAGGAATCAAATTCCTCATTCATGCCATACTCCCACTATTTCTTGGATCCTTCCTGCTTTGTAGTGAGCAATGAGTATAAAGAAGAGGAATAACGAATTTGAGGCTTACTTACCCTTTCAGTCCTCCATATGGGTGTTTGAGACTCCTTGTTAGCTTGTTGTCCGCCCAAAATCTGTTCCAGTGACCGACCTTAGTCACCACATAGTCTGCATCCAACCGACATCGGTTCCATGCGACTGTCCTGACTACTGACGTCGGTTTTCTGATAGACATCGGTGTATACCTATCATCGACATCGATTCCCTGACCGACGTCGGTCTTACCATGACCGACACCATCAGCTCTGGTTTGCACATGACCGACATCAGCACCTGTCTGTTCAACACCGGTTCCTCCTGACCGATGCCAGTACCTGTGTTCTCCTGTGAGTGATGGATTTTTACTCGCAAGCTCTCTTTGGATCAAAACCCTGTCCAAACTGCCCTGCTCAGAGTTACTCAGCCTTCTCCACTGATCTCTGTCTGTCATCTCCTCCATGAACACCAAGGCTTTCAAGTTCTTAAGTCTGTCAAAGACATCTGACTTCCTCTTAAGAACATGCATCTCCTTCTTCCTCATGTGACCAAGCCTACAAAGCCACATCTTCACAACAAAAGAAGAATCAGTAACACAAGTAGATAGATAAAGGATACCTACTTTCTTACCACTTGCTAATTCAAGTTCATCCACTGTGAGAGTTTCTATGCCTCTCTCATCATCCAAATTTCCTAAAGAAATTAGCCACATCTTCAAGACTAGGACCTGCATGACCTCCTTCAACACCCATGTGTTGGCCGTCTGTAATTTCAGCTGCACTTCCCCTTTGCCAAAACATTGACAAGGCACACCAGCCCCTAAATAAGAACACCTACAAAAAATAAAGCTTAAGGCATCCAAATCAGTCAGTTTAATGATTAAAAGTTAACATCCATGTTAATATGCCTAAACAAGATAGTCTCTTATCAAATCCTATTTAGAAAAATAACTAAAAAACATAGACTAAAACTAAAACACCTGATGATCAATCACAAATAACAATAAGTAGAACCTGTTATACGTCCAAAACCTTACCATAAAACTAGACCTTATAAAATATTGTATATCCCCAGAATAAATTACCTAACAAAACATGCACAAAATGGCAAAATAACCCCATGCTTGCTAATGCATCGATATTTAACAGCACCTAAGCTTGTATTCAGAAAATTAGTAAATCAAAAAATTAGTCAGTTCTCTATTAAAACATTGTTCAAAACAAAATCCCAAATCTAGTTGTCTCAATAGCTAAAAAAATATGAAGAAAACAAATGAAAAATATCCTCCTACCAAACCCGAGAAAGCTTCAAATGCAAAGAATTGCCAAAAAAAAATCATCTTCATAATTTGATGTAGCAGATGGATGAGGAGAGAGGTGGGGGATAAGGGTTTTAATGAAATATAGGTAGAAATAATTTTCATTGTAGTGTGTTGGGCAAGAAATATTTCAATCCAACTATTTTCTTGAAGTATTTCACAATTTTATTTGTTAGTGATTGGGTCAGGATTAAAGCCATTAAAAAGATATCTGTATTTAGGGGAAAGTCAATGTATTTTTTGTGCAAGAACAGGACAATAAGAGAAGCCATGTGGAGGTTCAGTGCTGGAATTACTGTGGATTTTTATTGTTGCCTTCTGTTAAATTTTGAAAAATAATTTAAAAATTGTTTGATTGTAGGTTCAGTTTGGGCTCTACCTAGGATGAACAAATTTGTGAAAACAAACAATAAGAATAATAAAAATGTTTAGAAGCATAAACATAAGTTGAATAGTGAATGCCCAAATTCTACAGAATAAAGTCAACCACGTCCATTCAGATGACCACAGAGAAAATATGGACCATTGATATGGCCCATTTATTTTGACGAGTGGTCTTTACTGGCTACACAAAAATGTTGCTATGGGAATTCCCAGAGTATAAACATAAACCTGATAGATAGTCAGACTAATAAAAACACCCACATACTCAGCGGGTATATGGAAAACTTGACTAAAATCTGCATAATCTTTGTACATAATTTAATGAAAAACTCATAAAACCCCTCTATTTCTATAATGTAGATACCTTAGGAGGGATAAGGGTATTCTTATGTGATGAAGAAACTACTATAGCAGATAAAAAAATATAAATCTATTCCTGATAATGGAGAGGGCCGTTTGCATCTGCAAATTTGGAGGAGCACACTCACAAGACAATGTTGCTCTTCCTCTCAATCTTTTAAAATTGACCACTCTTGCTATGAGATTCGATCTCGAGACCTGTAGATTTGAAAAATTAACATAAATAAAGAGATGTATTTGGACGGTGCTGGGTGTGAAGATTATGAATAAAACAAGAAGGATTGAAAGGATTGTATGTTTAAGGTTTCATGGGCTCGATGAGACTAGGCATAGAAAATTGACATCACTAGAGAAAATAATCAAAGCATTTCTCTACCACATCCACCATTAATTTCCACTTTCGGTGCAATGATGAAGATGTCCCATGTTTCGAAGTAGCAGGTACAAAGAATAAAAAAGCATACAGTAGTGAGCAGGTGTGGCATAAAGCAGAGAGAATGAGATAGCTGTGAGCAGGGAGGCTGCAAATTTTCCGTAAAAATAAATTATGCCGAATGTCATTCACTTATTTTTTTAGCGCTAGTGCCACGTATCAACGATGGGATTAAAATAAGATTATTATGTTTATAAAATGGTGGTTCAGAAAAGACTAAAATAAAGTTGGCTCCTTGGTTTGCAAGAAGTTGGTAATAACATCTTAAATCTTTCAACGAATGAACGGACATCAAAAACATTATTCTATATGTTCACTTATATATCTTGCAACTTGCTCATTCAAAATAGTCACATATTTTTTCTCGCACATCAAATCATGCATTCTGATTGAGTAAAGCAAGGATGATTAATAATCAATTAAGATAAAATGAAACCAATAGTCCCTCCCTTCGGGACTAATAGGAAGGAATAATAGTTAAAGAGCTATTAAAATAAATGATAAAATTTCATAAAATATGCATAAGTGAGGAAGATGGTTGGAAGTTTTCGTCCATTCAAAGTTATGTACTTCAAAAATCACACAAATAGGTGTTACACCAGCTTGTATTTTTATAGTGTTTTGGGTATGTATTTCAAAGAGTCATTATTTGGAAATATTATTGTAAATTTGTTCCAACCGTATAAATATGGCATTATTAAAATGATATTATTATATTATATGATTAGTATGCAAATCATGGCTTTTGTATCTCTATAGTTTTATTTGAACATTTTGATTTAATCATGTGATGTAAAACACCCTCAAACAAAGAAAAATATACCCTTACTGTTATATAAAAAAACTACAGGATAGACACCCTGTATACATCTTTTAACACAAACAACAGAAAACATTGCATTGTTATTTTTAAAATGAAATAAAATCGTGAATAACACATGCTATGACTCTAGATGTGCACAGATCATGGTGAAGCCAGCATCACTCAATAATCTATTCCTGTCCACGTGGAACAGGCTGTATGAAATACAAGAACAAGTCTGGTAATAAATGCACAAACGCAAATACATATATACTGATACACGCTATCCAAAATACTATAGGGAAAGATCGAGTAATAGATACGAAAGCCACAAATACAGATGTACACACACACAGAGCTGTAACCACTTTGGCATGTGGTCACATTCATCGATAAGGGCATTCAACAGCATCCACCGTGTCCTATTCCTGGACTATGACCTTCGTCTTTAACCGTGTTGGGTGTTCTTGCAATACTATCGTCTTTATTTATTTGCCTTCCATCATATATCCCCTCTTCACTCCGTGTTGGCCTAAAGCTTATATCTACCGCCAACTCCGTATAGCGTTCTATCTCTCTCTGATGAACAACCGTCGGCATACTGAACATGGGTGAAGAATCAGGGGCAAGATTTATGATTGGAGCATTGAATGCTTTCATTGGGCAAGAATTAGATAAAAGAGTAGCCCAAACAATGGTAGAGATAAAAAGCATGAAAGTAAAACCGATTTTCCTTTTGCAATAATAAGAGTCTATTCAGATATAGAGTTAAAGATATCTGACAACAGTTCTGAAGCGCTTCTAATTCTTAATAGCTGATGGACTTGGAAAACAAGCAGTTGATGCATTTTTTAAAGAGTCCAGCGGACTATATATAGACTTTTCTCGGGCGAAGTTTGAGCTTTGCTCCTCTGTATAGGCGGCGCCACTAAGTATTGTAAGGAACATTCCACATTTTATATAAACTGAATAATCTAGAGTACCTGACAAAGGGGACTCTAGTTTGAGATTCCAGTTCTTATATTCAATTATTATGTGTTTATATTAAAACTAATTTTCATTTTAAGGCATGACATTTATATTGTTACTATATTGCTGTTAAATACTTGTACCTTTGCAGATGTTTATGAGCCTCGCAAAATGTCGGCCTCCTCTGGATTCTTTTAATATACCAATCAAGTTGCATAATACTTCAGTTTAAAATTTAACAAAGCGCATCATTAGTTTAAAATTGTTCTTTCCGTCACAAATTGTTTGTTGTTTAGTTTTAAGTACCAAGAACACATGCAACTGTCAACTAACTTCATTTAAAATTCTATTTATAATTCCGTTCCACCCACCTGTATGTTTTCTCTGCGGATTTTGTAACAGCACTCACGTTTACAATTAGATAATTAATCCACATTTCATTCTGGCCTCTTTGTGGGCCGCTCCTCTACTTTTAATTCATCGTAAGCAAATGCCTGCAAACTGCGTTATGCTACAGTTTAGAGCTCCATTGATGTGTTCTCATTCGTGGAAGGTTGATGTATTCTCTATACAACGAATAAGTCTTCCAATTCATGTATAGTGTTCCTATTACTTTCGTAATAAGTGGGGTTGAGGGGTGAGAATGTTGGAAATATTAGGTTAATATCTTATCTAATCTATTAGATATAGGATGTGAGGGAGGTTACAAGGACAGGAGGAAGGTTGTGGAGTTTTTATACCAATTCAGTTTAGTTGAGTTGCTATAGAACATAAAATGAGTCATATTTAATTGGAGCTTATAAATGATATATTGGCAAGGATTTAAGAAGAGAAAAAAAAGTATATTTGTAAAATTTTGAAATAAGCATTTTAGTCATGTGAATAACAAAATTTAATGACATTTTATGTAGGGCAACAAAAATAGTAAGCAATTTTGTAGGAAGATTAAAAACACAAATGAATCTGAGGAAGAAGAATGATAAAGCGGGATTTGCAAAGGACGAAGAGGACTGAAGGTGAATGAAAGAAGTAAAAGACATTATCTAAAGAATAGTGGTTATCATAACAACATGATGATTAAGTAAACCTAAAATCTTTACTTTTTATTTTGTAAAATTTAAATTAAAAAATATTAAATTTATAAATGTTAAAGTATAATAAAACTTAGAATTTACAATTTTTATTTTAAACAAAAAATTAATTTTTCTAAAAAAAAAAAAAAAATTAAGAAATTTATATATTTATATATATATATATATATATATATATATATATATATATATATGAAAAAATTGTAAACATTTGGTGATTTTATTTTATTTAATGAAAAAATATCGATATTGGAATTCTCTAATTATTCCTTCCTCTCTCTCTCACACACACATATATACACGAAAAATTTACAAAAATAATAATAAGAAATTTAGGTGACATTAGATTATGTCCCAAAGATGAGTTTAGGGCAAAAACACCTATCTAATATATAATATGATTTTAAGAATGAAACTTAATTTATTATTAATTTAATTTTTATTTTTGAGGGAGGGGGGTGATGATTAAAGGTGACTTTAAGATGAATTAAAAGTAACATAAATTTTAAAGACTAAAGATTTAAAACATAAAAGTAGGACAAAAGTATTTTAAATATTAATATTTTCATCGATAATAATGAAACTTAAACATTGAAAATTAAAGCTTTGTGACAAGTAAACATTTATCAAATTCTAAATTTAAAACCCTGTGTTCAATTAATTGAAACGTTGTATTATTAATAGAAAACTACATTTATTCTTAAAATTTTAATTGAACATTTAAAATTGAATATAAAAATAAAATAAAAAAGAAAGAAAAAAATAAAAAAATCAGTTTTAAACTCCTCAATATTATTTAAACATTTTACAATTACAAAATAAATAAAAAATTATACTTTCACAATTCATATAAATCAAATCTTAAATTTTTAAAATAATATTATTTTTATTTATTTACTTAAAATGTTTACAAACATAATAACCAAAAATCCAATAATTATAATTATTATTTTAATGTCTGAAGTATGACCTTTAGTGCTCTCGAACACTACGTTCAAAAAGTAATACTAGTATCAAAACAGTACATAGGGCTGGCTGAAGATTCTATGTGACCCTCCTTTTGTAGAGGTGGCCACTCTAGATCCAAGTGAAAATATTTTATTTTTCATTTAAATTGTATAATCCATATTCCCAAAAATAATATGAACATTGAAATGAGATTCCACTTCCTTTAATTAATTTATTTTTAACTGAATTCTGGAGGTCTTTTGCAGTATAAGAGAAATAATATACTCACTATCATTACTAAACTGCTTTGAAAGTTGCAGATTCTTTAGATTCAACAATTGAATAATTTGAAATACTCAAGGGTATCAGATTTCAACCTGTGCGTCACTTAAATTCTATGAATAACCGTATTAGCGCAACACAACCATGCTTGTCAGATATATTTTCTATAATTTCACATCTTAATGATAAATGAAAGCCTCGCGAGTTTAAAATGATTCTTCTGTTATTTCTCATTTTCTGTTATTCGTTATTGACAACACATGCATTCCCTTAATGTGTTCTTATTTTAACTCAAGTTTACTTTTGGAAAGTGAGTATACACTTCAGAATCTACTATACATTTTATATAGTTAACGCACATCTAATTTTGGTTTTGCTTCTTCAGTAGGTACGATTCTAGTTTATGTTTTTTCATTCAACTCTTAAACAGATTTTTATATGAAGATTAATTTAAAGCCACAACGACAAGACCAGTGAGGTACTATTTCTTTGAAAGAATTCAGTAGTTTATTATTTGGAGAACTTTTTTGTATGATTACAGTTTTGTCATGCCCCTCCCAGTTTAACTCTTGCTTAAGCTATTGATGCATGTGTTAATTAGGATTAGACATGCCGATTGTCTTATATTGTTTATTAATTGTTGGGCTTGCTATTGTTTTGTTGTCTTGCCCCGCCGCCGCCCCCCTTATTATATATAGTTTGACTTGCTTTGATTAATGCAGAAGTTGTCTTCTTATTAATTTTGAAAGGTAAATTAAAGGAAACATTTTGCTTTAATTGTTGATTAATGTTTGTTTTTTCGATCAGTTAAAATTTAGTATTTTTTATCCATGAAAAAATTTATAATTCTGTAATAGTTAGTTTGTGCATTTTCTTAACAAAAATCATAAGAAATGGTAATTATCAATGTTTTGATTGATGAAAACTATTTACATCTTATTTAGGTATAGAGCAGTGATACCATCAACAGTGACTTCACACATACAAAGGCATCAAAGCAACAGTGATTGAAATGAGTTATTGTTGACTTTCTTTTTATTTTTGATAATGTCTTTATTTTTATTTGCATCTTTAAATTTTTTTCCAATTTTGTTTATTCTCAATAAAAACTTGAATTTAGTTAAATGAGAAAGCCTCTATTTGTTCCACATATTTTTACCTCTTAAATTATAGTGTTCTAGTTTAATTCTTTTATGTGCATATTCTTATAAACCTATACTATAAACGTAATATGAATGTAAATCAAGAATCATATATATTGGTGAGGATCTAAGAAGAGAAAAAAAGGTATATTTCTGGAAATTTTGAAATAAACATTCTAGTCATGTGAACACCAAAATTTAATGTCATTTTTATGTAGGGAAAAAAAAATAAGCAATCATTTTAGGAAGATTAACAACACAAATGAATTTGAAGAAAAGAATAATGAGAGAGCGGGATTTGGAGAGGATGAAGAGGACTATAAATGGATAAAAGAAGTAAAAGATGCTATCTAAACAATAGTAGTTAGAATAAGAATTTGATAATGATTGAGTAAATCTAAAAACTTTAATTTTTATTTTGTAAAATTTAAATAAAAAATTATGAAATTTATAAATATTAAAGTATAATAAAACTTATAATTTACATTTTTTTTAAAAACAAATTAATTTTTTTAAAAGAAAAAAAAGAAATATATATATATATATATATATATATATATATATATATATATATATATATATATATATTGCAAACGTTCAGTGATTTTATTTTATTTAATGAAAAAATAAAGATTTTAAAAACCATCTAATTATTCTTTCCTCTTTTATTTTTATTATTATTAATTTTGTTTATTTTTTTATAATATTTACTTATTTATTTATTTTTTACTACTTTTAATTTTTTTTTTTAAATTTTTAGTAAATCATCAAATTTTCAGATTTTATTTAAATTTGGGGAAAAAATGAATTTTTTTTTTTGTTTTAAATTTTTTATAGTTAATTGATTTAAAAAGAAACAAGAAAAAAAGAAAAAATCTAAAAAATTATAATAAATTTATGGAAAATAAAAAACAATATTTTTTTTTGAAAAAATTATAAAAATAATAATATTTATTTAGGTGACATTAGACTTTTGTCCCTAAGATGAGTTTAGGGTGATGGTTAAAGGTGACATTAGACTTTGTCCCTAAGGTAACATTATTATTATTATTTTTTCGTTTTAGGGAGCTGGGGTGGAAATGGTTAAAGGTGCCTTTAAGATGAATTAAAGGTAACATAAATTTTGAAGACTAAACAATTAAAAGGTAAAAACAGGACAAAAGTATTTTAAATATTAATATTTTCATTGATAATAGTGAAACTTAAACAATAAAAATCAAGGTTTTGTAATAAACAAACATTTGTCAAATTAAAAACTTAGAAACCCATGTGTTATTATATGAAACATTAAATTATTAACTACAAAATTAAATTTATTCTTAAAATTTTAATTAAGTAATTAAGATTGAATATGATAAGAAAAAAAAATTAGTTTTAAACTTGCTTTACATTAAATAGAAGACATCCCCTCAATATTATTTAAAAATTTTAGAATTACAAAATATCTAAAATTTTAAGCTTTCACAATTCATATAAATCAAATCTTAAATTTTTACAATAACATTATTTCTATTTATTTACTTCAAATTTATACAAATATAATAAACAAAACTCTAATAATTATAATAATTATTTTAATGTCTCAATTATGACCTTTAGTGCTCTCTACACACTATGTTCAAAAAATGATACTAGTATGAAATAATATAAAGGTCTGAAGATTCTATGTGACCCTGCTTTAGTAGAGGCGGCCGCACTAGATCCAGCTGAAAATATTTTATTTTTCATTTCAATTGTATAATCCATATTCCCAAAAATAACATGGACTTTAGATTGATATTCCACTTCCTTTAATTTGTTCTTCTGTTATTTCTCATTGTCTGCTATTCGCTACCGATAGCACATGCATTCTCTCAATGTGTTCTTATTTTAACGCCAGTTTACTTTTTGAAAGTGAGTATACATTTTAGAATCTACTGTACATTTTATATAGTTAACGCAAATCTAATTTTTGTATTTGGCTTCTTCAGTAGGTACGATTCCAGTTTATGTTTTTTAATTCTACTCTCAAACAAATTTTTATATCAAGATTAATTTAAAGTCGCAACGACAAGACCAACGAGGCACTGTTTCGTTGAATGAATTCAGTAGTTTATTATTTATGGTACATTTTTGTAAGTTTGTAATTTTATAGTGCCCCTCCCAGTTTAACTCTTGCATAAGCTATTAATGCATGTGCTAATTAGGATTGGACGTGCGGATTGTGTTATATCATTAATTAATGTTGGGCTTGCTTTTTTTTCCTTCCTTTTTTTTTTTTTTTAATATATAATTTGATTTACTTTGATTAAAAGAGAAGTTGTCACCTTATTAATCTTGAAGGATAAATTAATGGAATCATTTTGTTTTAATTTTCGATTAAAGTTTGTTTACTAGATTAATCAAGATTTAGTATTTTTGTTCATGAATTTTGTTGTTGTTCTGCATTAATTAATTTGTTCATTTTCTTAACAAAAATCATAGAAAATGGTAATTATCTATGTTTTGATTGATCAAGACCATTTACATGTTATTTAGGCACAAATCAATGATGTCATCAACATGGACTTCGCACATAAAAAGGTATTGAGGCAACAATGAGTAAATCTATGTGGATATCTACTGGAGAATACAAACTATTTGAGGTATTAAATGACACAATGGCTGGTCATATTACGTATAGTGAATATTTAACTGTTAGTCATTCTGTACAAAAGAACTAAATACACATTTACTTAAAAAAATTACCTATTGTATTTGTTTTACACATTTGCAATAACTGGTACATGAAATGATTTAATACATTTATCCAATCTAAACAATTATGTTCACTATGCATTGCAAATTATTAGAGTGATCTTGTGCAGTGGATAGTTAAGTTCATTTAGCTACATTATTTTTATGTTGTGTTGTAGATAGATGTAGTTTTGTTTTAAAAAATTATCTATAAAAAAAGACAATTGAAACTGCTTGAGTCAGTTACTAGGCAGTCATCTTTGTTGTTGGTGCACTTTTGAATATGTTCATTTTGTTGTGCAGTGGATTGATTTTGCTTTGAGTTAAATAGTTAACATGTAATACCTCATAATATTGTCTTTTGCAAAAGTTTATATATTAAACATTCATTTATATCTTTTGCATATAATATTCTCATTAGGAAGTATGTATCCTTTCATATTTGTTGCAACATCAAATTTTATCTTCTATTTGCACTGTCAAACTCTATTTAAGAATGCCTAGTAAACCAAATCATTGCTATAAAAAATATAAGGTTATATTAAAAACATAGTTACTTTAAACACAAAATTCATAATTAATTGTCTTTTCTTAAGGATCATGCCTCTAATGTTTTTGTACATTGAATTTGTATTAGTACATTTTTATTGTGCTATATGTCTATCCTGTTCTTTTAACTTTATCCAAGAAATTAAACTTGTGCACATACTTATTTCTAACATCATGGATCCATGCACCATTTTTATCCATATTTACAAAATATTATGTGGACAACAATAACATTAATCTAATCATTAATATCAACCTATTTCTAAGGCTAAAAATGTATGAACATTTACCAGCTTATTGATTCTTCCATTTTTAACTTTATCTTTACTCTTTCTCTACCCACAATCATGTAAATGTGATTTTGATGTTGTGAGATACACATCTCCATCTCCATCAATGGAGACCTTTTCATGTCAGGATTATGCAACATATGTGTGTTTGGCCTTTACCACCATTCTCTATTAAAAATTGTTATTGAAATGACCCATTTTTCCATATTTCTAACACTTCTTCAAGGATATATCTAGAGTCCTAGATGTGACTTTATAACTCAAGTAATTATCCCCAATATTTTATTTTCCTCTTTATTGGAATTGAACTTGCATGGACATGGTGTCATTCATTTGATACATTTCCATATACCTTCACCTTATTCCCTTTAATAACAAAGTTGTGACTAAATATTTCAATTTTATTTTCTATATGGTACTACTAATTACCATCAATAGAGTATCCCATGAGTTTGGATTAAAAAACAACAATGTGATACACATTTATTCACCATAAATGTTGACATCTATGGATGACACCTAACTTATATCATTGTTCAAGTTATTCAAGTTCTTTGCAACTAATTCATGGTTATTCAATTTAAATTGAAATAGATTATTTATAATAAATAGTAAATGTTTACCAAAAACTTATCCTAGTAAAATATACCCAAGTTATCCCAATGACTTTTCACATAATTTTAGTTGAAAAATCTAGTAGCACTAAATTTAATAAAAACAATTTGTTATAGTTTATAGATTTCATATCAACTTTGTCCCATTATTCAAGTTTAATTACTATAGGTGTTATGTCTATTATATAAATAGACCAGTCTTCTTATGCCAAGAGATATTTCATATTGAGTTTCCAGAACTAAGAATTATAGCCATTGAGATTATCAATCTTTATCCTAGTGTATTGACATATTTTTTTGTATAAATTTATTATGTAGGGATACCACTTCAAGTAAACTATCTAACAAAAAAATTCAAACATCTAAAAATATTACAACTAAGATCTAATACCAAATGTTGGGAATAATCGTGTGCACCATAAACTAAGACATATGCTAGATATGTTATTATAATCTTACATATACAAAAGATAAAAAAAAATAATAATAAATTTAAAAATGATTTTACCTAGGAAAACCATTTAAACCAAAAAATCCAACACAATAACCTTCTTTATTATTAAAAAAAGAAAAAGAAAACCTATTTTACAATGTTACAATAGGTCTCAATATATGGTTCCCTTTCATATAAAAATTTAATATATATTATGATTACCACACTTTACCATGTGTATTAAACATTAAACACATACATATTTCTTGGAATAACTATTCATTTATCTATCACCCACTTGTTAATGCCCACACAATAGGGTAATTTGATTTCACCAATTTCTAAGCCAAGTGATCAATGTGTAATGCTCATCAATATATCTATGTTAGAGTGTCATAAGGACATTACTAACACTTCTTAATTATGATAATTATAATTATATAAGTGCTTGAAATTACTTAAGTTAACCTTCATTTCTTGATATCTTTCACAACTCCTTACAACATCACAATGTGGCTTAATAATTAAAGTCCAGTTCACAATATTTTAATGTAGAATTAAACTTGAAGAGAGACATAATCAACTTTACCAACATTACTACACACTAAAAATCTTTCACAATTATAATAGGTAGTCTCCATGCAACCATGAGTAACTATCTATGTTTTCATAATGAATATGCACTCAGTGTTTATACATAATCCTTATGCAACTTCTACCATTCACACAATCATCATTATGTAGATCAATGAAAAGTTAAGGCAATTATAGACATCATTATCTGATTATAAATGCATGTTGTATTCAATTTTATTTAAGATTCACAAGTGTTGATATACACATTATCGTACCTTGAAATGTAGTTGAAAGATAAAACTAAGGAATAATATACACAAAATTCAATGGGACAACATGTTGGACCAACTAAGACTTAGAAAAATTCCCTAAAATTAATTTTATGACTTTCTAGGAGTATCCAGGGTGGTACATGGGAAAAGGAATTTTCAATATGTATGTTCTCAAACATTATGTATTGAATGCATTTATTATCATTGGACAAGAGTGGATATAATTTTATGTTATAATAAATCCTAATTCAAGGGATAATAGTATGACTCCCAACATGAGGGTAAAGTGTACCAAAATATTTAAATGTGTCCACATAGATGATCCTAAAGGTATTAAATATGCCTAGACATATAGTCACACACATTTCAATAATGCACATAATCATGTATAAGGATCTTAATGTTTCACAATATAAGACACTTACACATGCCATAGATTAAGAAGATGCATAGTACAAGGTTGAGACTAGGGATCCATATCTTGGTGATTTCCTACATATAATGACTCCAAGTTACTTTTATGAGTCACATGTTATTTTGTTTTAGTATCCTCATCTCTAAATAAGGGAATAATTAGGTATTAAATCAAATATAATAGAGTATAAGAGGTGGTTGGGATTTAATAGCCTTAAAGAAATTTTTTTTCAATTTCTTGAACAAGATCCATTTTTATAATGAACATAGTAAAACTCATTCATTTGATCGTTACAAATATAAATATTGAAATCCAATTATTATATTCACTAAACATTCCCTATTTCACAAAAAAAATTAGATAAATTATACACATCATTGTAAACTAAAAAATACTTTCATAAAAATATTTCTATTTATTTATATTTTATCTCTTTTCATAAAATGCTATGATAGATATCATGTCTTATTCTCTGTGATAGACTGATCCTTCTAGTTACTCAAAATATTTTGATTGACAAATCATGTTATTATATGGTTTCATGGATGATCGAGCTATATTTTTTAGCCAATTAAGTGTTTCTAAGGTTGATTCGAGCCTTCTAAACAATAGATACCAATCCCTTCAAATTTGATTTAGAGGCCCTGCTTGTAGGTGGGTTACTAATCGTGTTTGTGTGTAGTTTAAAAATATGCTTTTTTTGGTAAGTGAATTTTTCATCCATGCTCCTATTGTAATATCCACCCCTTGGTCAATAAAACTACAATCTATCCATAACTCTACTACTTCTAGTCTACTTTGTGCATGTCAGGTGAGCCACCAATTCAAGCGAGGATGTGGTAGGGTTGGGGCTTAGTCTTCAACTAGTCTTGCACCACCATTTAATTTAGAGTTGATAGTAATATGAAGGATAACTTAGATAATATGTTATAAGGGATACTTTGGCTTAAGGTCATTATAGGAAGCAATATGGTGGCACAACAGACCATTCTCCAAGGTAAGATGTGCATTATCTTTGGGGTCTTGATAATGTATGATTCATGGGCCTCATTGAGTGTGGAGTGCATCCTTAAGGCTAGATATATGAATGGTAAGGGGTTTATACCATATATATGATTAATATAGGTAGATATATCAAAATAATTTGGCATTACATTTAAGAGGCCCATTTTTATGATAGTATTCTTCTTTGTCTCAACTCTCTAAGGAGGAGGAATTTCAAGGTGAAACTTGGTCATATTCAGATTGTTAATAAAACATTTTAGATCAGAGTAATAACTAAAGTATAGCATTCCTAGATGAAGGAAATGTGGGTGAACTTAGTTTCCCAAGAAAGGGTTGTGGGTTATTGTCAAAACTTTGTTAAAGGTTTATTTACTGGTTGGTTTCACTATGTGGGCTAATGGGCTTGTTTTAGGTTTTGGTACTTTTTTTTGGTTTCAAGATCTATACAAAACCTCTTTGATGTTTGGTTTTTGGATCTAATAAAAAACCCTTGAAATCAGAGCTGAGACAAGTTTAATAATAATATGTTGGTTGTTATCTATTATTCTATTAGTAGGGTTTGTACCCCTATTGGGTAGAGTTGTGTTTATCTTTCTTAGTTTTTGATTTTATATTTTATTGTCTCTTTGGGTCTTTGGCCCAATTTTATCTTGGTATCCATGAGATGGGTCGGTTTTGTGGTAGGGTGTTGTTTTTTTCCTAATCTATAGCATTTTCATTTTTGTCTCGATGTTTAGGCTTGAATGATCTATTGTTTTGTATTTTTTCTATATTTAGTATCTCAAAATCATTATAACTAGGTATGGGACCTATAAAAACCCTTAAATCTATTTCATATATTTGGATTAAAAGAGTTTATCCTCAATGGAAAAAATAAATATTTTTTATTCACTTGATGGGTCACAACATGATCACAAAGATACAAGGTGATTATATGTTTTAGTAATATGATCCACATGGCCAACATCACAAGGTTTGCATGGATTTTATAAATTAGTACTGAGGTATTTTATAATTGCATTACTACCATATATACACTAATTAGTAACAACTCATTTTTATCCTCAAATTACAACCACCACCTTTTCTCATTCGCTCTTGTTTTAGATTTAAAGGTCCCATAAGAGATAAATTAATAAATAATAGTCAAATTAAGCTATAAAATATATATATTAAAAAAAAAAATTGGTTTTCAAATGAATTACAGATATATATTCATAAAGGAAATGAAACAACCATATATCATTATAAGGATAGAATAATCTCACATTAAAATAGTATTCTCAAACCTATGGTTATTTTAGGTTGAATAAGTTTCAATGGATTGTAGTAAAATTTTTAATAACAAATACTCATGCATATATAGTTAAGATATTTAACCCAATATGAGTCAATAAACCCCATAAAACCATCCTTTGCCTTAACCACCTCTCATAATGCCTAGGTAGAGGCCTCTAGCTTTTTAGCAATACTATAAAGCAAATAGACACAAATAAATAGAAAATTCAAAGATATATTATAATCCTCTTAACACATCCTGATAGATCATAAAATATGGGTAAATATAAAATCAAGGATAGGATTAATGTGAAAATAATTAGATATTATATCCACTATTTGTGAATGTAAAAACCATAAGGAGAAAATTTGCCATAGTAAACAAGATTCACATATCAATGAATAGGGCCACATCCTTTAACAAAATGGAAAAGTCATGAAATGAAAATATTCAAACATGGTGAATGTAAATAATAAAATAATATCCTTTAATTATTAATTAAATCCACATATTTCAACAAAAGGGGAAAAGGATCATAAAATAATAATGAAAAATACCTTAACAGGGTTGTGATTCTTCTGTGTAGCCCATGCAATCTATTCTTTAAATTCATCGTGTTCCCACTTTCTGATCTTAGAATGAAAATTTCCTTACACAAAATTTAATAACTAAATAAATCTATTTTGGGTGATCTCATCATCTGAACCAATGGGACACTCTTATTCAAGATGTTGCATTCTATATATAATTATTTGTCTCTCTATAAATTTTTTGTAGCTAGTTTCTCTTGGAACCGCTTGTTGTCATTTTTTTAAAGTCATATTAAATGAGATATGGTGATCCCCGTATGATTCTAAATTAAATATTTAATATGTATGATTCCTTGTTTACTTCATATTAAGTTATGTTAGACTTTAATGTTAACTATATTAATTTCAAAAGTCCCCTTTTTTATACTATTTTCACTGCACTTGTATTTTCATTGCTTAGCAACCACTTGTGATCTCCTCTCAGCTTTTATTGTGAGCTTTATTTTACTGTTCAATTTTTTATTTAATATTGGCTAAGCTATATACTCTGTGTCTACTATTTCTTTAATGGCTTGATCAAGTGGTCTTCCGTTGTATTATAATTTGATATGTATTTGTTCACTATGACTTCCACTACATAGTTTATGGTTCACTTAATGTCAATTCATAATTATCATTTAGATGGATACCCATTTTATTTTTTATTTATAATATATTTGACATTTTTCAATTTATCACATTTATTCCTTGCTAGAAATGAAGAATATTTTTAATACTTTATGGTTATGTTAAGAATAATCCACATTGAAACATAATGTGTACATTTATATTTAGCCCACTTTGACATAAGTTTTTAAATGTCCATTTTGGCCATGTGCCAATTAATCCATCTGCATAATAGGTTACTACCTTCACTAATCCCACTATTATGTATACTCTATGTGGTTATCCTCTACTAGATCTCCCATTCTAACCAAATCAAATAATATAACTTTTTGATGAACTCAATATAAACCCTTTATAACTTATTCATATTGTTGGTATATAAATAATATCATAACATAACCAAAAAAACTTATTTCATGTACATAAACATGACTCATCACATTAAATATATAGTATGTTTAGACACATAAATTAACATTTAGGATATAATGATTCATCTATGAGCATTCATTTACATATCTCTCAACCTATCCTAGGGCCCTTTGATCACTTATGGCCAGCTTCCACATGGAAGACTCACATTTATAAGGTTATTGATGACCCTAGAGTGCACTTGTCTATCCATGATATTAGTCCTATCCATCACCTAGGCCATGATAAACCCTTAACACCATTATTTTTCCTCATTAGTCAACAATGCCCCATTGGATAGGAGTGACCCACTCTATTTCCTGAGTCCCTTATCTTGTCTTACAATTAAATAACGATTAATTTTCAAAATTTAACGTTACGAAAAGGTGATCCTATGTTCTTAATAATCCTAATCATAATGTATTTTGACAATACTACTATATAAACACATTCAAACCATTTTTCTCACAATATTATTACACACTAAAAAACACCATAATTCATATTGCACATTCAGATAAATTTATCTATTTATCTTAATCCTAAGACATACAACCCTACTATCTAAAAGCTAAAGTTTGATTACACCTCCAAAGTCATAATTAATTATAAATTCACTTAGTCATACTAAAATTCCACTAGTTATTCACAAACCATCATACCTTCGCAGATTTACATGAAGTTTGATCCCTCTTTAGACAATTGGCATGCACACAACACTCAACACATGGGTTATTGAGTTCATGCCAAACTTTAGCCACTAATCCATTTTTATTCTATATATTTTTATTGGTCTTCACATATCAAGGATATAGGGTTTTGATGTAAAAACATTCACACAATGGTCTCTACAATTGAGTGAAAGCTCCTACACATGATAAAACATAAAAATGAAGGTGAATAAAGAAAAAAACCTAAACCCTCCTTCTATATTTTAAAAATCCATCCATGTAGATGAAAAGATCAACCTACACTCATATTTTTCTCTAGTCACTATTATTCAAAGTTTTATTCAATTACAAATCAAGTTTCACAATCAATAAACCTAGTCACCGTACCAATTTCAGCTTGTGAGTCATCCAATATCACTATTTTATAGATAATATTACATTTATATATTTCACTTTCTATATTTATTAGTTTTAAAAATATAGTTAGTTTAAAACTAGTGAATGTTTGATACTACAATCTCACTCTTCCTACGTTTTCATTGTAATTTGTCATTTAGTGTAATCAACATTTCTAAGTTTTCCCTAAATTGATAAAACATATTGGTGAACCCACATCTTATATAAATTTAACTCAAACCCTATCTTAAGTTTTCATCATATTTTTGTCTTTCCATTAAGGTTTTAGATCTCAATTTTCTTGATTTTCAAATTAGTCATGCCTCAATTTACAAACCCTAAATTTTCATTAGGGTTTCCTTCTAAAATTTTATAATTTTAGGGTTTCAAATTCAAATCTAATTTTGATATCATGTTATAGTGTTTTCTAGCATTCATGTTTGTTTCCTCTCTTGTTCTCCTTTTAGTCTTCAAAAACTTATGGCTAAAAAATAATCTCTTCTTCCTTTTAACCTTTAAGAGATTGATAGATACTTTCCCTATAACTAAGTCAATGTTTTCACTACTCCAAGATTTGAGGTAGCCCATTATATAGTGCCAAAAAAATGCATCCAACCAATTCTTCTTCAAACCCCTCCACATCTCCTCTAAATGGTGTGTACTTGCATATTCAATATCAAGTACCTAGGATTTTTTATTGTGAATCTCTCAAGAATAAAATCACCTTTATGAGCAAGTTAACGAAACATTTACAATAACAAAACTAGTGTTTCAATTAAAATATCACATTATTAGAAAATCAAATCACATGTGTAAAGAATATAGAATATGCTAAATTAATCATGTATTTACACCTTGATCTTGAATTTTTTTACCTGACACGACTTCATGTCAAAGTGGGAAATTAAAATATAATACATCTAAAAATTGTGATTCCAAAAGTATGCAAATGGATTATTAGAGTTCAATTTAGATTCTAAGGGAAATGAATAGAAAGAGATTGATGAAAATAAGTCCATTACATCCTCTAAGGAAAAAAAATTACTATTGATCACATCATAAAATGCATGGGCATCATATAAATATTTTTTTAGATTTTAATTAAAAAAAATGATAATTGACAATGGTGATCCCAAAATTGATACCTCAATTAAGCAACCCATAGTGGAACAAGTTCAAGTAGAAAATTTGACAAAATCAGAATTAGTACAAAAATAGTTATGAAAGGAAAGATCAAAGTAAGAAAATATTCAACAAGGTATGTTAGAGAAAGAAATCTTACATAAGGCACTAGATGAAAAATAAAAATTACAAAAGGATTAGTTTGGAAGTAAAGGATCCAAAATGATCAAGAACATAAGTTTCAAAATCAAATTAGAGATAATTAAAAAAATCATTCTTAAAAGAGGGTTTCTAACAAAAGAGTCTCCAAAGTAAGAAATTCTAAGAAAACCAATATTAAAAGTGTGGTTTCAAAGGATTCAACTAAAAGGTCTTCATAATTTCTAGAGCCTTTTATTTGTAATCCCCTCATAGATGGCCAGAAATGCACAAATGGTGTGATATATAGCACTATTGAAATGAATTATTGTCACAAGACACTCTTTAAATTTATTGTATATGGTAATGAACATTTGGATAAGAATAATTTATCTAAATAATGTATTGGATCTATCGACTTACCTTACAAAGTTGGGATAAAAACAAGTTTAGTGGTATTTCATGTATGTCTTAAGATGATCTAATATATTTATTAATTATGAAAGTCATGGATCATGGAAATGGGTGGAAAATGGGTCAGGATGTTAACAATGTCATTTTGAACATGGAAGTACAATGATCATAATTTAAATTAAATATAGAGTTTCTTCAAATTAAGAGAAAGAAATAGAAAGAATGTCTTCAACTAGTACACACATAGATACAAGTAAAGTCATGTCATTAGAGGCACATGATACAATGCTCATGTTAGGAGTTTAGATTTTACATCATGTTAGTTTTCATATTTATCGAAAGATAAATAGTAAATGGTTAGAAATTAGTAATTGGGTAATTAGAATATTGTTATATATTAATATTATGATATAGGTTATAATATTTTTTTTGAAGATATATTGTTTATATTATTATTACAATATATTGTAAATAGGTTTACATAATTATAGGGGTGAGACAATGTTGGAGAAAATTTAAGAATGAGGTTCCTATATATATTTAACTCATGTATTGATTATTCAAAGAGTGAAATAATATAGTGTGTGGAATAATATACTAATAGTGTTTGAAATATCTCTCACTGTATGTTTCGCTCCATTGCATGAGTTAACCCTGTGTAGTGCTTCTTTAATACCTATCATTGGTATCAAAGTTAGTTGTTATTACACATGTTATGGAGTCTAGATGAAATTATATAAAGGAGACAATGTAAATATTCAGTGATGAATCAAGTTATCATCTATTTTCTCTTGCATAAATCTATCATAAAATTCATGTTTTTTAGATCAGTGACAAGCATGAATATGTGAATGTTCATTAGTTATGTCTAATTTATTACTATGTCAGTCTTTAGTGCATCATATCAAATGTTATTCAATGGTGTGTTGACAATGTCCCACACCATATTGATTCACCATTACAGTTTTAAAAATCTATAATTCTTCCTACTTGCATTGATGAAGGTATGTGTGTTGCCTATGCAGTCTTCTTGCCAGATCTGTGCATGAGCATCTACAAAAACATCAGTATTATCATGCCTACCATATAATAAATAAAGGATAACTTGTGTTTTCATGAATATATTTATTATTTAAGTGAATCTAGTCATGTTGATAAGTGTACCGCCAAATGGGTAGATGCACAAATTTGGGGGACAAAAAAATGTGACACAATCAAAAATAGAAAGCATTTTTTGTAAAGGGTGCCATTTTAAAAAAAAAATACAAGAATGAGGTTGGGTCGGTCCCAAACCTAAAGGGCATACATCCTTTATATTCCAAAGGGTGCATGTCTTTTACAATCCAAAGAGTGTACACCCTTTACAGTCCATTTAAGAGTTACCATTTAGAAGTTATTTTTTTAAATTCCATTCCAATCAATACTTAGTTTTCAAAATTTCAAGATTATAAGGTATAATGTGAAATGAGGTTAAAATTCATGTTATATGTGTAATAGATCTATACCATTTATTATGGCCCATATTTTACCTAATTGAGTATGTCCTACCTACTTTCCTTCTTGAATATGCACTACCCAATCGAATACCTGAGTTTGAAGGTGGATTATAAAATAGTTTGTGGGTTTTTCAATCAATGGGTCTATCAATATGCATAAATGACTACATTATATCATGTAATTTGTAATATACCTATAGTCATGATACGGGTTTGTATGTAGATTTTATTCTGACATTTAAAAATATATATGGGTTTGTACGTAGGTTTTATTATTTTTAAAAAAGAATTATTTGGGTTTGTATAGGAGAAAGTATATTTTAGAATATATAATTGTTTTTTTAATGTTAGAGTATTATTAATAATTATTAATCGATTTATACATAACATACCTCATCATAGACTATATACATATCATCATAAATTACCTTATAAATTTTTTAATATTAATTAAAATATTATAAGATTTAGATCTCAAAAATCTACACATTGTCAACTATTCTATTAAAAAAATTGATTTTCATGAAGTCAAGGTCAAAAAATTGTGTTCGTATACTTGCAGTTTCAATTTTCCATATTGAATTGTAAAATTATTTAAAAATTATATATAAAAAAATTAATAAAAAATATTCTCAACATTATTCAACATTTCAACTATCTATATATGAAATTTCATATAAAAATTCAATCGTTTAATCAAAAAAAGTGTGTTTGTACACATGCTCTCTCTTTATCTTTCTAAAAAAAATGAACAACCTAATTTTATATATATATATATATATATATATATATATATATATATATCATAGTTTTATCATTTAGGTATTGGAAAAATATATATATTTAAAAACTAAATTCAAAATGTCACAATTCAATTTTTTAATGTCATTGTCAAATTCTTTTTCTAAGTGTCTCTAACATTCTCTCCAAGTTCAACTATTGTTATTTTGAAAAGAAAGGTGTCAATTTATAACCCCCATTTTGTCCCCCACTATCCTACATCTACCAAAATATAAAGCATATATAGCCTTCTATGATCAAAACCATAGCATTATTTTGTGTTGAATCATAAATCTCTATCAATGTGAATATCAATGTATTGCTTCCTTTTAAATTATGTTGATCAAGCTCAGTGTTGTTGAATATTTTGTTCCATCTCCACGAATTCATAAATCCTTATATCATAATCAAAAAATGTATCTTGATAAATTTAACTTGGGCTTAGAAGGATTTGAATGACTTTTGTTGCTTTTTGCCTGATGCATACTTTTTACTCCATAGATGTTTCATCCACGTTGATCCAACTTGATTTAAACTTGCTATGTTTTTAAAAATCTCATGCATTCAACATAGATTTGATCAAATTTATAGACCTAAAAAAGCATCCCAAAACGAATAGATTCGATTAGAGTTTGATCTTATTGGAATGTTCAACATTTGTGTCATGTTGAGTAGGCATTACCTTTTAAGTTCTTTCATTATTTCCACTGTCAAATGTGATTTGTTTGATTTATGTTTTAGATTAGTTTTTTAATTTTTTTTAAAGTATTTTGGTTAGATAATCCAATCTTTAATTTTATTCCATCCATGATATTTAATCTTTTATAGTCATGTTGAGTCATTTAGTTTTAAGTTTTAAAATTGCTCAATTTTATGTGGTCCATGTAATTTAAATAGGTTGGTTTAAGTTTCTTTAATGTTAATGTTAGTGTTTTTTTTTTAGTTAAAATTTTAATTTTATAAATAGTGGCCAATGGTCATTATGTTTTAGAGTTGAGTATTTGAGTCCAATTCTTTTATTTTTTGATAAGATTATTAGTCATAATATAAAATATGTTTTCCTATTTTGGTGAATATTAGGGTCTCATTTAGGTGACTTAGGTTAATTTCATTTGATTATTTTTTTGTCAAATTGTAAAAAAAGGAGTCAAGAGTTATTTTGTACATTAAGGTATTTTGTCAAAAGTCCTATGTCACATAAAGTCAAAAATTATAAAAATAAAAAAAATGCCTTACAAATGCATTATTGTTTGTACCTGATGTTCTCATTATGGGGGAATTTCCCTCAAAACATTCATGCACTTGAGTTACATAGACATACCAGCTAATTCAAGAGATACATATTAGAGGCTGAAGGATACATAGGGGGTGGAGGTCTTTCAACATCCTCTCATCAGTAACCAACAATAGTGCCACACCAATGATGTGGTGACATTTTGTGTAGTGTGGTAGTTACATATGTTTTTTTACAATAAGAATAGAATAAAATGCCTATTAAATATATGTAATTTTTATGAAACTTACAAACATGATTCCCTAATGTGAAGACATTATGAAAGGATAGAAATCACCAATGTAAGTTTGTTCATAGATCTTGAAAGGTTTTATCGTAAAGATCTAAAAAACTACCAAGAGGTGAACAGAAGATAGAATATGGGTCATATTCATGTCAAGGTTTACGGTAAATGTGGAAAACTATGGGAGGAGTGAGGTTCTCTTTATATCAAGGTCATGAGCCAAATAGGCCATGCTACAAGGGGTGAGCATACTATAGATAAGAGTGTGAATGTTTTTTCACCATGTAAAAATTATAGAGGAGAATGTTAGGAATTTAGCTTTTAAATCATGTTAGTTTATTATAGGAATTTGTATACCCTTATCTATGATCTCCTCGAATGTGTTGGCACAAGAGAGTCATAGATTATGAACCATCTTAGGGTGTAGGTTTTGTGCAAAAATATTAGCCATTTATTTATCTATCAAGTTGTGTTGAAATCATACATCTAATGCTCTCCATCGTTACAGGTATGATGTGAAGCTTTCTCCATCCCATTGTTTTGCTTTGCACAAGTCAACCACTGTTAACTCATGTTCAATATTATAAGATAAATGGTTAAAAAAAATATTGGATAAATCATTCCAATCCACCATAGATCCCTTAGCTAATTTGAGGAGCCTATATAAATCTTGTCCAACCAACCTACATGAAAATAAGTGAAGTAAATAAACACTACTATAGACTACCTCTGGGCATAATATGAAAAATGTTTGGATATACTTTCGAGGGTTACCCTTCCCTTTATATTTATCAAATTTGGGTGCCTCAAAATGAGGAGGAAAGGAGACTTAGAGAATACTTAATTCAAATATATATGGACATATCTTTTCAAAATTATACTTATTAACTCATTTTCTCATCTCAATTCTTAATACTATTTATTTCATTGAAATCCATTCCTACATGTTTGGTGCATTTTTGGGTGGAATAATTTTTTTTCGGGGAGGTATGTGCCCCTATTATGTAATTTTGTTAGGAATATAAAAATTATTATCGAATGTTTTGTTTTGGTTCACTCCTTGGTTTGATTAGGTTGGTCATTGATTTATAGGTAGTTGATAATGATTTCTTAGAATATGTTATTGTAAGCTATAGGTATACTATCAGTTTTGAGGAGGCTGTGATAATTTCACCAAAGTACTTAATGGTTGGGAGGAACTCGATAAATTGTTTATCACAATACCCATAATATGCATTGAGTTTTTTGTCCCTTAGTTTTGTAAAGGGACAAGATTCTCCCGGTGGTTGAAGAATTTATGCTTCATATCTAGTGAAACATGTTGCAAAGCATCTCTAGGTTTACTTTGTTTAGAGGGAATCTATGGATCTATCATAGACATAGGCTCAACTAGGGTATGCTACACTTAATCTATCACATTTTATTTAAATTAAAAAGAATTATTATTTATTGAAGTTACAAATAAAGAATCTATTAAGTTTATGATAAGTTGATATGCATATCCTTAAGTAATTTTATTGATATTGGTAACAAGATCCTAATCATTGGGAGTAGACTCTATAAGTGTTTATTTTCCCTTACTATAAGAATAAATATTGGATTCTATGATATGGGAAAGATATCGTTCTTATTGTTACTCTTCTACCCTAATAAGTGTGTGTAACTATTCTATTACAAAATCTAGTGGCAACGTAACACCTAATTATATCAACCTTAAAAGGGATTCATATTTATCTTCTAAGGTTTAATGCTCATAATAATATTATTCATACCCTACAGTTGTTAAGATATCTTCAAGTATGATAGAGTCATCTTATCCATCATAATGATGCTCATCTTCATAACTAGATATATAGGATACCCCACTACAACTATAACATTGTGTCATGCTTGAAGATGGTTTATTTATGTTTCGTAAGATGTGAATGTGGTTTACAAACATTTTAAAAAGGTGTTTGTATTTCTTCAAATAAAAGACAAGGTAAGCCAAGACTATACTAAAAACAAGTGGTGTAGTACTACACAATTAGAAGAAAGTGGTTGAGAATTTAATCAACCTTGAAGGGTTGAAATAGTCAAATTAGAAGAGGGTAAGACAATTTTGGAACTAAAGTCCAAGCTATCACAATGAATTTTGGTCACAAATATGTCAATACCATAAAAAGATAGATATAACTGTCGTGAGTCATGACTAAAGAAATTAGAAGAGGGTCTTTCTAATCAGGGAGATAAAAATGTGAACTAATAAGCCCAAAATTTGAGTTAACATAAGTAATCCTAAGTATAGAGACAAAACTAAATACGTAGCACAATGATGCCATATGGAAAAATGATGCAGAATGGTATAAGAACTTAGAGCATGAGTGAATGCAAGATAATATATGTCCACAATGAGAATAAAATGAGGATGTGTCTATGTAACTACCTTCAACCCAAATGGTAAATCATACCAAAGCTAATCAAACCAAGTGAGAAAGGTAAGCCAAAAGCACCTTAGATCAGAACATAGAAAGGCAATATTTTGAATTTAAAGAAAAATAGACTTTGATTTTTTGCAACGTGAATGAGAGGTCTAGACTAAAATGAAAAACATAAAAATGATATTTAAAAAATATAAATGTGGTGTTTTAAGTGGATATTTGAATAAAGCAAGAAATTATTTGATTTGACTAGTATACCACCTCTTTGTTCAAATAGAATGGTGTCTAAAGAGTGTTTGGTTTCTCAACGTGTTTTTTATTTTATACAAATAGTTTTAGGATTAAAAATAATATGCAATGTATGGATAAAATGACAAAATCACCTAAGTGTAACATCCTTAATCCTAAAATTGACAAGGTTGCATCATACTGTCAAATTCTATATATATACTTGCTCTTGAGAGGATTTTAAATTATCAATCCAAAAAGTAAAAGTTCATAAAAATTAGGGTTTCTTATGCACCCGCTTCTCTCACAAGTTTTTATGGTGACATGGAACTTTGGGCTACTTGCCTTTCATCAACAATATGTCTATAATAAGTGGGGTTTATCTAAAACTAAATTTGCTTGCATATAGACGGTCCTAGTTGGGGCTAACACTAGAGACACAATTACGTCATTTGGATCTACATCAAGCAACTTGTTGTGAAAATGTCTTGTCCTTTTCAAAACCAATTCCTTTATCAATTACTCATTATAGTGCAATGTTTGAGTTACCCCTATAGACCAAGGATGAGTAATATTAATGGATCTTGTTTGAACCACTCAAAACAAGTATCCTAATGGGTAACCCTCAATTTACATACCCCACCATGGAGTGGGGTCAAAACAATGCCAAGAGATGAATTCCTAGATCAAAACTTCCCTAAAGAACCTGTGAGGTGATGATCTCCAACTCACAAGCCAAAATGCATAAAAAAATAATGAGAAGTGGAAAGACATTAGGGTCATTTTAGGGTCACCCAAATGATAAAGATTTGGGGAGGGCCTTGACAACTTTATTTTCGTGCCTTTTAAAAATAAAATAAATGCAAATAATGAGCATTTTTGATCACTTGAGCTCCTTAAAGGTAATGGTGGAGAGCATACATGCGTCACTCATCTTATTAAAATAAACACTTCAATAAACAAGTATAAAAAATGGAACTCTTATGAGTATTTAACTAAGGTTCACATTTATTTTAGAACACGAAAACAAATTATGTAATGAATTTTACCATTGATTTATTATGAAATGGATACTAAGTGACTATGAATCTTGAAAATAAGGTGTTAAAAGTCTAAAACTAGGGTGTGATATTGGTAGATAAACTTATAGTTCATAATAGGTCCATTATAGGTAAGTGATTGCTCTGTTGGAGAAATGGGAATTTATGGTCGCAATTATTTACGTAGTTTAAAAGGGATACACCGCATATTACTTTACATATTCGTTTGGCCGTAATTCGTTAAAGATTTAAAAACAAAATAAGCCGCGGTAAATATATCCACATACCTATTATGTGATTTTGGTTGATCAATTTTTTTTTATGGATTATTAATCTTCCTTATATTATTACATTTCTTGATGTAATAATTTTGAAGGGTGTTGATCGACATGTAGATAAAGAGTCGTAGCATTTTTCTTACCAGTTATAATCTAAATTTTTTTTAGAGAAAGAATAGTGGTAGAAGTTTTGTTTGAACATTATTTTCTAAAAAAAAATGAATGATATTATTTTTAAGGTATTTATATTATGTTTGTTACAAATTTTTTATAGACATTTTGAGAATGATATTTCTCAACATTTTTAATATAGATTTATCTAATTTATGTATGTTAATTTAAATTATTTTTGTAACTAAATTAATTTTTTATAAGTGTGTGTGTATGTATGTATATATGTAATTAAAAAATTAAAAAATCATAAATTTTTTTAAATAAATTAAAAATATTTAAAATTTTGTAATAAATTTACTAGAAAATAATAAAAAATCGAAGAAATTTGAAAATAATAAATTATTTTAAAAAAAAATTTAAAAAAATAGCAAATTTAGTAGACGTTAAGATTTTTAACTAAGGTGGAATTATGGAAATTCTTAAAGTAACTTTAACAGATCAACCTATTTAGTATAATATAGAGATGGACTAAGGGATTGATTAAATATACCTATTTAACATTCAATGTCACTTTAAGGACAATATTTGGATTTTGAGATTTTTATATTTAACATGCAATGTGACTTTAAGAACAATATTTGGATTTTGAGATTTTATTTCTATTTTTTTAATTTTTGGTAGTTGATAAAATAAAATAATTAAAATTAATGTTTTATGACAATAAAATAAAATCTATTGAAATTCATGATAAATAAAAGATATTGTCTAGAATTATACTTAAGTATGGAGTTGAATATTTTTAGGGAAGTGTAAATGTTTTTGAAAATTTTATTTATCAAATTAATGACAAAAAAATGCACCACATAAAATTCAAACCTCCTCAATATTATTTAGTAACCTCAACAATTCAAAATATTGAAAATAAGGCTCTAATAATTGCAATAATATATTGATTAGAAAGATAGTGTAATAAAATGTGTCGTACTTATAAATTTTGGTGCTACAATAAATTATATCTAAATATTTATTTTCTCTCTCTCAAAATGCTTCTTAATGCTTAATAGATTATAATAAAAATAATTTTTATATTAATTTTCAAAAGATTTATATATGTCTAAATACACTAATATGCCTATTTGTTTATAGATGAATTCAAATTAGGATGCTCTTGCCATGCAAATTAACTTCAAATAATTCAAAAAAAGGATAAGACATGAAAACAAACCAACATACAACCTAACAAATCTGTAACACCCAAAACTAGAAGAATGTTCAATATTTTTGTGTACCTAAATAATGTACCTGAGTGTGTTTCTTAGTGAGAAGAGGAAATTGGAAGAAAGATAAAAGGTGAGAGAAAAATATAGAAACACAATAACAATCAACTTAATACATAAATAACACATAATTTAAACCTATACACTAATACTTTAAAATCATACAAATTTATAACTAATAAACACTAGAAAACTACTTTTAAATATTTACAGTAACAAGAATGTCTAGAATATAATAAATTATATATATATATATATATATATATATATATATATATATATATATATATATATATATATATATATATATATATATATATATATATATATATGATTTTAAAATTTTACCCTTAATAAATGTTAGAAGAAAATTTTAAATTTCTAAATTTTAAATTGTCAATTTAAAGTATATATATTATCTAGTTTATATAATTATATAAAAATAATCAATTTCACTTAAAAGCGACACATTTACTAATATTTCAAATTATTTAGAAATTTTGATTATGTTAGAAACATTTCATTACGGATGATTGTTTATTTCTCTTATTCTTGAGAATGATACCTCTTGATTTCAAAAGGCATTGAATACAAGATCCTTATTAAATAATAAGAACAAGACACCAAAATACATAAAGGAAAACAAACATGCAAGTATTGTAAATATATTTATCTTTAAAATTAATACTATTCGAGAACAGTAACACATGTTATAAACAGATTCAAAGTGCTACAACATGCCCATAAAGGAAGACCATTATGTTTTTAAAAATACTTAACATGTCCTTTATATCTACCAATATACTCAACCTATGTCCCTTAAGCATATTAAAATACACATACAACATTTAGTTCTTATGTTATAGATTAAGAATGATACAGGAAAAAAGATCAGTGGAGATCAGTTGGGAGAAGGAACAGAGTAGAAACCTTAGGTGGAAATAACAATGCAGTGGATGGTGACAAGCCTACAGGTCAGCGAGAGGCTTGCCCTATCAACTATGACTGTCTTGTCCTTGCATTCATGCTCGTCCTCTACCAACTGTATTATAGGATCAAATTTTTATTTTTTAGCTAGTTTAAAATAGGGTTTTGGATCTAGTTCTTTCAAGAATGTTTTTTTTTTTCGAGGATTCCCTTTTTCAGCTTCTCCCACAGCTTTCCAAGTTCATATATCATGGAGCAATTGGATGAGATGCCAACAGTATAGATATCTCTCCCAAAGATAAATATATCATGGAGCAATTGGATGAGATGTCAATAGTAGAAATATCTCTCCCAGAGGTAAATGCCGTAGTTTGAGATATTCAAGAATATGTTGTTATTTGTAAATTTAATAAATTCTAGGCTTGATCAAAGGATCTGCATCAATAGGTCTATTCTACTTGGACTAAGAAATGTGAGATCAATTTATACTCAAAGGGTTTCTTTACAGTTTAGTTTCTCTCACTTAAATTTGTTTATAAACTTTTTAAGGAAGGCCTATGGTTTTGGGGTAGAGCTGGGCTCTTTACAACCCTTTGGATTTTAGGTTTTGATCCTGCTCCTCTGCTGGTGTCAAAAATTTTGGTTTGGGTTCGGCTCCCAATTCTTCCTCTTCCATTTTGGCACCTTTCAGTGTGTGAAGCTATTGAAGACTATTTGGGAAGATTAATGGAGATATATTTTGAGAGATTTTAGCATGGAATCTTTCCTTATGCTTGCATTTGTATGGATATGGATCTTAGCAAAGGTCTGCCACATAGAATGCAATTAAAACATGACCTTTACCTATGGATACAAGCTTTGGATTATGAAAACACTGCAATGAAAATGTCATTTTTACCATAAAAGTTTCCATCTCCAAAGTACATGCCCTCACACAAATAGATCGAAGAAAAAATAATCAGTCAATTAAATCTAAAATTTGGCAGTTGTATGAGCATCCTCCTTCGAAAGGAAAAATATACAGATGGACCAACCTAGAATTATATAATGGAAGCTATGGAAGAGACATCTATAGAAGATATTGTTTTAAGTGGAGGAATAAAGAGATCACATGAATTTGATACTTCTAAGTCAGATACGAATTATTCCCCAATTGAATCTCAATTATAGCTAGTTATTATTTCTATTCCTTCTACACCTCCTATAATACTATGGACTAAAGTTAAAAAGAATAAGGGTAAAAAATAATGCTTTGAAATTGTTGGATAAGGTGCTCCAAAATATATTTGATCTAAGTTATTCTCTTCTTTATTTATTTTCAACACTCGAAGCTTTGTTTAATTGAAGGTGGCTTTACTTTTTGAGTGTGATTTTTCCAACATTTTTTTATATGACTAATTTTATACTATAATTTTTTATTAATAAAGATACACTTTTCAATTAATTATAAAAAATACATACATACAACTGACTGAAATAATATCATTGTAAAGAAAAGCTTGTTTAAACACCATAATATACTTTAATTAATCAGGGTGCATAGTGCCAAGTCCATGCAGAAGGATTAGGAGGATTGAAAATTAGTTTTGAGGATTTTGTAAACGCTGATATTAATAACATGTTTTATAAATAAAAATTATTTATATTGAGATTGTATTAAGTCAAACAAAACTAATAGTTAAAAATTTTACAATTTCCTTGAATCATATCAACTAGTTCAAACATCATAGTGCTTACAAGAATTCTACAACTAGTTACAGGCTTAAATCTATATAATAGCCTAATGTTTACACCTTTTTACAAGAATTCTAAAATAATATAAAACATAGAAAAACATTTAGAAATCAAGGTTAAATTTACTCACATTGTAGTGAAATGAATCCTGAAGACTTGAAAAAGATACACCAAAGTGATTCGATAGAAGCTTTACAGATCGACTAGCTTGACCTGTACCAGGTCTTATCATGGGTAGAATTCCTAGGGATGGAGGGCCCATTTGTCTTTGTGGAGGTGACATTGCAGGAGTAGGTTGTTTGGTAGGTACTGTGACTTGTTGAGGTACAAAGCTGGCACATGGGATATGGGGTGGAGGTGGAATATTTGCTTAAGGTAACCCTGCTTCCTGTACCATTGATGAAGGCATAGATTCCTCTCCAGCCATTTTGGAAAATAGGCTTGAAAAAGTACACCCAAATGTATTGTTTTAAATTCATCTCTACATTAAGAGAAAATAGAGCTCCTTAATTTAAACTATCTTAAATAGCTTCACCACAATTCTTTAACTTGAGAAAAGGTCTATATAAGAACACCTGTAGAAAATAAAACATAAGGCATCCAAATTAGTCAGTTTAATGATTAAAAGTTAACATCCATGTTAATATGCCTAAAAAAGACAGTCTCTTATCAAATCCTAGCTACAAAAATAACTAGAAAACATAGACTAAAACTAAAACACCTGATGACCAATCACAAATAATAATAAATAGAGCCTGTTATACATCCAAAACCTTACCATAAAAATAGACCTTATAAAATATTTTACATCCCCAGAATGAATTACCAAACAAAACATGCACAAAATGGCAAAATAACCCCATGCTTGCTAATGCATCAATATTTAACAGCACCTAATCTTGTATTCAGAAAACTAGTCAATCAAAAAATTAGTCAGTTCTCTATTAAAACATTGTTCAAAACAAAGACCCAAATCTAGTTGTCTCAATAGCTAAAAATATACAAAGAAAACAAACTAAAAATATCCTCCTACCAAACCCTAGAAAGCTTCAAATGCAAAGAATTGCCCAAAAAAATCATCTTCATAATTTGATGTAACAGATGGACGAGAGAGGTGGAGGATAAGGGGTTTAATGAAATATAGGTAGAAATAATTTTCATGGCAGTGTGCTGGGCAAGAAATATTTCAATCCAACTATTTTCTTGAAGTATTTCAGAATTTTATTTGTTAGTGATTGGGTCAGGATTGAAGCCATGAAAAAGATATACGTATTGAGGGGAAAGTCAATGTATTTTTGTGCAAGAATAGGACAATAAGAGAAGCCATGTGGAGGTTTAGAGCTGGAATTACTGTGGATTTTTATTGTTGCCTTCTGTTAAATTTTGAAAAATAATTAAAAAATTGTTTGATTGTAGGTTCAGTTTGGGCTCTGCCTAGGATGAACAAATTTGTGAAAACAAACAATAAAAATAACAAAAACGTTTAGAAGCATAAACATAAGTTGAATAGTGAATGCCCAAATTCTACAGAATAAAGTCACCCACGTTCATTCATACGACCACAGAGAAAATATGGACCATTGATATGGCCCATTTATTTTGACGAGTGGTCTTTACTGGCTACACAAAAATGCTACTATGGGAATTCCCAGAGTATAAACATAACCCTGATAGATAGATAGACTAATAAAAACACCCACATACTCAGCGGGTATTTGGAAAACTCGACTAAAATTTGCATAATCTTTGTATATAATTTAATGAAAAACTCATAAAACCCCTCTATTTCTATAATGTAGATACGTTAGGAGGGTTAAGGGTATTCTTATGTGACGAAGAAACTACTATAGCACATAAAAAAATATAAATCTATTCCTAATAATGGAGAGGGCTGTTTGCATCTGCAAATTTGGAGGAGCACACTCACAAGACAACGTTGCTCTTCCTCTCAATCTTTTAAAGTTGACCACTCTTTCTATGGGATTCGATCTCGAGACCTGTAGATTTGAAAAATTAACATAAATAAGGAGATGTATTTGGACGGTGCTGGGCGTGAAGATTATGAAAAAAACAAGAAGGATTGAAAAGATTTTATGTTTAAGGTTTCATTGGCTCGGTCAGACTAGGCATAGAAAATTAAAATCAACAGAGAAAATAACTAATGCATTTCTCTACCACATCTGCCATTAATTTCTACTTTCGGTGCAATGATGAAGATGTCCCATGTTTCGAAGTAGCAGGTACAAAGAATAAAAAAGGATACAGTAGTGAGCAGGTGTGGCATAAAGCAGAGAGAATGAGATAGCTGTGAGCAGGGAGGCTGCAAATTTTCCGTAAAAATAAATTATGCCGAATGTCATTCACTTATTTTTTTTGCGCTAGTGCGACGTATCAACGATGGGATTAAAATAAGATTATTATGTTTATAAAATGGTGGTTCAGAAAAGACTAAAATAAAGTTGGCTCCTTGGTTTGCAAGAAGTTGGTAATAACATCTTAAATCTTTCAACGAATGAACTGACATCAAAAACATTATTCTATATATTCACTTATATATCTTGCAACTTGCTCATTTAAAATAGTTATATATTTTTCTTACACATCAAATCATGCATTCTGATTGAATAAAGCAAAGATGATTAATAAACAATTAAGATAAAATGAAACCAATAGTCCCTCCCTTCGGGACTAATACCAAGGAATAATAGTTAAAGAGCTATTAAAATAAATGATAAAATTTCATAAAATATGCATAAGTGATGAAGATGGTTGGAAGTTTTCGTCCATTCAAAGTTATGTACTTTAAAAATCACACAAATAGGTGTTACACCCGTTTGTATTTTTATAGTGTTTTTGGTATGTATTTCAAAGGGTCATTATTTGGTAATATTATTGTAAATTTGTTCCAACCGTGTAAATCTGGCATTATTAAAATGATATTGTTATATTCTACAATTAATACGCAAATCATGGCTTTTGTATCTCTATAGCTTTATTTGAACATTTTGATTTAATCATGTGATGTAAACCACTCTCAAACAAAGAAAAATATACCCCTACTGTTATATAAAAAAACTACAGGATAGACACCCCTATATACATCTTTTAACACAAACTAGAGAAAACATTGCATTGTTATTTTGAGTCCTAGGCTCTCAATCTACAAATGAAATAAAATCGTGAATAACACATGCTATGACTCTAGATGTGCACAGATCATGGTGAAGCCAGCATCACTCAATAATCTATTCCTGTCCACGTGGAACAGGCTGTATGAAATACAAGAACAAGTCTGGTAATAAATGCACAAACGCAAATACATATATACTGATACACAATATCCAAAATACTATAGGGAATGATCGAGTAATAGATACGAAAGCCACAAATACAGATGTACACACACACAGAGCTGTAACCACTTTGGCAGGTGGTCACATTCATCGATAAGGGCATTCAACAGCATCCACCGTGTCCTATTCCTGGACTATGACCTTCGTCTTTAACCGTGTTGGGTGTTCTTGCAATACTATCGTCTTTATTTGTTTGCCTTCCATCATATATCCCCTCTTCACTCCGTGTTGGCCTAAAGCTTACATCTACCGCCAACTCCGTAGAGCGTTCTATCTCTCCCTGATGAACAACCGTCGGCATACTGAACATGGGTGAAGAATCAGGGGCAAGATTTATGATTGGAGCATTGACTGCTTTCATTGGGCGAGCATTAGATACAAGAGTAGCCCAAACAATGGTGGAGATAAAAAGCATGAAAGTAAAACGGATTTTCATTTTGCAATAATAAGAGTCTATTCAGATCAGATATAGAGTTAAAGATATCTAACAACAGTTCTGAAGCGCTTCTAAGACTTAATAGCTGATGGACTTGGAAAACAAGAAGTTGATGCATTTTTTAAAGAGCCCAGCGGACTATATATAGACTTTTCTCGGGCGAAGTTTGAGCTTTGCTCCTCTGTATAGGCGGCGCCACTAAGTAGTGTAAGGAACATTCCACATTTTATATAAAATGAATAATCTAGAGTACCTGACAAAGGGGACTCTAGTTTGAGATTCCAGTTCTTATATTCAATTATTATGTGTTTATATTAAAACTAATTTTCATTTTAAGGCATGACATTTATATTGTTACTATATTGCTGTTAAATACTTGTGCCTTTGCAGATGTTTAAGAGCCTCACAAAATGTCGGCCTCCTCTGGATTCTTTTAATATACTAATCAAGTTGCAGAATACTTCAGTTTAAAATTTAACAAAGCGCATCATTAGTTTAAAATTGTTCTTTCCGTCACAAATTGTTTGTTGTTTAGTTTTAAGTACCAAGAACACATGCAACTGTCAACTAACTTCATTTAAAATTCTATTTCTAATTCCGTTCCACCCACCTGTATGTTTTCTCTGCGGATTTTGTAACAGCACTCACGTTTACAATTAGCTAATTAATCCACATTTCATTCTGGCCTCTTTGTGGGCCGCTCCTCTACTTTAACTCATCGTATGCAAATGCCTGCAAACTGCGTTATGCTACAGTTTAGAGCTCCATTGATGTGTTCTCATTCGTGGAAGGTTGATGTATTCTCTATACAACGAATAAGTGTTCCAATTCATGTATAGTGTTCCTATTACTTTCGTAATAAGTGGGGTTGTGGGGTGAGAATGTTGGAAATATTAGGTTAATATCTAATCTAATCTATTAGATATAGGATGAGAGGGAGGTTACAAGGACAGGTGGAAGGTTGTGGAGTTTTTATACCAATTCAGTTTAGTTGAGTTGCTATAGAACATAAAATGAGTCATATTTAATAGGAGCTTATAGGAGCTTATAAATGTATAAATATGTTTTTTTAATAGGGTTGAAAAAAATTAATAAATTTTATATACAATTTTTAAGAAAAGATATCACTAAAAAAAGGTAAAGATTTAATTTATAAAGATGCAAGCATATTTGTTCCTAGAGATATCATAGTAGAATGAGTGAGAATGGAGAAGCAATCATACTTAAATAATAATGAGATAAAAGGCTCATCATTTATAGTATTAAATCTAGTTTTTTATATATTTAATTTTGAGAGAAATTTTAGAATAGTTATATTGATGAGTTATTGTTAACTTTTTTTTTCTTTTTGTTAATTTCTTTAGTTTTGTTTTCATCTTTAGAATCTTTTCCCATTTTTTTTAATCTCTATAAAAACATGAATTTAGTTAAATGAGAAAGCCTCTATTTGTTCCATATATTATTACCTCTTAAACTATAGTGTTTTAGTTTAATTCTTTTATGTGTATATTCTTATAAATCTATACTATAAACGTAATATAAATATAAGTCAAGGAGGATATATATTGGCAAGGATTTAAGAAGAGAAAAAAAGGTATATTTGTAAAAATTTTAAATAAGCATTCTAATCATGTGAACAACAAAATTTAATGTCATTTTATGTAGGGCAACAAAAATAGTAAGCAATTTTGTAGGAAGATTAAAAACACAAATGAATCTGAGGAAGAAGAATGATCAAGCGAGATTTGGAGAGGACGAAGAGGACTGAAGGTGAATGAAAGAAGTAGAAGACATTATCTAGAGAATAGTGGTTATCATAACAATATGATGATTAAGTAAACCTAAAATCTTTACTTTTTATTTTGTAAAATTTAAATAAAAAATTATTAAATTTATAAATGCTAAAGTATAATAAAACTTAGAATTTGCAATTTTTTATTTTTTTTTTAAATTAATTTTTCTAAAAGAAGAAAATTAAGAAATTTATATATATATATATATATATATATATATATATATATATATATATATATATATATATATATGAAAAAATTGTAAACATTCGGTGATTTTATTTTATTTAATGAAAAAATATTGATATTGGAATTCTCTAATTATTCCTTCCTCTCTCTCTCTCACACACACACACATATATATACATGAAAAATTTACAAAAAAAATAATAAGAAATTTAGGTGACATTAGATTCTGTCCCTAAGATGAGTTTAGGGCAAAAACACTTATCTAATATATAATATGATTTTAAGAATGAAATTTAATTTATTATTAATTTAATTTTTATTTTTGAGGGAGGGGGGTGATGGTTAAAGGTGACTTTAAGATGAATTAAAGGTGACATAAATTTTAAATACTAAATATTTAAACCATAAAAGTAGGACAAAAGTATTTTAAATATTAATATTTTCATCGATAATAGTGAAACTTAAATAATGAAAATTAAAGTTTTATAACAAGTAAACATTTGTCAAATTCAAAATTTAAAACCCTATGTTCAATTAATTGAAACGTTGTATTATTAACTAGCAAATTACATTTATTTTTAAAATTTTAATTGAGCATTTAAAATTGAATATGATAAAAAAATAAAAAATTAAAAAAAATAAAATAAAAATAAATCAGTTTTAAACTCCTCAATATTATTTAAATATTTTACAAGTAAAAAATATAAAAAAAATTATACTTTCACAATTCATATAAATCAAATCTTAAATTTTTAAAATAATATTATTTTTATTTATTTACTTAAAATTTATACAAATATAATAACCAAAAATCCAATAATTATAATTATTATTTTAATGTCTCAATTATGACCTTTAGTGCTCTCGAACACTACGTTCAAAAAGTAATACTAGTATGAAACAGTACATAGGGCTGGCTGAAGATTCTATGTAACCCTCCATTTGTAGAGGTGGCCACTCTAGATCCAGCTGAAAATATTTTATTTTTCATTTAAATTGTATAATCCATATTCCCAAAAATAATATGAACTTTAAAATGAGATTCCACTTCCTTTAATTAATTTATTTTTAACTGAATTCTGGAGGTCTTTTGCAGTATAAGAGAAATAATATACTCACCATCTCTACTAAACTGCTTTGAAAGTTGCAGATTCTTTAGATTCAACAATTGAATAATTTGAAATACTCAAGGGTATCAGATTTCAACCTGTGCGTCACTTAAATTCTATGAATAACCGTATTAGCGCAACACAACCATGCTTGTCAGATATATTTTCTATAATTTCACATCTTAATGATAAATGAAAGCCTTGCGAGTTTAAAATGATTCTTCTGTTATTTCTCATTTTCTGTTATTCGTTATTGACAACACATGCATTCTCTTAATGTGTTCTTATTTTAACTCAAGTTTACTTTTGGAAAGTGAGTATACACTTCAGAATCTACTATACATTTTTTATAGTTAACGCACATCTAATTTTGGTTTTGCTTCTTCAGTAGGTACGATTCTAGTTTATGTTTTTTTATTCAACTGTTAAACAGATTTTTATATGAAGATTAATTTCAAGCCACAACGACAAGACCAGTGAGGTACTATTTCTTTGAAAGAATTCAGTAGTTTATTATTTGGAGAACTTTTTTTTGTGTTTACAGTTTTGTCATGCCCCTCCCAGTTTAACTCTTGCTTAAGCTATTGATGCACGTGTTAATTAGAATTAAACATGCCGATTGTCTTATATTGTTTATTAATTGTTGGGCTTGCTTGCTATTGTTTTGTTGTCTTGCCCCGCCGCCGCCGCCCCTATTATATATAGTTTGACTTGCTTTGATTAATGCAGAAGTTGTCTTCTTATTAATTTTGAAAGGTTAATTAAAGGAAACATTTTGCTTTAATTGTTGATTAATGTTTGTTTTCTCGACCAGTTAAAATTTAGTATTTTTTATTTATGAAAAAATTTACAATTCTGTAATAGTTAGTTTGTGCATTTTCTTAACAAAAATCATAAGAAATGATAATTATCAATGTTTTGATTGATCAAAACTATTTACATCTTATTTAGGCATAGAGCAGTGATATCATCAACAGTGATTGAAATGAGTTATTTTTGACTTTATTTTTATTTTCATCTTTAAATTTTTTTTCAATTTTATTTATTCTCAATAAAAACTTGAATTTAGTTAAATGAGAAAGCATCTATTTGTTCCATATATTATTACCTCTTAAATTATAGTGTTCTAGTTTAATTCTTTTATGTGTATATTCTTATAAACATATACTATAAATGCAATATGAATGTAAGTCAAGAATCATATATATTGGTGAGGATCTAAGAAGAGAAAAAAAGGTATATTTTTGGAAATTTTGAAATAAGCATTCTAGTCATGTGAACACCAAAATTTAATGTCATTTTTATGCAGGGCAAAAAAAAATAATAAGCAATTTTTTTAAGAAGATTAATAACACAAATGAATTTAAAGAAAAGAATAATGAGAGAGTGGGATTTGGAGACGACGAAGAGGACTATAAGTGGATAAAAGAAGTAAAAGACGCTATCTAAACAATAGTAGTTAGAATAAGAATATGATAATGATTGAGTAAACCTAAATACTTTAATTTTTATTTTGTAAGATTTAAATAAAAATTTATAAATATTAAACTATAATAAAACTTATGATTTACATTTTTTTTAAAAACAAATTAATATTTTTTAAAGAAAAAAAAGAAATATATATATATATATATATATATATATATATATATATATATATATATATATATATGAAAAAATTGCAAACATTCAGTGATTTTATTTTATTTAATGAAAAAATAAAGATATTAAAATTATCTAATTATTCTTTCCTCTTTTATTTTTATTATTATTAATTTTGTTTATTTTTTTATCATATTTACTTATTTGTTTATTTTTTACTAGTTTTAATTTTTTTTTTTTAAAATTAATAAATCGTCAAATTTTCATATTTTATTTAAATTTGGGAAAAAAATGAAACATTTTTTTGTTTTAAATTTTTTATAGTTAATTGATTTTAAAAGAAACAAGAAAAAAAGAAAAAATCTAAAAAATTATAATAAATTTATGGAAAATAAAAAACAATATTTTTTTTTGAAAAATTTAAAAAAATAATAATATTTATTTAGGTGACATTAGAATTTGTCCCTAAGATGAGTTTAGGGTGATGGTTAAAGGTGACATTAGACTTTGTCCCTAACGTAACATTATTTTTTTTTTCTCTTTTTGAGGGCACTAGGGTGGAGATGGTTAAAGGTGCCTTTAAAATGAATTAAAGGTAACATAAAATTTGAAGACTAAACAATTAAAAGGTAAAAGCAAGACAAAATTATTTTAAATATTAATATTTTCATCGATAATAGTGAAACTTAAACAATAAAAATCAAGGTTTTGTAATAAGCAAACATTTGTCAAATTAAAAATTTAGAAACCCATGTGTTATTATTTGAAACATTAAATTATTAACTACAAAATTGAATTTAAAGCAATACAATCCCTAGTAGGAATACAATCCCTTCTATGAAATATAAAAATACATAACACTTATATATGGTTGGATGCTCCATGAATGCTAAAGATTGTATCATAAGTTACTACTTGCCAATGATGGTGACAAATGAACATGAAGTCTATCAAGTAAAGGTTGATAATGTGGCTTGATATCTATATGAGAGACAAGAGGAAAAGGAGTTTTCATTTTGGAAAGTAGTGCACATAGTGAATGTGTGGAAATAGGTACCAAAGGAGATATGGGTTTAATTTCGTAATTGTTCTCCTTTTATCATAGTTGATATTATAAGATAAGAAGATAAGCAAGTAAATATCATAATATAAATATTTGATGAGATCCAACATATGAATTATTATCAATGAGATCCATTTCCACTACTTATCGAAAGCTCACTAGAGTCCTTTCATTGTCAAAGAATAATTATAAGTTACGTAATGATATCTCCAAAAATTGGTGAGCATACAAGATGTCTTAAAACCATAGAGGAGTAGGTTATGCAAGTTGAGTTGCCACAACCTGCTACACAGGAGGAAAAAAATGTAAGTAAAGATTACATAGTAAAATAAAAGAAAAAAATTACTACCAGTTAAATGAAAGCCTATGTTTCTAAATAAGTTATGTATGGAACAACTGTTCAATCATCAAAAGAAGATCCAATGATGGAGAAATAAAATATTTAGGAACAATAAGAAACACATGAGGAAATGTAGAGGTTCCCAACAAGTAGAGTGCATAAGGAGTATACAAGGTAAAATAAAAAAGACGATCAAAAAAGGAGGAAAACAAGTAATAGTAGAAACAAGGTGTACAAAAAAGACAATACAAAGAAGATGTGGCTCAAAAATGAGCCACTAATGTAAAGGAGCTTCATAATGAAATGGAGGACGAAGAGAAAAAAATATAGATGCTGAGGACACAACCAATAAAATAGATGAATATGAGGCACATAAGAGAATGGAGGTGGTCAAAAATAATTAAAGGATGAAGAAATTGAGGCATAACATAATAAGTACATAAAATAAGAAGAGAAGAAGAAGAAGAAGGAAGCCAATAAGGAAAATAAGAAGAAGAAAATAGTAGATGAGGGGAAAAAAGAAGAAAGTACAAGAAGAAGAACACATTAAGACTTATAAGCAAGATGGTCCAAATAAAGAAAGTTATAGAAGAGGAAGTACAGGAAAAGGAAAAACCAAAGACCAACATTGTGAAGTAACATGACACTCCAATATAACCACTAAAAAAATTGGCTTTGGGATGTACCCACTACATCCTCATAGTAAACCACATTGTTTCTACCAATGGCACCATTGTAATAGATACATACAACCATATATTCCACAATATCAATACTTGAACCACTCACCACTAAGACATCCTTAGATGTTTTAAAGTTACCATTGGATGTTTAAAGTTAAATAATTTTAAGAGAGTCCCAAAGACTCAACACTTGACAGTTCTGCTCTTTCATTTGATTCACTTAGACTTGATTATTCTTCTACTAAATCGGATCATCCAGAGTAGGTTCCTGAGATAGGGTCTTATTATTATTCTTGTTCTACTTTTTATATTGAGGGTAGTAGTGGGGAGTATTATACATCCACATCTAGTCATGTTTCATAGGATGAGGATCCATGACCCAACTCACTCATGTCGAAGACCCTTTGGGATAGACAAACACTTCAAAGTGCAGGCATTTGGACAAGGGATCTAATAAATTATAGATGTACTTGGGATTATTATTAAAGTGGTCTAAATGTTTTATTTGATTCAATTTTGGATCCATATAAATTCTGAGAGACTTTAGGCATACATGAGTGGGATATTGCTATGTAGGAAGAATATTCTTCCTTAATAAAAAATCACACTTAGGATTTGAATTATCTTCCTAAAGGAAGGAAGATGGTTCTATATAGGTTAATATATCTAATTAAGTTTGCATCAAATGGGTCAGTCAATAAATATAATGTGAGATTGGTTGCCAAGGGCTTTTACAAGTAGTCATCATTGACTACTCAAAGAACTTTGCACCTGTTACAAAGATGAATTTGATTTAAATCACACTAGCTATAGCTACATCACATGGTTGAGATGTGCGTCAGATAGATGTGAAGACTTTGAGTAAGATATCTACATGGAATAAGCACCTCGGTATTGGTATGCCAAGATGGATTCTTTCCTCCTTATTTCAAGTTTCACAAAGCATCATTCAGACCCCAATCTATACTTTTTACAGTGGGATTATTATTTACTAATATTGGTCCTTTATGTTGATGATATTTTGATATTTTGAAAAAGTCATGAAGAGTAGCGAAGATCCATGAAGGGGTCCAAATGCTGCAAAGGAGATTTTAAGGGGTAAACATGTCATAAAATGCTATGAATGGGTCCAAATTATATAAATGGATGCAAGGAGCTATGAATGGGCTTAGATGCTACGAAGGGTTGTGAAGAGTTGTGAATGGGTCCAAATGCCACAAAGGGTCCCAGATGCCAAAAAAGAGATGTGAGGCACTCCAAATGCCACAAAGGAGCCATGAATGTGTCCACATTTTTTCATGTATATTTTACCCAGATGGCATAAATTATAGTTATTATTTATATTATTATGTGATAGATATTATTTTGAGATTCATTCATATGTTTGATGGATTAAATGTATGTATTTATATTGATCTTGTGCTTACCATGTTTTATGGTTTATAGTAAGAAGTAATTTGTATGAATTTATTTGCTATGCTATGTTAACCAAATCTCACATTATTGATATTGAGTAAGAAGTGAGGTGGAATTCATTATCTTACTAGCATCATAATGCCATATTAAGGTAATCCGATCAAGTGGTATGTATAAATTTGAGTTATCCTTAGATCATTATTTATTAAGAATTTTAGTCAAATTAATGTTAACTGAGACATCACCATTTCATGAGTATATTTTACATGTTTTTATGATATCTTGATTAAAATGAGATTCTTTATGATACACTACATGTTTAGTTTTAGAATGATGCTATCCCTCCCCATAGCAATATTAATTTTGAGATGGCACTTGAGATTACTGCAGATACTAGAGTCTAGGGAACTTATGCTCTGGGGTTCCATGTATCTTATATATGTACATTGTATTGTATTTATTATTGAAACATTATCATGATGATCTATAATTACTTATTTACTATACATTGACAACAGTGGTTGTATGCTTGTACCAGCCATGGATGGATATTTATAATTACTTTTTATATTCATCTATGATATGTCTCTTATGATGATAGTGAATAGTGATATATGATTTAGTATTCTTCATTTAAATTGATCACACTTAGAGTATTTTATATGGTCACTGATTAGATTCTCATGGTGTAATCTATTTAAATTTTAAAAAATTCATATTTTTAAACATATCCCATTAGGGATGTTACATTTTGGATAGGTTTCGTGGTCATTTTGGGGAGGATATACACAGAAATTAAAAAATTTCTGACAACATTCATTGAATTTTGACTCAAAATTGGCTATCAATCCATGATGCATGGTCAATAAATTTTATCTTAGTTCCATGGCAATTTTGGGAAGAAGGTATGTGAAAAGGTAGGAATATATGTTTATCGATGGCATGAAGGGAAAAAATAACTTTCCACATTAATGGAGGAAAGCTAGGAAAGCCATGCAGAATTGGTAGAGGCATGGGAAATAAACTTGCAATAAAGAAGGAAAAATAATGTTAATTTTCATCCCTCTATTCTAATAGAAAAATCCTTTGCAAAAAAATGCATGGTCAAAAACATTTGGTGGGTTTCATGACCATTTAAGGGGAAGTTGTTCATGAAAAGGCAGGGAGATATGTTTTTTAGTGTAACATTTCATCACTCTATTAACATACCATACTTAGATTTGAAGGAACACAAAAAAACATGAACAAAGGTAGCGTGCCAAAAAATAGGATTGTATAAAGCATGCAATACAAAATAGGAACATAAAAGGCACATTAACCATAATATCCATGGGAAAATATAAATAACCAAGAATTTTTGTTTTTGGTGCATAAAGTGACATTAGCTTGCCACAGTAATAGAGGAAAGCCCATCTATCCATGTGGAAAATGACGGTGGCTTCCACATTAATGAGCCATGCATTTTCCATCTTGATTTTAACTTTATATAAATGTGTCACATATATAAATAATACATTAAAGTGAATTAAAACCATATCAATAACAACTATGTCAGTACATTAACATAGTAGTAATAGTTTACTTAGATGTTTATGCATGAAAAAAATAATGAATAAAGAAGGCATGAAAAAAAGGCAAGGAACATAGAAAGCATGCAACAAAAATATTAACACAAAAGACAATAATAATAACATCCATGCAAAATTGTAGAAAACATTGTTATGGGTTCAATTATATGGAACACACCTGCATGAACGCTTTCATCCCTCCATTCTATTAGCTAAAATTCTTCTACATAATGTGACATATTCAAAAGCTTTAAGATATGTTCCATTTATTTTGGGGAAGAAGGTACATGAAAAGGTAAGGAGAAAAGGTAGTTGGTGGGACATAGGGAAGCATTAACTTGCCACATTAATGGATAAAATCATGAAAATCTATATGGAAAATGGTGTTGTCTTCCACATTAATGAGCCCACATCTTCCACTATGGCACATCATTTCATATTAATGATTCATATATATTTTGGTCCATGGATTATGTGTTAAAGTTACAAGCTAATGATAAAATAATGTGTTCATTTAAAAATTATTATGGGATCTTTTATTCCCAACTATTGGTCTCTTTGGTCCCAATGATCGATTGAACTAATAATATGTAGGAAAATTAATATGTCGCTAAAAGTCATCATACAACTTCCAAAAATGATTTTTTTCCTTCTAAATGACCTTTTCATATTTAAAAACATTAAACTATCTAATTTAAAATATGTATAACATGAATTTGAATAATGTAGAAGATATGAGACCCCAAAATTAAAGATCCTAACTACTGCTCCCTTCAACATTCATGATAAAATTTAGTTTTTTTAAATTTAAATAATCTACTATCGCATATTGACGAGTGAGTAACATTTATTAATATAGGTTCTAAAATTTACAAGCCTCAAATTTGAAGCGTACCCTGAGTCACCATGAGTGTGACATACGACCGACCAAACTACTAAGGAAAGACTACCAAAATTATTGGATGATTCAATGGACTCATTAGTACATTTTGCTTTGGCTAGCTAGCAATGAGTGAAAAAGATCACCTCTTGCCCTTATCGTTTCCTATAAGTAGAGCATTGGATTGAATTGAACTCCCTTCCAACTGAATTAAAGATGATGAAACTATTGTACCATCTAAATATAAAATTTAAGGATGACATTATATAAAATACATGATAGGTTCCTAAAAATTATACCATCTCAATATGAATTTTAAACTACCTTTCTAGTGACTTAAAAGAAATTTTAACTACCTGGTGACTTACAAAGAAATATGAATTACTGTACCATTGCATTTAGGGTCCCAACTACTCATGCCCTTCCCTTAGTGGAGTGTCTTGGAAGATTTTTATATGTGATCCTATTAACATGTTATGGTTGTGACAGGGCATAAATAATATATTTATATTTATATTATATTATTTCCATGGCCACCAAACAAATTATGTAGAATAACTTCAACTCTCGTGTCTCTTATATCTATGTACACCTAGCATACAAACATGTACATCAACCCGTATATTCTAGTTGATGTAAGAGGGAATTGATGAATATTTTGTCCCATATGGCCAAGTGTTAAATTTGACATCTATTTAGACATTTTTTGCATTTTTAATTTTAAAATTTAGTTAAATAATATTTTTAATCATTTTAATGGATCAAAAGAAAAATTTACAAATTTTTAATATGACGTTTAAAATTTAAAAACTACCAGTTTAAGAATATTAGATATAAAAATATTAATATATGGATAATGGGCTCCATCATCTATCATCTGCCATCTGAGTTTATAATTGCATTAATATTAATATTAATATATTTTAATATAGATTGGTCCATAATGCAGTATGCTGCATTAGGTGTAGATGGTGTCTTGGACTCATGGTAGATCATAGGTGATTTCAAAACATTAATAAATTAATTAGGTAAATTAATGTCTCTAATTTGGCAGGTGGACATAAAACGTAATTCCAAAACAATTTAGAAAAAATATCAAATTATAAATCCACCCTTCTAGTTCCACTCACACTCAAAGTCCACTCCATAGTTGGTATTGTAAGCTTGGTCCAATCCTCCATTTCACAAAACAATTAACAATGAACACATATCGATTTAATCATTTTCTATCGCTATCTTCAACAAAATCACATAAGCTTACAAATAAATATGTATACATATCGATATCTCCCTTGGGTTTCATTATTTTCACTTTTCAGAGTCTCTTTAATATTTGACTTGGGGAAGCATCCTATGGTGCTAAAATGTTCTTCCTTTTCACGTATATTTCTTAATTTCCCACGTATAGTTGAAACTTGAAGGCTTTTCTAAATATCTCATTTTAAAATTGAATTTGGGGTGTATGAATTGGAAAGGAAGGGTTGGAAGCGGGTGCCTAGGGAGGCGAGCAGAGCTATGGAAGCAACAAAAGAAACAATAATATATCACATAGATCATTCAACATCATCAAGTACACACAATTCCTTTATTTTTCGCATTTGCCCACAAATATCTGTGAAATATAAAATTCATAGCTCGATCTTAGAAATTAGATAAATCACTTTTCAGACATTATTCTATTCTTTTTTAGATTAGGTCATTGCCTTTTTGGTTGTCAAAACTTTAGAAAGAAAAATTATCTTGTTTTATATTTAGTTTTTATAGGTACTATATAATTTAAAGTGTTTCGTAATTGGTACTATTATTCTATGGAGATTTCAGCAACGTTGTAGATGTTGGAGGTTTTCTTCTGTCATAGAAGAAGCCAATTCTAAGCTTGGTCTTAATTTTTAGTTTTGCATGTATTATGCAAACACCATAAAATATTCATCCAAAATAAAGTCCTACTTTGGAAATCGTATTATGCAAACACCATAAAATTTGATTTGACTAATGATTAATGTTTTCATGTTTTTAAGCATACTTTAATTATAGGATCCACGGTGGAAATACATAGTCTAAAATACCAAGTCTAATATTATGTTTGTAAATGAATAAGAGTCTCAGAGCTTCGGGAGGAGAATGCAATGTTACATCCCGACTTTAACATGCAAATTTGCATTTTGCTAATGAAGGTTCGAATCCCAGCCTACGTGTCAAAATGCCATAAAAAAGAAGCCTACAGCTTGTGTTTTAAATCCATGCTAATGTCATGTCAAGGGTTGTGCAGAGGTCTGCTTTCAGAATGCAAGGAAACTTTCAAAAGGCGTCGACTTAATAAATAAACTCAGAAATATGGGGAAGCCATGCACTTTTGCACTTTTGTAAAAGTGCAAATAGGGTCTGAAATCCCACCGAGAATAAAGTGTAAATTTGCATCCAAGGTATGCAAACCTGATGGAGGCCAAGAAGTGTAAACTTGCACAAGAGTCCCAAAATACTGCAGAAGTGCAAAGGTGCATGTGAACTCCGAAAACCCACAGGAGAGAAAAATGTGTAACATGTTACCATTAGGTTTATTGGTGACCTGAAAGAGACAAGTGAAATAAGAATCTAAGTGTTATTGTCATCTGTCTCCACATTGCATTCGAATCCTTGATAAAATAGTTCTTTGTGCCCTCGAATCGCCATGAAGTTGAATGTTGTTCGAATCGTGCCTCCTGAGTTTTCAAATATCGGATTCATTGAAAATGAAGGGCAGGGGTTTGAATTCAAAATCTAATTAATATGGTGACATTTTCGTGCTTGTGGTAAGAATTCTGTGTCAGCAATGTCACCATGGTGAGAGCTGAGGCTGTCGCACTAAATCGCCTCGCCAATACCTCAGGATTCTTTTAAAACATATTTTTTATAGGAATTCCTATGGTAGATGATTAAATATTGATGCTGTAGTAGACCTAGGCACAAGGTTTCTGGTGTCGAAGGATGATTTTTTTAACGATGGGAGGGAGAAGCAAGTCCTTAACGGTTTGGAGGTAGCAAGGCATTGACTTTTGGCCACTACGGTATATTTGAAAAGAGTGTTCGTGATTTAACAACTGGGTATTGGTCAACATATCCGCCCATGGAAGTTAGTCTTCCTCATGAGCTTAATGTTTATTAGGATATTAAGAATGCGTTTTTTGAAGATGAGTCAGCAGGAAAGGTTGGATATATGGGTTCTGTTGAAAGCCTTGTTCATAGCAACATTCAACGGTTGAAAATGGACACTGAAAATGAAGTGATAAATGCAAGGCATTTTGATCAGAGGATGCAAAAGAGGGGAGCCAGTGATTGATAAAAGTCACACAGAGATCTGTGGTCCAACTATAGTGGAGATTTTCTAAGGAGGGATAAGTTTGGAAATGCAAAAATGTTTTGCACTTTTGAAAAAGTGCACGTGGGTTCCAAAAATCCGTGAAGGGTGCAAAAGTGCAAGTGGAGTCTGAGATCCCATTGGAGACAAGAAGTGTAAATGTGCACATGAGTTCCAAAGTCCAACCGAAGCCAAAATGATTTAAAATTACAAGCAGGTTCAAAGAACCTGCAGGATACAAAGTGGTACATGTGTCATTTAGTGGCAACTCTAAAGGCATAAAATAAATGCAGCTTATGTGGGCAAAGGGAATAATGAGAAGGTAGTCCATTTCATGAAGAAATTATTTAGATGGCTCAAGAAACAAGGTATGGACCTAACTTGGTAGGAATCAATTCCCCTCATGGAGTACAAAGGCATATGGCAAGGGCTCATCTCAGCCTAGGAAAGAGAAATGTTAAGATTGATAAACATGATCATATTATGGAATATGAGGAATTAAATTGCAAGCAAGATTCTCCTACAAATAGTTTTGGACCTTTTAGAAGGCCATTGTCTGTTAGAATGGGCCAGGGTTTCTCCTAAAAAGATGTTACAATAGGTAAATATCACCATCATAATAACTGATAAAATAAAGAGTTTGAAGGAGGGTACCACCTAGATACCCTAACCATGTGAGAGAGTACTAGAGAATAAAGATAATGACATTATTGATTCTATGCCTTGAGGAGTGATTTTTATTCTTTATTATCCATTCTTTCATTATTTATTATTTTAAGGGAAAGTGGTAACCATATCATTAGCTAGCACATCATCCTCAGCCCGAGTGGGTAAATGATTAGTTGAAAATAGGGAAAAATAGTTGCACATAAAAACAAAGTTTGTTTGCACTTAGGAAGAATATTCTCCTACGAACTCAACTACATCAAACATCTAGTTGAATAGATAAAATCGCATCATGACACGGATAACCAAGTTACCATAATCATTACCTTGCATAGCATGAGTGTCTCCAAGCATATGAAAAGACATATTCTAGATAGAAAATATTTCATTAATATTCTAGGTGAGAAAATTTTGTATAAGCAGAGAGGACATGCCCTCTTTAATGGCAGTTTTTTTAATTCTTAGATATTCTTGTTGTGTATTTGTTTTTTGTTGCTAAGGTGATTTCGTTGTGTTGGTTCCCAATTGTACACCTCTTGCATTTAGCCTTGCACACTTGATAATATGTAAAATGTAGATAGTAAACCCAAATTAATGTCATTGTAGCTAGGGAAGGGTTTAACATCTGGATGGACTGAATGCAAATAATGACTAGAAGACACTAACAAAGGGTATGGTTAGTTCCTTGTTACTTTTGGCTCTACCTGAACCAAGGTGAGAGGACCAACTAGGTAGCTTTCTCACATGGAGGGATACAATAGTTCAATCTCCAATGGGATTATTGGCATAATATAAATCTTATTAGAGCATAACCAAACATGTTCACTACACTCAGGAAGAGTTGTCACAAAAAATGAACAAATACTCATAAATAAAACACAAGCTACTAAAGATAGATGTAAATGTGATTAAAACCTTCATTTCTAAATAAATTTTTTACAGCTAAGGGCCAAATGGAAGATTATAATGCTGATCTTTATAGAATAATTATAGACATGTTTCAGATATGTAATGCTTATGCATTTGCAGATAAATAACTCTCAAAATAGTAAAAAACATGTATCATTTATAGGGTAGGACAAGTAGGATGAGTTAATTATATTAAAGAGTGGTGTGGTGGTTTTCAACCTATAGGAATTCCTTCAACAACCATGATATCATCCATTTGCAAAACATGTAAAAGACTAAAAGGTAAGCTAAGGAAACTATCTGGAATGGTTTGCATTCATTGGTGCCAATCCAATGCAGCTATTGAAATAATCCTTGAAACCCTAAAGCATACACTACAAGTAGAGATTCAAACACTTTATCCTATCAAATCCATAAGTCTAGGATCTCCTTAAAATACTATCAACAACACACTTTTAAATCACATTATAGAAAACAGTTTATAACCTAGATCTCTACCTAGAATGACCACCATTGATAAGAATCAAACTAGATAACCAATCAAAAAATCATGAAGAATGTATTATTGCATTTCATTGACAAGATACGACAAAAATCACATGTATTTTCCATTAACTTGAAAATAAACCTTACATACATTAGTGTTCAAAATGCATAATAATGGGGAAAAACATGGTGAGTTTGTTCTGAAATAGGGGAGACATTTACATTATGTTCTTAGAGTTTGCTAATGGTTGTATAGATAAATCCACCTTAGAAATAGAAGAAAAAACACAATAAATCTTGAGAAGTTGAAGAGTCTAAAACTAAGAAAACAAATAACCTTGTAAAGAGGACATACCCTCTTTACTTATACAAATTTCTCACCTAAAATATTCTAAGAATATGATTCAGCTAGAATATGCCCTTGATCATGCCTAGAAGTTCATGCTCTTGCAAGGAAATCATTATGGTAACCACTTTTACATGCTATGATGAAGTTTGATAACAAACCCTTGATCTCCTTGGTTGGAAATTCATTGGTCTTAAGCTTGAGGGAAAATATTCCCTTGGGAGCAAAATAAACACTTTTCTTCATGTGTAACTACTTTGCATTGCCTTCAACTAATCATTTTCCTAGATGGAAGCTTGTGGACAACTTCCCTCCTCCTTGTCCAAGCCATAGAATGCCCCTTACTTTGTAATGATGGAATCAGATTGCTCCAATTATGATGAAGGCAATGCAAGATCCATGGTCATTTGAAAAATACGCTTGTAATGTCTCACCTTGGTCTCAAAACCCCTGTAGCAATTTTTTCTTCCATGGAGGTATTCAACATAAGCCAAATATTGGAAAATGCAATATTTAGCTTATTTTTTTACCTTTTTCCCTTTTGAGTTTGCCTATGCTTCTTCCTTTCCTATTTTTCCTTTTAGAGTTGCCAAAAAACTTAATAATGCTTAAATGCATTTTTTCTTTACATTTTCTCATGAAGGATGTTGGCTCCATTTTACAATTTTACACCTTTTGACCTAGAGGGATTTTGGATACTAGGTACAACTTTCCAATTTTTTGGTCTTGGCATCTTTTCAAAAGTCTAATGCATATTTGAAAATTCCAAATTTTCAATCTATAATTTACTGTTGTAGCTCTACCCAAAAGTTCTATTGCAGACTTGGGAACTCAGTTTGTAATTTTTAAACTATAAAATAAAAAGATTCCTTTGGCTTGAAAACTTCCATTTTTGCCTTTAGATATTTTACTCCTTGTATTAACTAGTGGGTGGTAGACTTTGGCTTGCAATTTACAAGTTTTCAAATTGAAAAAATGCAAAGTTGTCTTTGGCTTGAAAACTTCTAATTTTTCCTTTGCATGTTTGGAAAGAATTTTGCAGCTTGTAATTATAAAAAAAAATTGTCTTTGGGTCTCTGCAGAGCTCCCTATGAGACTTCTTCCCTTCCATTTCTTGAATCTCATTTTCAAGTCCACCATTTTCAACACTTAGTTCCTCCACCCTTACTCTCTGGATTTTTAATAAAGCCCTTGTACTATTTATATCATTTTATAGGCATTCAATTTGAGTTTTGAGAGACTTTTCAGAATCTTGACATTGTTGATTCAACTCAAAGTATTATCTACTACCTTCCATAACATTTTTTTGAAGTTCATTGGTGTTTTATTTCAAAGTTTTATTCTCTATAAGCAAATATTTTAACCTTTCTATATTGGTGGCTGATAGAATTGCTTCTGACTATATCTCATCTTCCATGGAGACAAGCATGTCATTAGACTCCTTTAATTGGAACTTTAAGGTTTAAAATTCAATGCATATTTATTCATATTTATCATTCAATTCATAGTGACACATCACATTTTTATAAGATTTCTACAACATTTTCCTTAAATTTCCACAATGCAGACAACAAGATCTCATTATTAAACTACCATGTCTTCTAAAATATTTCATTTCTTATACCCATATCCAAATTATTTCTTCCTTCTGATGTAACCGAGGATAAAAGCATGCTCTTTTCAAATTCCCAAGACGTTGAACTTCCTTTGACTCTTCAGACATGGCCCACATTTTTCATTTTAATTGTACATGATTGCCTTTCATGTTCTTTATTTCTGAGAGCAGTGCTTGGAATTGTTATTTTTTCTTTGAAATGACCCCCTCTAACACCTTCACATTCTGAGAGCAGTGCTTGGAATTGTTATTTTTTCTTTGAAATGACCCCCTCTAACATCTTCACAGATTATTTCAATTCATAAATTGCATCTTGTGAATCATTTTATCTTTTTATTTCATGAAGGATAAAGATAACAACACAAAATCCTTCTTTGCAAATCTTCCCCCATATGGCTTATGTTTCCCTCCATGGTGTCACTACTTCTCAAATCATTGACATGCATCCATCCCCTTTGATTGGATTTCCATCTTTCTGAAGACACATTTTTCAGTGTTGTAGACTTGAGAGATCAACTTAAAATTTGCAAGTTTGCAAACTTTATTTTTATCTTTGCACTTCTGACTGGGAATTCTTCCAACTCCATGTTGACATATTTGAGGCTTTTCCTCTTTGCATTGACCTATAGAATTGGGAGATTGGATTTCATTTTACAACTTGTAATTTTAAAAATTGATTTTTGCATGTGTTTTCCCCACTGAAATCCCTACTAATTGGCTAGGGAACATTAGTTACACTTTAAAAATCAAAAGTTGTGTATGACCTTTCCACGTGGATTTTATAACTTGTACTTGGACTTATTTAAAAACTTGAATTTGTCCAATTTGATTTTCCACATGGACCTCATTTTATGGCGTGGGCTTGAAACTATTCCACTAAGCTTCCCTTTTGGTGAAACATGGGAATTTGACAATTTCTTGATCTTCATTATGGTTGGTTTTTACTTCTCAATGGAAATTTGAAAACCAATTTTAATTTTCAAAAATGCAAATATGCAAAGTTGTAATTTCCCTTAAAATATACACTCTACGTATTCTTTGCAATGGAAATATTAAACTTATCCCATTTTTTTATCATTTAGTCATTTTTAATCTTCTTGCCATGGTTATGCCATAGACCCTACAAACCAAAACATATCAAAATACATGAAAATGGTTAAGTGTTAGTTGAAACAAGGATTTCAAAAGGTTGCACAAATTCAAGATCAGGGTTTTTTACAACTTGATTATGAAAGTAAAGTTTTGTTTTGGGTACACATTTGTAGATTGGGGTAATAGTTAGACATTTTTAAGAACTCACATCTCAAAAAAGGTCACAAATTGATCATCTCAAATTTGGGCACCAAGACCTTATACATTTATTAGAAAAATCTGAGAGCATTCATGTATATGTATCACCGATTTCAGAGCAAATCCACCCTACTTTTCACATTGTTAGAATTATAAACATAGATGTGTGTCAATTTACTTTCAAGTTAATATGACTTCTACTCTTTCTTGTTAATGAAGTGCAATATCACATTCTTAAGTTATTGTTGATTGGGTATCTGGTTTTATGTCTCATAATGGTAGTCATTTTAGGCATGAACTTAGATTATAAACTCCTTTCTATATTATGATTTGGTAATGTTTTAATGATAATAATTTAAGGATATACTAGATTTATGGAGTTGATAAGGAAATGTGCTTTAGGTTTTACTTGCAGTGTATGCTTTGGAAATCTCAAGGGTCATTTGAATGCTTGCATTGAATTGGTATCAATGAATGCAAATAATTTCTTATGGTTTTATTTATATTATTTTTTGGTCTTTTACATCTTGGAATGAATTATATCATGGTATTTGAAGGAATTCCAAGTGTTAAAAGCCACCACAACTCTCTTAAACATACCTAACTCATCCTACCTATCCAACCCCTCTAAGTAATACTTGTCGTTGAACATCTTAAGTTTTATTTTCTTAGAAAAACATAAATATTGTAGATCTAAAATGTGTCTATGATTGATCTTTAAAGATCAACATTGTAATTTCCATTTGGCTCTTAGTTGTCAACAACTTCTACAAAAATGAAGATCAAAATCACATTTTATATGTATTTAGTAGCTTGTATTTGATTTAAAATAATATTCTTAGTTTATGTGACAACTATTCTCGAGTAGACATTGCATGTTTGGTTATGCTTTGATCAGATTTGTATATGCTAATAATTCCTTAGAGATTGAATTTTAGTATCCCTCCCTATGACCAAGCTACTCCATGAGTCCTCTCACATTGGTTTAGGCAAAGCCATGAGTATCAAATAACTAACCATACCCTTTGTTAGGGTCTTCCAGTCATTATTTATGTTCAATCCATCTAGATGTTAAAGCCTTCCCCGACTATAACAACAAAACTGATGTTTATCATCTTTTTTTCCCATATTTTAAAATATCCAATGCTGATTTATATAGGTGTACAACTGGGAACCAACACACAACTATCACCATTGCAAGGGAATATTATTTGTTCAGGTTCTAAAGTTCTTTTTTGGGCTATCAAATGCATAACTCATGTAGTTGGCATCATTTCCAAGTAAAAAAATATTTAATGAATTGAACTCTAATGAGTATTTTTATGTGGTGTTTACTCATATTATCTCATGCATTTGAAATTTTAGGTTATTTTAGTGTGATTTGCTACTCTAGGCCATCAATTGCACAACACGTAGCTAGCACTGCTACTAGGGACAAGATCTTTAGAAGCTATGTTGCAAGAGATTATTATAAAAAACTATTATTTTTTCATGTTTTAAAGTGATTTGTTCCTTTGAAAATGAATCTACATTTTTTCATTATCTTTCTTTTTATATCTCATCACTAATTACAAGAAATTGTAATTTCATAATGTATCACTATATGTTTATGATCTATTCTATCGTAGAATAATTATTCTAGTTGTGACTCAAACATTTTATCTAGTTTTTAAAGATTAGTGACCATTTTAATTGATTAAGTTTTGAGTGTTCTTTTGTTTTCAAAACTAGAAGGATTGAGATCCTCCTTTAGAGGTGATTCATCAAAGAAGCTTATTTTTGAGTTAAGTTTTCATCATAAAAGAAGTAGACAAGTTTGGAAGAAAATTGAAGGACAAATTTCTAAGGGAAAGTAATTTCTAGACCACCATAAATTTTCTACACCTAAAATTATTTTTATGAAAACTGTTTTGGTTGAAGATTATCACAATTTTCCTAACAAACTAGAGTTTTATATCCCTATTTATCACCTAGCACCTTCTCAACAAACTGAATCTCCTCTCCATTTTGGTCCCCCAAGTCCACCTCACTCACCCTCTCACAACCCTCTATCATATGATCTTTATCCCACCATAGAACCAATCATGAGGCATAAAAATTAGGAAGAAAATGAATGTCTTATATTTAGGATTTCAAGATTCAAACCAATTAACTTTAATGAAATGGAGGGTTGTCCCAATAAAGTTCCAAATGAGGTAAGGAATAGACTCCCTAAATTTCAAGGGAATAATGTAGTGACTGGAGAAAAAAATTTGAGGGATTTTCATATTATAATTGAATACTATAAGGTTGAGCATAAGGATGTTTGTATTAAAATTTTTAAGCACACACTATAAGAAGATGCGTGTGAATGGTTCAACTCTCTTCCCTATGGATGCATAGATTCATGGGAAGAAATGAAGAATGTTTTTAAATTATAATATGGTGATAGATTTGAAACTCAGTTCCTCTTAGTAGAATTTGAAAACATAAATAATAACCCAGATGAATGTGTGCATGAATTTAATACAAAGTTTAATAATACAATGATGAGATTGCCTGATAATATAAGGCCAAGAGATACTACTAGTTTGATTAAATATTGTGATGCAGTTGATAAGAAGTCATCATACTACTTGAGAGATAAGGATCCCACAAATTTGAGGTTAGAATTAAACATGGCCATTCAAATTGAAAATAATATAAAGGCTATGGGGAAGGATCTGAACAAAAGGGTTGATGTAAATTTGATAAATGCTCAAAAGTCTTAGTCCAATAAGACTACCAACCTTGAGGAAACTATGAAAACCTTGGCCACTGCTATCAAGGAGATGTCATATAAGTTGGACATATCTAGGAAGGGGATTCCTCATGGATCCTCTGGTCAAGAGAGAGCTCAAAACTAGAGTCAAGCATAAGGGAGATCATATTTCCACAATAGAGATAATGATAGAGGAAAGAGACCTGCCTGAGATGAGAAAAATGATAGAAATCACAATAGAGGAGTTGGGAAGGAGGTTCATTATTTGTTGAATATCAAGGTTAATGTTGTAGACTATGATTTTAATATTGATTGGTGTGATAAATACTCCCTACCCCATATTCCTTGTGATACTAATAAAAGAGTTGATGAAGATGTTAAGGAAACTTAGTTTGCATCTGAAAATGATGATATTATGATGTTTGATTGTCAAATATTTTGAAGTAAAATGTTTGCCTCCACAAAATTACTAAGTGATTCTACTGTGGATCAATTTTTGAGTACATTGAAAGAGGTATGTGTCTCAACTTGTGAATTTATTTGTGATATAAACATGACACAAGCATATGAGTTTCCCAATCATGACTTTGAGGTTTTGAAATCTTTTATGATTAAAAAATATGATGGGGGAAATCCTTCAATTGAGGATAGGAAGATATTAATTAATTTTTAAGTTGTCTAAGATAAAGAACACAATCTGATAAATAATCAATAAAGTGTTTCTCCACAAGAGACTACACCTACAAATCTAAGAGCAGGGGATAAAAATAAAGAAGTTAAAAAAATCAAAGAAGTCCCTAGTTTTTTCAAACTAGCATTTGCTTCCCAAAATGTCAAGAAAAAAGGTTTTCTAGGAAATAATAGAGAACCTTTATTATCCAATATTCCTAAGGGTGAAAATGACATAAGAAGAAACCCACCATTAAAAATTGATGTTATAAATTCTAGATCATCTCATCTTGTTCTACCTCTAACTTTAAATTATAGTATTCATGTTTAAAGTGTTGTCACCATTCCTCCAAATACTCCCCTTCATTAGTATAGTGTTTGAGATATGTCCCAAGTATTGATTCAGTTAAAAATCACTATCCCAATCATTGAGCTGTTAAGAATACTAGATCATAAAATGAGGGCATTAGAGAATTTGAAATTTAATAAGAATATAGATCCCAATGAGATTACTTCACCCCCAATACTCCTAGATGAATATGAAGATTCACATGAGGTTATTAAATAATCCTTGGAGTTTTATTTGGGATCCGCATTGATAGAAATTTAGTTGGATGTTGACCCTTTTTAAACTACCTTGTTGAATAATGGTTTGATTATTCACAACTATATGTTTGATTTTGGAGCCTCTAGAAATATGACTCCCCTAGGTGTCTTTAATGAGGTTGAAGAAAATATAAAATCTAATTTTGACAATTTCTATTCCATGGAAACAAGAGAATTACCAGTTGTCTAACTAGTTAAAGGATTGGTAGTGAAATTGGTGGTTTATCCAGGTAAAGTTTTGAACATGGATGTGGTAATTATGAATTGTCCTCCCAAGTGGAGGATACTATTGTCAAGAAAATGGGCTACCATCCTGGGTGGTAGTGTTCAAATGGATCTTTATTATGACACCATTCCTTTAGAGTGTAAGATGGTGAAGCTCTGTAGAAAGTCTAGAATGTTACATGTGATTGAAGATCTGAGACATGATTTAAAAGAAGGTTCTGTACACTAATTTGGAACTATGAAATTTCCTTGCAAATGTATATTTTGTTAAATAGTCTATTATTCTTGATGTTGATATGACAAAGAAAGTAATTATATTTAGAGAATTTGTTTTGATAGGCCTTGGTCCAATCTTGGAAGTGGATATGGGTTGCCTTTTATGCCCCCAATAAAAAATATTTTAAGTTTTATTTCAAAATATATTTTGAGTGCACTATCAACATTGTGGAATATGAGGCACTCTTTCTTGGTTTGAGTATTTCTTGAGCACATAGAATTACAAGTCTAATTGTAAACAGTGATTCAAATTTAGTGGCTAAGTAGGTTTAAAATGTTTATTACACCAAAAATAAAAATTTAAAACAATATAGAAACATTGTTTGGGATTTGTTAGAATTCTTTCACACTTTTAATATTTGTTATCATGATAGAAGTTTCAATGAGAAAGCTAAAAAAATTGAAGGGTTGGGTGCTCATCTTGAAAGTGATAATATGAACCCTCACTATTAGTATAAAATGAAGGTACTTGTAAGACCTTCAATCTAAAATAAAATTCATCATTGGTAATTCTTTGATGATGGTGATCAAATCAAGAGGTTTCTCAATTGTGAAGCAAAATTTTAGGGTCAAATCATACAATTGGAATCCATGGTCCAATTATATGATGGGAAAGAAACCTTGTTTGGGAAAAATATCATTTAGTTGAAGACAAACACCACCCCAAGAGGATTTCTTATTTTAGATCCATCTTTTGATGGAGCAGAAATAATTAAAAGTAGAGATCTCTTTATCTCAAAAGTTGTGACTGAATGCAACCTAGCTACTAAATAAAATCCAAAAAAAGTCTAGCTTGGTACTCACTTGAGTGCATAAGAGAAACAAGCCTCTGTGAAATTACTAAATTAGTATCAAGATTAAATGACCTGGTCTTATTCTAAATTTAAAGCGTATAGAGAGGATTTATTTCAACATGTCATCCCATTATATCTTGATAACAAACCTTTAAAAGCAAAATCAGAGACCTATTAACCCAACCTTGGTCACCATGATTCAAGAAGAGTTAAATAAATTAAGGGATGGTGGGATTATTCAATCCATTAGATATTCATCGTGTGTAGAAAACTCAGTGCCTATAATAAACAAGAATGGTGACATTCACTTATGTGTGGATTTTATAAATTTGAATAAAGCTTCTTTAAAAGATAATTAACCATTACCTAATATGGATAACATATTATAAAGTGTTAAAGGATCAGAGATGTTGTCCACATTAGATGGTTTCTCAGGGTATAACTAAGTTGTGGTAAAAGAATCTTAGAGACCCAAAACTACATTTACAACACTTGGGGCACTTATATCTATATAAGAATGATTTTTGGTTTAATAGGGGTAATTAGCAAGTTTATTATTGTATATGAGGATGACATTAAAATGTACTCCAAAAATAAAAAATAGTATTTGGAGCATCCGGAAAAGGTGTTCCTTAGATGTAGGTAATTTGGCATTTCCCTTAATCCAAAGAAATATCATTTTGGAGTACAAAAGGCTAATTTATAATGACACATAGTGCCTAAGGATGGTGTCATGATTGACCTAGAGAGAGTTGAAGACATTGAAAAAGTGCCTATCCCACAATCGAAGAAGGGAATTTAGTCCTTCTTTGGAAAAGTCAATGTTGTAAAATGGTTTGTGTCTAAATTTACAAATATCACTTTGGTTATTAGTTATATGTTAGAAAAGAACCAAACCATCAAGTGGGAGGAGAAGGACATAAAAAATTTCAATGACATCAAGGGATCCTTGAAGTCCTCCCCTTTCTTTTCTAGTCCTGATTACACGAAGGAGTTTTAAATATTTTCTTTTGCATCATAGAGTACTATAGCTATTGTTTTATTGCAAAAGAATAATGACGGTCATGAATATCCCATAGCTTTCTTTAGTAAAGATATGAATTGATCTAAAATGAAGTATAATATCATGGAAAAACAAGCCTTCACCCTCTTTAAAGCTATTAAAATGTTCATACCTTATATTCTAAGTTTAAAGATTATTTCATATGTCTTGCATACAATGGTCAAGGACATATTGAATCAAACTGAAGTATTAATAAATAGGTGCCAATCAGTCAACAAGTTGTAAGAGTATGACATAGAGATCTAAACTACCAAGTTGGTGAGAGGGATGGGCTTAGCAAAGCTCATGGTTGAGACCAATTTCAATTTTTGGAGGTAAATATACTATTTTGAATATTGATTATTCGTTGAGTCAAATTAACATGTCTATATGGTATAAGGACATTATTTATTATTTGTAAAGTTTGAATTTTTCTCATAAATTGGATAAGAATCAAAGGATAACACTTAATATTGTATCCCAAAAGTATCTCTTGATTGAAAAGGGCTTGAAATGGAAGAATATACATGGGGTTATCTTACGATGCCTAGTAGAACAAGATACTACTGATTTAATTGAATACTTTCATATTAAAGTATGTGGTGGTCACTTTACAGCTAAATTCATAGCTCATAAGATTATGAGATTTTGTTATTGATGGCCATCACTATTCAAGGATGTTTCATAGAATGTAAGAAAATGTGAGAAATGTCAGTGCTTTACTAGAAGATTGAAAGCTTATGGTTTTCTCGCCTTGCAACCTATATTGATTGAAGGTCCATTTAGACAATGGAGAATGGATTTTTTTAGGGAGATCACTAATACATAAAGTGTTCGGCATAAGTGGATATTGGTTGCAATTGATTACTTCATAAAATGGGTTAAGGTGGTCTCTATAAAGATGGCCACACATTGGGTGATTATGGACTTTCTATTGAATTAATTATTTATAGATTTGGTGTACCTGTCAAAATAATTACTGATAATACCATGAATTGTAGAGATAAACCTTTGATGGCATTATGTGAATAGTATGGAATCACATTAAATTATGCTTTCAATTACAAACCTCAAGGGAATGGGCAAGTAGAATTCAGTAATAAGAACTTATTAAAAATCATTAGAAGGACTTTGGAAGCTAACAAGAAGAAGTGGGGTGTAAAATTGAAATTTGTTTTATGGGCTGATAGGGTCACACCTAAGAGAGCTATAGGTAAGCTCCCTTTTGAGATTGTTTATGGAGGTTAAGTTATTTTACCAATGAATCTATAATTACCAACCTATTAGTTCATGCAATAGTTAGAAGGAGGTGATGAAGTTAACCACTATAAAAGCATAATGAACCGGATTATTGAGATTGATGAAATTAGAAGACAAAATCATAAAAGACATATAAAGTTCAAGGAAAGACTCAAAAGAAAATTTGACAAAAGGGTCACTCCAAGAACTTTTCAAATAGGAGATTTATTTATACATTGGGACAATAGGCATGAAGAGAAAGGCAAAAATGGCAAATTTAATACCTTGTGGATGGTACATTATTATATTGACTACATAATTGGGGATCATACTTTCCTCTTAAGTAATTTTGATGGTGAAATAATTAAAATCCTAGTTAATGGTAGACATGTGAATTACTTCTTTGACTGATTCCATGTTTGTGGAAAGTAATGTACAGTGTATAGTCTTGTTTTTTTGTTGCCCTTCTACATTGGGCCTTGTTTGTATAGTTATTTTATTATTTTTCATTGTGTGTTCATTCTCAGATCTTCATGATCTATTTTTTATCATATGGGAGGGAGAAGCAAGTCCTTGACGTTTTCAAGGTAGCAAGGCAATGACTTTTGACCACTGTAGAATATTTGAAAAGAGTGTTCATGTTTTAACAACTAGGTATTGGTCAATATATCTGTCCATGTAAGTTATTCTTCCTCATGAGATTAATGTTTCTTAAGATATTAAGAATGCATTTTTTGAAGATGAGCCATAGGGAAATCTAGATATATGGGTTCCGTTGAAAGCCTTGTTCATAACAACATTCAATGATTGAAAATGGACATTGTAGATGAAGTGATAAATGTAGGGCATTTTTATTAGAGGATACAAAATAAGAGAGATACTGATTGATGAAATTTGCATGGACATACATGGTCTAACTGCACTAGATATTTTATAAAGATGGACAAGTTCAAAAATGTATAAATAGTTTACACGATTATAAAAGTGCACATGGGTTCTAAAAATCTGTGAAGGGTGCAAAAGTATAAGTGGAGTCCGAGATCTCACTAGAGCCAAGAAGTGTACAATGTGCACATGAGTTCCAAAATGTCTTCGAAGCCAAAGTGGTAAAATTTCATGTGGGTTCCAAAAATTTTCACGATACAAAGTGATACACATGTCATTTAGTGGCAACCCTAAAAGAAAAAAATAAATACAACTTATGCAGGCAAAGGGAATAATGAGAAGGCATTCCATTTCATGAAGATAATATTATTATGGCTCAAGGAGCATTGTGCAAACTTGGCTTTGTATGAATCGATTCCCCTCAGGGAGTATAAAGGTGTATGATAAGGATTCATCTCAACTTAGGAAAGAGAAACTTTAAGATTGACAAAGAAAAACATATTGTGGAATATAAAAAATCAAATTACAAGCAAGGTTATGCTTCAAATGGTTATGGACCTTATGGAAGGTTGTTGTCTACTAGGATGGGCTAGGATTTCTACTATGAAGATGTTAAAACAGGTGAATATTGACAACATAAGAAGGGATAAAATAAAGAGTCTGAAGGAGAGTATCACCTAAATAAACTAACCATGTGAGAGAGTACTAGAGAAAAAAGAGAGTGACACTATTGATTCTATTCATCAAGGAGTGATTTTAATTCTTTATTATCCCCTACATTCTTTCATTATTTATTATTTGAAGGGAAAGTGGTAACTGAAACATTAGCTACAACGTCATCCTCATCCCCAGTGGGAAAATGATTAGTTAAAAATAGTGCAATATGGTTGCACATAAATACAAAGTTTGTTTGCATTCAAGAAGAATATTCTCCCACAAATTCAAGTGCATCAAAACTCCAACCAGATAGATAAAATCTCATCATGGCTTGGATAATCGAGTTACCAAAATCATTACCTTGTAGGGCATGAGTGTCTCCAGGCATATACAAAGACATCTTCTAGATGGAGCATCTTTTAGGAATATTGTGGATGAGAAAAATTTGTATAAGTAAAGAGGACATATCCTCTTTAATTGGGGCTTTCTTAGCTTTTAAGAATTCTTGTTGTGTATTTGTTTTCTATTGCTAAAGTGATTAACTTGTATAGTAATTAGCAGACTCTAAGAGCATTCATGTATGTGTCTCCCTTATTTCAGAGTAAATCCACCTTGATTTTCACCTTGTTAGCATTTTAAACATAGATGTGTGTTTATTTACTTTCAAATTAATATAAATTATCTATGGATTCTACTCTTTTTTTTCAATGAAGTGCAATAGCACATTCTTCAAGCATTGCTGATTGGGTATTTGGTTTTATGTCTCTTAATGGTAGTCATTCTGGGCATGAATTTAGATTATAAACTCCCTTTTACATTGTGATTTGGGAATGTTTTATTGATAATATTTTAAGGATATCTTAGTTTTATGGAGTTGATAGAAAAAGGTGCTTGAGGTTTTACTTGAAACGTATGCTTTAGAGATCTCAAGGTTCATTTGAATGCTTGTACTAAATTGGTATCAATGAATGCAAATCATTCTTGATAGTTTTCTTTATCTTGTTTCTTGGTATTTTACATCCTGCAATGAATGATAGCATGGAAATTGAAGGAATTCCTAGTGTTGAAAGCAACGACAACTCTCTTAAACATACCTAACTCATCCTACTTGTCCTACCCCTACAAGTAATACATGTTGTTGGAGATATTAAGTGTTATTTGCTTATAGATGCATAAATATTGTAGATCTAAAATATTTTTATGATTGATCTTTGAAGATCAACATTTTAATTTTTCATTTGGATCTTAGTTGTCACAGTTTCTATAGAAATGAAGAACACAGTCACATTCTATATATCTTTAGTAACTTATATTTGATTTTAAAAAAAAATCTCAGTCTATGTGACAACTCTTCATGAGTGTACTGTGCAAGTTTGGTTATGCTTTGATGAGATATGTATGTGTGCTAATAATTCCCTAGAGACTAAACTATAGTATCCCTCCTTGTGACCAAGCTACCCCATAGGTCTTCTTACCTTAGTTCAAGCAGAGCCAAAAGTAACAAGGAACTAACCATACCCTTTATTGGTATCTTTCGGTCATTATTTTTGTTCAGTCCATCCAGATGTTAAACCCTTCCCCAGCTATAATGGCATAACTGAGGTTTATCATCTTTGTTTGCCATCTTTTCTAATATGCAATATTGAATTCTAGAGGTGTATAACTAGGAACCAACACACATTTGGGATTTGGGGGAGGGGACACTAGTTTTTGATCATTTCTATTATTTTAATTGATTATACATCTCATTTTGTTACATACTCTACTTTTATGTTGATTTTCATGATTTTAAGGTCTGCTTGGTGAAGACTCAAGGCTTCTCCTATCCATGGGGCATGTTTATAATGATTCATCCATACAATGGGTGAGAGGAAGTGTAATTGGAGTGGAGGTATTTGGTACTATCAACATGGCCATGGAGAAAGCCACTAGGGATCTGCTTGTTGTTAATTCTATTGAATGCAATGAAGAGAGAAAGGTGGGAGGGAGGGGGGTGGGGCTTGTGGCAATGGAGAATGAGATGAACATTCTGTATAAATTGGATTCTCCATGGATTGTGAAGTATTTGGGTAAGACTTATAGTGAGGATGATGGTGTTTGTCAGAGGGATTTATTGATGGAATTTGTGCTAGTGGGAAGTGTAGGAGATTTCGTGCATAGGTTTGGAGAGAAGTTGGAGTAATATGTGATTCACATCTACACATAAGATATTCTCCATAGCTAGGGGATTGTGCATTTGGATATTAAGGGCAAGAATATTTTTGTGGAGAATTATGGTGTGAAGTTAGCAGAGTTTGGTGCCAAAATGATGACAATTGAAAGGCAATAGAGAGTTGATGGGGAGAGGTGTAGAGGTTATTTGGGCCACCTATAGGAAAAGGAGGATATTATAGGAGTAGGTGGCTGGATGGAATCAAAAAAGTAATAGAGCGGACCTATGTTGGAATTGGATGGAACGTCGAGTGGCCTATGAAAAGGTAGAAGACTGAGTCCACATTGAAAAGTTACATCTCTAATGGAGGCAGATGGAGTTTAGAGAAAGAAACCAAAATTTTATGTTTAGAACAAGACAAAATAGTATGGTTTATTTATCTTTGGTCTGCAAGTGAGAGAAATAATGTCAATTTGTTGGTAGAGGGTCTTATACAGACTTATGGGTGTTTATTTTGTCGTTTACCCCTCTGTTTATGTTGTAATAAGCCCATTAGTGGTAGAATTGAGGATGTTTTCAACTTTGTTAATATGAATGGATTTGTTCTTTTAGATAGTTGCATGTTAATTGTTTGACAAAATCTATGTAGCCATAGTGAATATTATTTTCCTGCAGTACATGTAATAATGGCAAGCTTTCACTGGTTTTTATATAAAATTTATAAAATTAAAAAATGAGAAATGAACATCATATATAAAGTGACATTAATTTGAAAAACATTCACAAAAACCATCAAATTTAACCCCTGGACATGGCTATGACTATCACTTCCCTCGAGTTAAGTGCTAGATTATCTTAATGAAATGGATTTGAATTATTCAATCACGAATCAACAACGCTTGACATCAGTTTACACCATATAATGCTATTATTCACAAACTGAAGAGAAAAAAAAAAAAAAAAATTTGTTTTAGTGATATAATATAAACGCTTTTCAATTTAAAAAAAAAAGAAAGTTGTATACCTAAATAATTTATCGTCCCACATTTACTCAAATCTGAAGCATACTCACTGAGAAACGACGACCGTGACTTGTTCAGAAAGGCATATGGCGGGACCACAATATTGAGGAAAGACTGCCGAAGGAGCTGGAGGATTTAATAGATTCACCCGGATAATAATTGTTTGGTACATCCTACATTTTGCTTTGGTACGTCGTGAACAACTAGTGAAAAGAAATTTTGCATCATGCCGTTGCCGTCGAGTATGGGGAGAGCATTGAATTGAAATTTCATATATGATTCAACTACAACTTGTAATGAACGCAATATATATGAATGGCACGTCGTATATATATGTGAAGACTGGTTCGATCTACCAGTCCGTTTTGTCCCTCCCGTGCATAAAATTTCTAGAAAGAAATTTCAATGCTACGTATAATTTACTTTTCCACACAAAAAACTAAAATAATCAAAGTAAAGTCATTTAAATGAAACGAACTAATTCAAAGTCAACAACGACTTTTAAATCTTTGTGGTGGAAGCGCACTCATTTGAATGCTACGTATAATTTACGTAAAAGAAAAAAAAATCGAAATCAAGTAATTTACGTATATCGACGAAGACAATTCTAAATGAACTGTGTCAAAGTCGAGAATGACTTTTAAATCTGTGGTTGAGACCAAAGTGCAGACATTACAAAGTGGGATGAAATCACTATAAACCAAGTTAAGTGTTAAAGAGCAGAAGTTGAGTATTAAAGCTCAGATATTACAACGCGGGATAAAATCATTATAAAACAAGTTAAGTGTTAAAGAGCTAGGTGCTCTATTCGTCATGAAGGGAGTAAATCTAAGGGCAGTGGCCTTTAGTTGGTTGTTGGTTCTAGCTACTCTTGTATACTCTCAGCCAGGTCAGTGATTCAATTCTAATATTTAAACCAATAAATGGCCGTTGTTGTTATTAAATAGATGGAATAACATTTTTTTTTCTGTTTTGTTTTGCGTACAGGGTTCATCAATCTGGATTGTGGAGGAGAGGGGAAATAAAAAGATACTCACTTAATACATTGGACATCCGACCAACATTGCATTGAGGCAGGGCAGAAACAAAACATTCAAGAAGCTGATATTATGGGAGAAATAGAGTGGGCCCAGACACAACTTCGTTTTTTCCCTCGAGGGAAACGAAATTGTTACAATTTACCTGCAACGCAGGGAAAGAAATACATAATCCGCGCCTCCTTTTTATACGGGAACTATGATGGGCAACAGTCGCAACCATATTTTCAATTGTTTATAGATGCTAATCCTTGGGTTTCCGTTATAATAAATGATACGTGGGTTCCCGTTACCAAGGAAGCGATTGTCATGGCGAGGAGTAAGTCAATCAACATTTGTGTTGCTCGCAGCGGTGATGATACTCCTTTCATTTCATAGTGATTACTACGAAAAGATTACTCCATTCTCCTTTACCAGAGCAGAGATTTTGGGTCATTGTCAAACTCACCTATAAGGTATGTTCTCTCCTCATCTGTATTGGGCTTTCTCCAGATAGGTTTAGGCGGCATTTCTATTCAATCATCCTTGTGTTTCATTATACAATCAAAACCTTATATGTTATTTTGATTTTTTGTTGTGCGTTAGAAACATCTCAAATATTCAATCAGCCTTTTTTTTCGGTTGCTTTATTTTTTATTTTGATATTTTTGGTCCTTATTTCAACTTAATCTAAGATAAATGTTTTATATGATCATTTGTTAGAATTTTAATGATATCACGGCCATCTTTAAACTAGGAGCATGATTGAAAGATTTATCGTCTGAGATAACGCCACAATAAAACTCGTTGAAGACGGGGGAAAAATCACAGCTGTGGATGAAGATCTTCCAATTCAGTCTAACAGAAAAACCCATAATGTCGTGAAAATCTCACTATGTCATCTTTCAATCATAAAATGTCATGTGGTCCTCGTGATGTACCATGAACGCTTTTTTAATAGTAAATAATTTTTATACATAAAGAAAGAAACAATAACAAACCAAACCAGGGGATTTGGGGTGTTAGGAAAGCCATTATCTTGCAGGTGTGTTCAGCCAGTCAATGGTTAAATTGAACCCGAATATGCCATTTGATTCTTCAAATACCATAACTTTAGTCTCGGGCTAGCATTCAAATTCATTCATATAAATAGTCAAATTGACTTTACAATAATAATTGAAAGTATAGCCAATCAGCCTTTCTAAATGATGGAATTAAAGCAATGAACTTGATCTTTCATCTCTAATTCATCTTTAATTAATTCAAAAAGATGAGAAATATTCACTATCTTATACACCTTCCTAAGATTAAAATATAAAGAGTCCACACATTTTTAGTTATTAAATCTGCACACATTTTTAGTTATTAAATTTGCAAGAATATTAAAGTAATGTATATAACATATACAAACCAAATAGATGTAAATTCATTTCTTAATTCCTATATCAATTAATGATTTCATTCAGTGAAGATTTTTGACTTATTTAATAGTTTATTAATAATATTATTTACCATCATTTTTAAATTTAAGAAAAATAATAATAATTCAATATTAATGACAAAACTATTGAAAGATTTGATATATCAAAATTAGTTATATCATATTATTTGAAAAAAATCAATGATATGAACAAATATAAATAAAATTATATCTTAAGAATTATAAACAATTTTTATAAAATTAAATATTTTAAATTGTAATAAGAAACTCCATTAATATGAATATTAACATAATTTAATTGTAAATAAATATTTAAAATAATTGAGAGAAAGCATTGATTAATCTAGGGCTATAAAGAATAAGCATAACATAATTATTAGAACAAGGCTTGAAGAATATTTCCCTCATTTATAGTTATATATTTTATTGTTTAAAGATATGATAAATAAGGCAAATTCGAACATTAGTGATAGTAAAAGTATTTTTTTATTTTAAACATTATTGTTTTTTTCAATTAAATAATCTCCAATTTTTTACTAATTGCATGTTGCTTTTAGGATGAAATAATAATTGTGAATATAAGTGAAGACTAATTTAGCCAATAAGGTTTAATGTGCTCTTTATAAAAAAATAAATATAAATTATTTTATAATGAATATAAATTATTTTATAATGAATATAAATTATTTTATAATGATTGACTGATCATCCTATAAACTACTAGTACAATAAATTTTGAAAAACAAATTAAAACATTCTCTTTAAAACTTTTACAGTGTTAACATAATTAAAGGTTATATATACATCTTCACCTTAAATTATATTCAATTAAATAATATACATCTTCACTTTAAATTATATTCAATTAAATTTTTAAATAATATAAAAAAAATAATTGATTATCTTTTGTTATAACATTATAAGCTAATCTATAAACCTATAAAATAACACTTATTAATATTCTTATTAAATTGAATGATTATAATAAGATTGATTATTCTAATAAATTTTATCCCTATTACATCAATCACAAATATTTGTAGGGTGAATAATCTATTATATTATAAATTATTCTTGAGAAAGAAAAATAAATCAACATTACGATGGATTTTAAATTTGAAAAAAAAAAATTATTAAAAAAAAAGAAGGAAATCACTTTTCAAATAGAAAAAAAACTTATCATATAAAAAAATTGAGTATATGAATCAAGATTGAGATAATTATAATTATCTTTCCAAAATTCAATATTCTTACTATATCCTATTTCCAAAGCCAATACAACATCCATAAATTTGTATGAATGTATTCATACTACATTAAAATATATGACCATAACTTTGTTGATTGTAATCATACTACATTAAAATGTATGAGTGCCTTATATTCAATATCTAGTAGTAGATGGATGAGTATGAGTCACATATCAATAAAAATATTAAAAATATATCCATTTTGACAATGATGTTTTATATTCATTTATCTATTTTCATTAAATTTTGAAAATCATAACAATATTGGATAGATGTAAAAAAATTATTCATATCCTAGCTTTAGATTAAGGAGTAATTATCGACTCCCATTTAACCATTTGTTTATTCATGTGATTTTCCAATTCCTTTTCAAAGAACTTTTTGGATGTATTCAATCATTTTTTCTTCACATAGATTGGAGAGTCAAATCTGTCATAAATTAATATATTAGTATTGCCTATTAAATTTTATTGATGGTTTCACAACAAACATACTTTAGATAGGCCATCTTTTAGTCTATTTATAAAATCACCTATTAAGACTTTTATATTAAATCTCTCGGGTCAATTGACAAAAAGGTTGTGTAAATAATTCTTAAAGATATTTGAAGGTAAAATCGTCTTCTTAAAATTTAAATAATGTTTAATATAGTCCTTTCATCAATATGTAACAAATAATGAGTTGATTGATGCCCGTTGATTTTTATTGTTGAGGATATAGAAAAAATATTAGAAATACTTCAAATAGCAGTAGTGTTTTTTTTGAGCTTGACCAAATAAAAACAATCATTTAAAACTAGAAGAGATTAACGATAATTTTTTCCAAAAATAATAGTGATTTTATAAGAATTATTTAAAAGTAATTTAAATTAATTATCTTTTTAAAAAATTATTTTACTAAAATTATTTATCAATATATTAATAGAAAAAATACTCTTAATTTAATTTAATTTTATTATATATATATATATATATATATATATATATATATATATATATATATATATATATATATATATATATAAAATTATAATTTTCAGTGTTATAAAAAAGTGGTCAAAACTAAATAAATTATTATTCCCTTAAATTAGTAAAATATTCTAAAATATTTTAAATTTCAATTAGGGACATGCCATTTTACTATCAATTGGAGTAGGAATTGGGTGCCTATGCATTGTGTGATCGTTAGAGGGGATAAAAGCTCATTTTATTTTTACTATTTTAAAAAAAAATATCGATCATATTTTATGTTTTAAGAATACGTATAAGAATCAAATTAAAAAATATATATTTCAAGAACTCATAAAACATTTTAATGAAAAAAATTATTTAAAATTTATTATTGTTATTTGTTTGAATCTGATTTCCAAAATTAAATCCAAACATTTGTCTCAAATCAATTAGTTCTTAACAAGGATGAGATGACCCAACAACAAAAAACACAAAATATGATTTAAGAAAAGTTATTTTCTTAGTAAGACAAATAAATAATATGAAACATATGAAAACATTTAAGTGTTATTAGAGAAAAGACAAATTTAGAGCTAACAATTGTAATAATTCATTCTTCAAATTAAAATATTTTCAATGAAACATTTCAATAAAAGAAATGAAGTTTGAATTGACAACTTCATTACTTCATTCTTTTTATTAAAAATCTTTTGAGTGAAGAATTTTGATTGAATAAATGACTAAAGCACTATATAATAAGTATGATATTCTTATACAAATTCATATATGAAAAATGGTTTTGTAAGAAACCCATTAACTTTATATATATTCTACAAAGTATAATGTAAATCGGAAAATGAAAAGCTTGATTGAACACCAAATATTTAATGAAGAAGAAAGAGACAACCTATAAGGAGATCTTTACACCAATAATAAATATGGAGACCTTTATACTTGTGTTCTCATCTACAATGTTGTTTGGATAGAAAAGACCTTAAGACTTGTGTTATAAAATTCACTAGATAGGTGTAGAGAGTACATCGCACAATGAAGATCTTCATGAAATTTTCTAAGCAGAATGTTATCTTGTAATAAAAAGTTAATAAGATGGTTTTGAGATACGTGCATGTTTAACTTTACAATTTAGACTACAATATATATATATATATATATATATATATATATATATATATATATATATATATATATATATATAATTTCCATTTAACATGATGCACATATACACATAAGAGAGGCTTCAGAAATGTTTCCTCGAGAGCTCATGTAGATCACAATATATGTTAAGTTAGTAAGGATAGTATAAATATTTCCATTTCATCCACCACGATAGGGTACACAAAATTATAAGAATCCATATGCAAAAAATATTAAGCAAAATTTTGAATAATATAGATATACTAATGTATTGGTTGTCGTTCCTCATATTGTAGGCCAGAGAAGCATCGTTGTTAATCTGAAGACCCCTATAAAATGTGAAGTATGAAATTACCCCAATTTCTTCTCCAAGGCTTCTCATAACCTCAATAACCACCTCCCTACTTGCACGGCATTCTTGTTCTTCCACTTGTATTTTATCTATAAACTCAATATCTTCCAATCACATATTATAATATGTTTGCTTAACATTATGATAAAATTATTAAATATATAATGCCCAAGTTACAGTTGAAAGAATGTTGTAGCACAGGTAGATTAGCTTTAATTCTATAGGCTTCCAAAGCTATCAGCCACTGAAACGTCATGATTGATGCTATATTTGGATGAAAGGAACATTATAGAAAGTCATATTATGTTAGAAAGTCAAGTTGAATTGGATTTTAATTTCTCCACTCCTCATGCATGCAAAAGTGAACATGCAGTTGTGAACAATCAGTTAGTGAAAAGTTAGTTAGCAAACAGTTAGTTAAACTATTAGAGAATTTGTTAGAGAGTTAGTTTGCATGTAAAGACTAAAATTAGTCTTGAGTTTATTTTTATAATTATTGTTAGCATTTAAATATAGTTAAAGACACTTGGGCGCATCATTGTAAGCAAGGAATATTGAAGATTAATAGAATCTCTTTCTTTAAAGAAATTGCTGTAGCAATTGGATTCTTTATTATTTATTTATTTGAGTTCTTATTTTTTGTATGCTCTCTTTATTACTAACAAAGTGGTATCAGAGCATGGTTAGGAAAAAAACTAGCAAGTAGGTGATAAGAAGAAAGGAGAGCGAAGTAATCCAGCACAGGAATTGCCAGTAGGCAGCACAGAGACTGACATCAGCAGTGAAGAGACTGACATCGGCCGACTCGCAAACTGACATCGACAGATAAACTGATATCGGCAATATTATCGACCAACCACAGCAGTGTAACTAACGTCGGTGACTATGTTGCAGAAACAACAACCAAAAATCCATTTTAGCATGAGACATGGCAGCGAACAATAGTATTTCACAGCCTCAAATTCCCAATTTCAATGGTAAGAATTATGATTTCTAGGCAATTAAGATGAGAACTTTATTTTGCTCACAAGATGTATGGGATTTGGTAGAGAGTGGTTTTGTAGAACCACAAGATGAGGCAACCCATCTGGCATTATCTCGAGCACACAAGGATGAGCTTAAAGAGAATAGGAAAAAAGATGCAAAAGCTTTATTTCTCATCCAACAGACATTGGATGAATCTATATTTTCCAGAGTTGCAACAACAACAAGATCTAGAGAGGCATGGAAAATCTTGGAGACTACCTATAGAGGTAATACAAAGGTAAAAATTGCTAAATTGCAATCCCTTAGAAGAAGCTTTGAAAATTTGCAAATAAATGATTTAGATTCAATAGACCAGTTTATGGGTCAAGTTTTGAATATAGTGAATCAAATTAGATCTAATGGAGAAACTATGATGGATTAGAAGATCATAGAAAAAATACTTAGGTGTTTACCCAGTAAATTTGATGCAATAGTGGTAGCCATTGAGGAAACCAAGGATTTGGAACAATATTCTGGAGATGAATTAATGGGTTCTTTGTTAACACATGAATCCAGAATGAATAGGAATAACACTCCTCTTGAGAATGCCTTCAAGTCATAGGTATCAGTTGGTAGAGGAAGAGGAAGAGCCAGGTCAAGCTTCAGAGGAAGAGGCAGAGGCAGATATGGAAGGAACAATTCAGATGAAAGTGAAAATAGTAATCAAAACTACAGTAGTAGAGGATGTGGAAACAATCACTCACAGCAAGGTTCACAGAGGTTTGATAAATCTAATGTTCAATGTTATTATTGCAAGAAATATGGTCATTATGCAAATGACTGCAAAAATAAACAAGGATATGTGTATAAACAGAATGTTAATTACACAAGTGAATCTAGTTCTAATCAAAGTGAATCTAGTTCTAATCCTAGAAGCTTATTTCTTACTTGTAATGTTACTCAAGATAAAGCTAGTGATATTTGGCTTTTAGACAGTGGATGCAGTAATCATATGACAGGAAATAAAGAATTTTTTGCTAGTCTTGATGATTCTATAAAATCAGAAGTAAAATTAGGAAATGATATCACAGTAGATGTCATGGGTAAAGGTGTCGTAAATGTTTTGGCAAAGAATGGTGAAAGAAGGTTTATACCTGATGTTTATTTTGTACCTAGACTAAAACATAATCTTTTGAGTGTTGGTCAGTTAGTACAGAAAGGTTACAAAATATCCTTTATGGATAATGTTTGTACAATATTGGACAAGTTTCCAAGTGACAGGTTGATAGGTAAAGTGGAGATGACCAAGAATCGAATGTTCCCACTTCATATTCAGTGCATCCAAGGAGAATAGGAAGCACACTACAAATGTATGCAGCTAGACCAATCATGGTTATGTCACTTAAGGTATGGACATTTACATTTTGGAGGTTTAAATTTGTTATAGAAAAAAAATATGGTGAAGGGTTTACCACCAATAGAACAGCCAGGAAGATCATGTGACAATTGTATTCTAGCAAAACAACATACAGAGAGCTTTCCAGTAGGAGGCTCATATAGAGCTAAGGTAATATTAGAGTTAGTCCATAGTGATTTATGTGGACCAATGCAAACTCCATTATTTGGAGGTAGTACTTATTTTCTAACCTTCATTGATGACTTTAGCAGAAAGACTTGGATATACTTTCTCAAAAATAAATTTGAAGCCTTTGGAAAGTTTAAAGAATTCAAGGCAATGGTTGAAAAGTAGAGTGGCCATTATATCAAGGTACTCAGATCAGATAGAGGAGGTGAATATATGTCTAATGAATTTCAAGATTTTTGCAGATATCATGGAATCAAAAGGCAATTGACTACAAGGTACACACCACAGTAGAATGGTGTAGCAGAAAGAAATAATAGAACAATCATGGAAATGGCAAGAAGCATGTTGAAAGCTAAACACTTGTCAAATGGATATTGGGTAGAAGCAGTAGCATGTGCAATGTATATTCTGAATAGAAGCCCAACAAAGAGTGTCAGAGATCAAATTCCACACGAAGCGTGGAGTGGTAAAAAATATAGTGTATATCATTTCAGAATTTTTGGTTGTGTTGCATATTCTCTTATACCATCTAAATTGAGAAAGAAACTTGATGATAGAGGTGATAAATGCATTTTTATTGGCTATAGTGAAGAGTCAAAATCTTATAAGTTGTATAACCCAATTTCAAAGCAAGTGATTATTAGCAGAGATATTGAATTTAAGGAAGTAGAAGCATGGGATGGTAGCACCATCACAGTTGGAGCACCAATTCCACAGGATGAAAAAGTTTTTGAAGAAATTTTTTTTCAAGGTGGACAATCCTCTCCACAAGCAGGCACAAGCACACCAATAAGAACACCTAGAAGGTTTGAACAAGGTGAATCATCTAGTCATGCATGTCACCCTACTCCAAATTCACAAGTGATGAATCAGATCCAACTCTTGCTACTTTAAGAGCAAGATTGAAAGGTAAGAAAATGAGAAATTTGAATGAGATTTATAATCAAGAAGAAGAGAAATTAGATTTGGTTTCAAATTTTGCTCTTTTCACTCATGACCCTATGTATTATGAAGAAGCAGTTAATGAGGAACATTGGCTAAAAGCAATGGATGAAGAGTTGAATGATATTGAAAGAAATCAGACATGGGATCTAACTATTTTACCAGAAGGTAAGAATTGTATTGAAGTCAAATGGGTTTATAAGACTAAATTTGATGCAGATGGAAATGTTGAAAAGCACAAGGCAAGGTTAGTAGCAAAAGGTTTTCAACAAGAACATGGAGTTGACTATAATGAAACATTTGCACCAGTTGCTAGATTGAATATTATAAGAATGGTATTATCAATAGCAGCTCAAAATAATTGGTATGTATATCAAATGGATGTAAAATCTGCTTTCTTGAATGGTTTTCTAGATGAAGAAGTATATGTGAAACAACCCACAGGTTATGAAGTACAAGGACATGAAGAAAAAGTTTACAGATTGAAGAAGGCTCTTTATGGTTTCAAGCAAGCACAAAGAGCATGGTATAGTAGGATTGATTCTTATATGATATACAATGGATTCAGTAGAAGTGATAGTGAGTCTACTTTGTACACAAGAAAATAGCAAAGATGGTCAGATTTTGATTGTATGTTTATATGTTGATGATTTGATTTTTAATGGAAATTTATCTGTAGACACTTTTAAATCAGCAATGAAGAAAGAATTTGAAATGACAGATTTGGGATTAATGAAGTATTTTTTTGGAATAGAAGTTGAACAATCAGAGAAAGGAATATTTATCTGTAAAACTAAATATGCAATGGATGTGTTAAGAAGATTTAAGATGTTGAATTGTAAACCAGCACCTACACCAGTTGCTACAGGGACTAAACTTAGCAAAGAAGACCAAGGGTATAATGTTGATTCCACAACATTCAAAAGGCTAGTTGGTAGTTTGATGTATCTTACAGCTACTAGACCAGATATCAGTTATGGGGTTAGTTTAATCTCAAGATTCATGGAGTCACCGAAAGACTCACATTGGGAAGATGGAAATAGGATATTGAGATATGTGGTAGGAACTACATAATATGGAATTTTATATTCCACAACTAACGATTTTAGTTTGATTGGTTTTACAGATAGTGATTTTGCAGGTAGCGTTGATGATAGGAAGAGTACTTCTGGATATGCCTTTCTTTTAGGCACATGTGTGGTCACATGGGCATCCAAAAAGCAGCCTATAGTGACACTTTCATCAGCTGAAGCAGAGTATGTTGTAGCCACATCAGCAGCATGTCAAGCAACTTGGATGAGAAGAATATTGAAAGATTTATTACAAGCACAGAAGGAGTCAACACCAATCTTCTGTGATAGAAAATCAGCAATCGCTTTATCAAAAAATCATGTGTTTCACAAGAGGAGCAAGCACATTGATACAAGATTTCACTTTATCAGAGAATTAGTGAACAATGGAGAAATCCATCTGGACTTTTGCAGATCTGAAGATCAGTTAGCAGATATATTTACAAAGGCATTACCAAAAGAGACCTTTGATTATTTGAGACAAAATTTAGGCATTGTAAATGCTAAAATTGTAAGTGGTAGAAATTAAGGGGGAGTGTTAGAAAGTCAAGTTGAACTGGAGTTTAATTTCTTCACTCCTCATGCATGCAGAAGTGAACATGCAGTTGTGAACAATCAGTTAGTGAACAGTTAGTTAGCAAACAGTTAGTTAAATTGTTAGAGAATTTGTTAGAGAGTTAGTTTGCATGTAAAGATTAAAATTAGTCTTGAGTTTGTTTTTCTAATTATTGTTAGCATTCAAATCTATTTAAAGACGCTTGGGCACATCATTGTAAGCAAAGAAAATTGAAGATTAATAGAATCTCTTTCTTTCAAGAAATTGTTGTAGCAATTGGATTCTTTCTTGTTTATTTATTTGAGTTCTTGTTTTTTGTATGCTCTCTATATTCTGACAAATTACATCCTAACATTTCAGCACGGCCATTGATATCCAAGATATGTTTTATCATTTGTGGACAGTCGTATATTAAAGACATTTGCTAACAGCTCTCATGTTTCTGAAGATATAAACGGAAATTAGAATCTATATTTAAACGTACGTTTAGTTTAATATTTGTTTGGACGAAATGAAGTGAGTTGTCAGTCCATGAAAACGCCACAAACTACATGAATTAGGAGGCGGCGGAAAAGAGTATAATATTAATTTTTGCAATCCATTGTAAAAGAAAAATGGATCCAATAAACGTTGCCGGTAAACCCTCTATAGAGAGGGTTTGCCCAACCCACAATCATTTATGCATTCTTTCGTTTGGATCCTCGTATACCTTTCCTGTTATAATTGTTCATGTATACAAACAATATCAATATTTTATAAGCTATAATTTAAATTTCTAATCATAAGTGGCAAGTTATCTGGCTATCAATCCAGACGGATTTCACAAAACTCACCGCGCTCTTTGAGATGAAAGAGAAAAATCATGCACGCCATTGCTCCATTACAAGCTCTAACCATGTACAAGAATACAAATATATATATACATAATTCATTACCTTGTTCTAGAATATCGTTGTTTAAGGAATAGAATAAACATAGAAATTCAAACTGACAAGTTCTCCACTTTTCTTATGGATGCAACTCACTACCCTCTACCATTTAAAACCAAAATCAGATGACATTGTGTTGCTTTGATTTTACAAAATACGGAGTATGCTTTGTGTTCCGTTAGAATAATATGTTTATATTCTGAAATTCATGGTTCATTTCAACATGATTTCTGCAATTTATCATTAAATGTTTTGCAGCTGACATATTAAATTCCTCGAATGAAATCGTTAGGTCTACTTTGTGTGCAGATGCCCTGATGATGAGTTCGATAGGATTTGGACGTTAGACGGAAAATCAAAAGATTTGGTTTATATAAACACCACAGATTTGATTACATCAGGACATAAATTTGAAATACCATCCTCTGTCTTTAGAACTGCCTTGGTGACAAATAACACTAAAAGCAGCGGCCTGGATTCTATGAAATTGTGGTCGAATGTTAAACAAACTGGTTATTATTATTTTGTTTTATGTTTCGCCGAAATACAGAAACTAAACCCTGATGCAGTTCGCGAGTTTTACGTTTCTATATATGGCGAGCAGGAATATATTGAACTTTTACCAAAATACCTCGCATCAGACAATTTCCATCAAATATATCAAACTCAGACAGGGTGGTTAAATTTTTCTCTGGATCCTACAAAACGATCCACTGAGGGGCCTATCCTAAATGCAAAAGAATTCTACACATTTACCAGCCTGCCAGTAAACGGAACATACAGTGAAGATGGTCAGTATTTTGTGTTCAAGTTTTGATATAAATTTCTTTTTGAATTAAAAACTCTATATGCTATGCAAATATTTTTCTCTCCTACCACACCTAGATAATTTATAATTGCTTATTTTATTTTATTTTATATTTATATATATATATATTGTTTGCAGCGAATGCAATTGCAGCGATTACGAAGCAACTTACTTTGGAAAAAGAGTGGACAGGCGATCCTTGTTTACCACAGAAATATTCTTAGGATTGGGTACATTGCACTCAAGATTCATACCCAAGGATTATTTCAGTGTAAGTCTTGTTGGAAATACATTAATATCTTGATTTTATTATTGTCATTTGTAAAAATTTATCAATATCAGATAAATATGATGATATACAACATACAGGAATCTCTCGGGAAAGGGACTGAATGGCACGATACCTCCAAGTCTCAGAAATCTCTCTGCTCTTGTTATGTTGTGGGTAACAAATCCTATATGTTTTATAACTTTTTTTCTTAAGTTGTGGGTAACAAATTCTATATGTTTTCTAATTTCTTTCTTATAAATTTTTATCGTGTTGTAAGTTTAAATCACTTTTGATGTCTAAAATCCTCGTGTTTTTCTTCTTGTCTAAAGAGATTTATCAAGAAATAATCTCACTGCTCCAATACCAAAAGTTCTCGCTAATATGTCAAATCTGAAGGAATTGGAAGTACCTAGGTCGATTTTTCTGTTCATATTATTTAAAATCAATGATAAATATATTGAAATCAGAACACATTGAAATGTAATTGCTTAAGCATACAATTTTAATAAACTCTCTTTTTTGAAATTTAGGAATTTGGAAGAAAATAATCTAAATGGATCAGTGCCAATTGGTCTAGCCAATAAACAGCGAAATGGACAGCTTGTTATGAGGTGTAGTTTCTTTTCTCTAAACAAAGATCAATTAGTATATATATTTTCGTTGTGTTAGCATTGATATGTTCAGTGTTTACTCTTGACGTGATTTTCGGTGTTTGTAGTATTGATGGCAATGAAAAATTATGCCAAGTCGGTGCTTGCAAAAATACCCCAAAAAAGACATCGCAACAAAACATGGGTAGTATACATGATAATAGCTGGGGTTGCAGCACTTTCAATTATAACTGGAGTAATTGTCATTTTACAATGTAAATCAAGGAGGGCAAGCTCGAAAGGTAACTCATCTACCCTTCTCCTTTCTCTTCTCATACTTACAAATTAGACAAGCAACTTCTTTTAATATGTATTTTGTTTGGAAAATCAATAGACGATGGACAAAATGCAGGGAAACTAGAAACAATGTATCTAGATCTTGAAAACGTAGATGGATATGGATCATTCAGTTATGAAGAGGTAACAGTAATGAGCGACGACTTTCAGAGGGAGATTGGAAAAGGAGGATATGGATCCGTTGGTCATGGTTGTCTTCAAGACAAGGAGGTGGCTATTAAGATCTTGTCTGAGAAGTCACATCAAGGTATTACAGAGATTTCTACCGAGGTAGGTATAACAATGAAACTACGACAATTACAAAATGCTACCATACCCACTTGGCTTAAAATATAAATTGTAAATTATGAACTTCTCATGCAGGTGGATCTACTTTCTAAATTACACCACAATAATCTTGTGAAATTCTTTGGCTACTGCATGGATGGGCAGAAATTGGTTCTTATTTGTGAGTTCATGAGCAATGGTGACTTACGAAAACGTCTCGATGGTCGAATGCACGAAAACACTGCTCAATTATGTCAATCATTATATGTATGTCTATTACAGAGAGCCAAGCATATTTTGAGGCCATCAAATGAAAAATATGATTTGGTTTGCTTTTATTCAGGTCAAAATTTATCTGAGAATGATCTAGACTGTGAAAAAAGACTCAAAATCGCCCTCGATGCTGCTCAAGGTTAGTGAAATGCTAACATTAACAAAGTACAAGCTCTATCAAAATCATGGAAGCACTGACGGTGTCAAACTTATTCTGTTAAATTTTTGAGCAGGATTAGAGTATCTACACCTTGGCTGCAAGCCAGGGATTATTCACAGAGACGTTAAAAGTCCAAATATCCTATTGAACGAGCGCATGGATGCAAAAATAGCAGACTTTGGATTGTCGAAGATTGGACCTTTGGATGGAGCTACCCACGTAACTACCCTTGTAAAGGGAACTACAGGATATCTAGATCCCGAGTAAATAACCTTTCATTTTTCTTTCCATATTGATGTTGAGAAAAAAGGCTATGTTTCTTTTGTCATCTGAAACGTAGATCAAAAGATTTTGCTCATAGTTTTTTTCAAAAAATCTTCCTATCTCAATTGTGAAATTTTTTTACCCTGATTAAATCGTGTTTACTTGAAAGAAACAAGAAAAAACTAACGTTTTGATTTACAGGTATTACACCGCATATCGATTGACAGAAAAAAGCGATATTTACAGTTTTGGTGTTGTTTTAGAGGAGATTATTTGTGGTTACCGTCCTCTCTTTGTAGATTCCTCCACTGGAGAGCAAGTACACATTAGTAACTGGGTAATTATAATAGAAGTTTACAAGGAAAACTTTATTACTTGGCACTGTTAGTGTTAGTGTGTTTTTTGATAGTAGCTTTTAAACCATCGCTTATGGCAGGTACGCGCAGCGCTGTTAAAGGGAGACATAGATAGCATAGCAGATCCTACATTATTGAATAAATATAATGTGGATGCAATGTGGAAAGTTGCAGAGTTGGCCATGGTCTGTACTTCACCACATTCCATGAACAGGCCAACAATGAACGAGGTAGTATTGGAATTGAAAGAAGCAACTCGATTCGAGACACATTACTACACGAACTTGAAGCTCCACGAGTTGGGATCTCCTGTTCCTCTTCTTCAGCGCTCAACAGGAAGCTCCTCTATATTGAACTCGGATATATCATTATATCCAGTTGCAAGATAAGGTAGAGGTATAATCAATCTATGTTCAACTGAGTTCATATTTTCCCAAAACTTTATACTGTTGTGGACATATTTGCACTTTCTTCTACTCCAAAGTTTATCAACTATGCTGTTATTGCACGTTACTTCTTTTTTATTTTACCTATATAACTGCACGCCATGGGTCGTGTTATTCTCTAGTGAAAAAGTGAAATTGTATTTCATAAAATCCTCATTTAAATAAATGATTAGTTGTGTCCCTTGTTAAGTACGAAAAAGTTTAGCTGAATATTTGTAACATTCTGTTCGCTTAATTTAGGAGATTAAGATCGTATCATTTTGTTCAAAGAATTATTTTTTTATTGTCTTATCTTTTTCATAAGATTATTTTATTATTTCTATTATAATAACATGGTGTAGTCCGGTATATGTGATTTTTCGAAATCAGTGTGTTTATGCTGTGATCTATGCATAACACTAAGTAACCTGTGCGTTCCCAAGTGAAAATAGCAAAATGCGAACTCGCAACCCCTGGTCTAGTAGTGATGTTAAATTTACAGACGACTCCTTTAATTAGACTCAAGACGAAATCCAATCATGCAGGCAAGATAAGCACTTATGTATTTTATGTTGCTTTGCGATAATTTTTCAGGCGACGGGCTTCATCTATTTTTAATGTACAATACGAGGGATACGGGCCCGGTTAAAGAAATTGTGTGAACAACGTAGCGAATACTATTAGAAATCATTTTTTAACACCTATACAATAAATGCGGTAAATAATTTTACTCTGGTGAAAACTGTTGATGTAGATATTCTAATTGATTGTTAAAAAAGTCTTAAAAATAGATTAGAAACATAAAATACAATAGCTATAAGAAGACACAGACAACCACAATACCGAGTGCAATGATATAACTGACTGTTAAAAAAGAGTTAAAAATAGACTGGAAACACAGTAGACAGAAAAACAGACATGGTGAAGACAAAGAGACAACCACACGATACGTTACTACCACTTCTTCATTTCACTGCATTTGTTCTTGAGACTCAAAACTATTGTATTTTCTGCAATGAAGATGAAAAAATGAAATGGGTGTCAAAATTGGGGTTCCAATTGTATTTATTGTTGCAATTTGGAAAGTGGTGGAAGGTGTTGTCACGTGGTGTGAGCGATGACTCAGTGTGTAGATTCTGCTAGGCCAAATCCAATGCCCTCATGATGCTCTTTGTAATCAATTTTTTTTAATCTATGTTCGAGTTGTTTTCTTATTCTTGTATTTCTAATTCAATCCATTTTAATGAAACAGACGAATGGTAGTAAAATGATGTCTCGTTAATGTCGAATTTGAAGAAAACCTGGCAGGAGTTGCACATAATATATCTGACACTTTCACTAGGAGATCTACATCCTTGCTCAACATCAGGTACACAGTTGATAAATCTTTTTGTGGAAAAACGTTTCATTATCACACTATAATTTACAAATTCCTCTCTTGCTGTTTTGATGTCATCAACAATAAAGGGTATTAGAATCTCAAATATGGACTGATTACAACGATATGCCTGAAATCAAAGCATTCATTACTAATACTGCATACAACAAGCTAATACATTATTTTCCTTCACAGATATATATTGTATTCCTAATTTTTTTTAGTTAAATAAAAGCTCAATAATCAACAATAATAAAAACTGATGTAATTTGTATTATTAAGAAAAAAGGTTTTTATGATAATAAAAAAGCACATCCATATTTCATTATTAAACCAAAATATTAATATTGAGATCGTTTAAACTGTTTCAAATGATTATTCTACTTAACAACTGAATTATTATATTTTTTATTTTTTTATAATTTTATTTATTATGTAGATATATAAAATTATTATTAAAAATTAATAATATTATAATATTGTAACTGTTTTTTTAATTTTAGTGAAATTCTTAAGATGCTCTGTTTAAGTAATGGACAACTTTTTAATTTTATGTATAAATATAATTTTAAAATGGTCGTTTCCTAACATACGAGCAAAGAAACTAAGTTATTGAAGATTTACTAGTCACATGGACTTATCTTCAAATTATTAAATTTGATGATGATGATGATGATGATGATGATGATGATGATGATGATGATGATGATGATGATGATGATGATGATGATGATGATGATGATGATGATGATGATGATGATGATGATGATGATGATGATGATGATGATGACGATGATGATGATGATGATGATGATGATGATGATGATGACGACGACGACGACGACGATGATGATGACAATGACGATGACGATGACGATGACGATGACGATGATGATGATGATGATGATGAGTGAATAATTGATTAAAAAATTAAAAAACTAAGATTAAGGATCTGGTTTAATGGTATATTAGCAATAATAAATAATACTATTATTTATAAAATGTTGTAACCAATTGATATGTTCCTTTTCCAATGCCTTTTCGACCAATTTTTGAGTCAGTAGACTTAAATACATCATTTTGATTATTTATCATGTTATGGTTAGGAGTCGAGTTGGTAAGATTTGTACAGTGCTAAGTCAGTAGTTGTAGGTTCAAATGTTTTGGTTGATTGATCTAGAGAACTCACTGACTATTTGCACTCAACTATTATTTATAGGTTCTAGGAATTAACATTTTTTTTTTAAAATTATTGAAGAATAAATATCTTGATGTTTTATGGGTGGAATAAACATTACAATTCAATTTATCAATAAATTTTGAGTAATAAAAATTATAAATTTTAAAATAAATACTATTTTTTTCAATAGATGTTCACCTATTAGAATGAGCTCTCTAATTTGTAATTAATTGGTGGTTTATATTTGAAGTTGGATGATAAATATGATCATGTTCCCTTGTTGTCGACACATGGTGCAAGTTGGTTGGCCCCCATCATAGGGAATAGATATTTGTATGCAGGGATGCATAGGCCCACCAATGACTACGTGGTAGTTACAAAATGGTAAGTAGTAAATAAATACAAAGAATAGTATAAATACATTTTGTCATGTTAGAAAGGATGATCTATAGGTATTTATCTATTGTCTTTGATTTAATTAAATTTTGTATTTGATTTTGATATATATGTAAGGATACAAAAGTTCATCTGATGTGTTATGAACCTAAATTAATATCATCCTTAATGAAATCTTGAAAAAAAAATATAATCTATATAAATTAGCTTGTCATCTATGAGAGTAGGTTTGATATTATTTTTTAATAGCTAGACAAACATACTCTATCTATTGTGCATGTAGTCATTGTGATGTGATTTAAGCTCGAATTAGTATCTTTTTGTGAATACAACGAGCATATTTTGTTTATCTCAGTGTATTTTCTAACTCTACTATGATTTTTTAAAATTAATATGTTTCTTCATGTTAAAAAAATTTGTACATGTTTATAGGGGCATGATTTTGTTCTTGTGAAAAGTCATGTTTTTTTTATTAGAAGATAGTTAGTGTTAGCATTAGATCAAGGTATGATTTGTCCTTTGAATAACATAAATAATTATCTGTGTCTTCAATTTTTTTTAATAGTGTTATCTTATTTGATGGCATATAATCATTGGCTTCTTGTAAATAGAGCTCTGTAAATGGTTTATGGCTCTTCTTAGGATTTATGTAAAAATAGATTTTGGGTTTGAAGTATGGTGTTGTCTTCATATCTGGACACACATAAACTAAAGATTAGCATGAAAATTCATTATATAAGGTAAGTTAATCTTGAACTATTAACTATGTGTGAATATAATGCTAATATTTTATTTGTCTCAGTTTTTCCTTACACTAATGTAAAAAAAATTTAACTAATATGTTTCTTTGTGTCATAAACTTCTATACATGTGTATAGGGTCATGATTTTATTCTTGTCAAAGCCCTATTTTTTCATTAGAAGGTAAGGTATGTCCTCTGAATTAAAAAAATAATACAGTGTTCTTTGAATTTTTTTTATAGTAATATGTTTTTTACATCATAGAATCGTTGGCTTATTATATAGAAAGCTTTGTGCATGGTTTACGGGTCATCTTATAATTTTATAAAAATAGGTTTTGGGATTGAAATGTTGTGTTCTTTTAATAAATTGACATGCATAGACCATTTTATTTTATAGAAAAATTCAATGTCTATTTAATTTTCAAATTTATCACTTCATATATATATATATATATATATATATATATATATATATATATATATATATATATATATATATATATATATATATATATATATATATATATATATATATATATATATATATATATATATATATATATATATATATATATAGAAGTAGGTTTTTATTTTTACATTACAAATATTTTTATTATGACCAATAAGGGTGAAACTTAAAATTATTGATTTATGTGTGTGTGTGTGTGTGTGTGTGTGTGTGTGTGTGTGTGTGTGTGTGTGTGTGTGTGTGTGTGTGTGTGTGTGTGTGTGTGTGTGTGTGTGTGTGTGTGTGTGTATGTATATATATGTAATTTTAAAGAAAAGCTCAATGTCTATTTAATTGTCAAATTTATCACTTATACACACACACACACACACACACACACACACACACACACACACACACACACACACACACACACACACACACACACACACACACACACACACACACACACACACACACAGAGAGAGAGAGAGAGAGAGAGAGAGAGAGAGAGAGAGAGAGAGAGAGAGAGAGAGAGAGAGAGAGAGAGAGAGAGAGAGAGAGAGAGAGAGAGAGAGAGTTTTTATTTTTATTATTATGACCAATAAGTGTGAAACTTAAAATTACTGGCTTAGGTGTGTATGTATTTGTTAGCTTAGGTGTGTATGTATTTTTAGGTACGTACGTATATACATACATACATACATATATTTATGTGTGTACACACACACACACACACACACGCACGCACGCACGCACGCACACGCACACGCACACGCACGCACACACACACACACACACACACACACACACACACACACACACACACACACACACACACACACACACACACACACACACACACACACACACACACACACACACACACACACACACACACACACACACACACACACACGTATGTATTTATATGTATATGTATATGTGTGTATATATAAATTTTATGAAACTGATGCATAATTTATTTCTAAAAATTATGGCACCATTTTTCTAACTTATAATCTAGGAACATACATCTTTGTTGAATAATATATTAAATGTGTGATTTATGTAATTATTTCTAAGATAAAACCTCATTGATACATTCAAAGTTAGATGATAGATTGAGCTAAAACAAGGTTTTTAAAAGTTACCTAATCAAAAGATTGTGCTTGTAAACTTAAATTGTCAAATATTTTGATGATGAAAAGATTTGATTCAATTTATTGAATATGATAGATTTAGTAGAAAAAAAAGAAGCTTTTATTACATATTTTATTTATTACTTATCTTAAATAACTATTTTATATACTTAGAATATTTTTTGAAACTCAAATAAAAAAATTAAATTTATTTTTTTCCCTTCATCTAGATTGATTTTTTTGGTTTAAAATATAATATTAATTATTTATTTAAATTTTAACTATTTATTTTTTTATTTTAAAAAATAGTTACATAGATGGATATTTCCCTTATTTAATAGATATTAATAATAATATTAATTGATTTAAGCAAAAAAATTTTTTTTTTTTTGGATTCTTGATTTTTATTTTATGTGGCTAAAGGTATATGTTAGTTTCTATATAGAGTGGTAAATATATATAATTTATTTTCAATCCTTGAATTTATTTGTATTTTTATATTTGATTTTGGTTATTAAGTAATTTTTAAATTAATAATGAATGATTAAAATAATAATAATAATAATGTTTAATTTTATTTTTCTAATTACAATTAACTTTTGATCATTAAATTGATGCATAGTGATGTAATTTTTTTTAAGACATGATATAATTTATAATAATTTAATTATATACAATTCAATGAAATTGAGATGAGTGGTTATGTCTAAAATATTGTGTATTTTAATTAATAATTTAGATTTTAATGTTATCAAACATCTATAGGTTCCATTAAATAAGATAATGTATAATATAGTTATTTTCTCAATTAGTGTTAATAATTATTAAGTGAAAATTAATTATTTTATTTGAAATTAAATTTATTGCGATTCTTATTACTTTACTCAACATATCTTGGAATGTCATATTTTAATAAACCACAAATTAATGTGAGACCTAACAAATTGAAAAGTTATTATACTTGGTATTTACTTCTTTTTTTATTGCATGCCTAATATAAGAAAATATGAAAACACATGTAACAAAGAATATATTCCTAGATGTGATAACATTAACAACACCAAACTTTATAAGAGAATAAAAATTTAATAGGTTTTAATTTGTCAAAAACATTTTTTTTTGTAGAAGACTAGGGCCCCCAATATCAGAGATAAAAGTGAGGGTGAAAACTTGGTTATTTTTTTCAAAAAGCATGTATTATTTATTTGTCAAATTGTTATACTATTGTCCCTTTATCTAGAGGTTTTGGTAAATTTTTATGATAATAATTTTCAAATGTTCTATAAAATATGAACTAAGGTGTGACTTGAAAAAAAGGGCATTGCAGTTCTAATTCCTAAAGTAACAAAAATATTACACCGTTCGTGCACATAAAACTATGAAACCAAAGAAAGAATATTATTTAATAAAAAATATATATTTTGGTATATATATATATATATATATATATATATATAATTTTAAAGTGTGTATACTTAATACAATATACGTATTGGTAGTTATGTATCGAAATAAATATACACTTGTTTGAAGTGATAATTTTTTTTATTGTATCATTTTTTATTCTCCTTGTTTATTGATACATGTTAATTATGGGGTTGACAGGTCCATATCCTGATTTGGAACACAATTGGGGATTCCATTCCCCATACCTCCACTCTACCAATTTCTGAGAATTTTATGTCCCCTAATGTGGGTATCCTAAACACTATTTTTTGTTCTCCTTGTTAATGATGGTGTCCTTGATATTTTTTATTATTGAATATTATTTTATTTTTAAACATTTATAATTTTTTTTCTCTAGGGTAACATAATTATTTGAATATTTTAAATTTCATAAAAGGAAAAAAATATGACTTTTAACTTACAGTGGAAAGAAATTCCATTATTTTAATTTTTTTACATATGAAAATATTTTTTCATTTGTAGTGTTTGGATTCATGGGATTCATATCAGGGTGATAAGCATTGATATTAGCTTGATGTTATATGCTTAACTAAAAATACATTTTCTTCTTTTCTAAAACAAGACATTGAAATGATTTTTTAGCAAAATATTAGTCATATATGTTCACTTTTAAACATAGATATATGCCATTGTGTTTTGATTTACACTGGCTTGCATTTATAAACATGTATTTTGGGAATGTAGTTTAGTTATCTTATTGCATCTGATGGGCATCAATAAGGATATATTGTGCATCTTATTAAATTTCAAAGTAAAATATTTGAAGATGAAATGTAATTACCCCCTCTTCCCCCGCCCTTCAATGTAAATAAAATTTATTTATTTATTTTCCAAAATAATATTGTATTTTATTTTCAAACAAGACCACTATGATATTAGAATTACATATTATAGGATCTACACATAATAAGGTTTGGACACAAAATGTATACTAGACTTATATAGTAAAAAAAATGCAAACAACTTCCTTGGGAAGTTTCATTTGTTCATAGAAAAAAATTAATACATCAAAAACTATTGGGATTATTTCCATAGATAATAGTGTTCCAAAACATATTTCCCTTATTAGTGAATTAATATCTAGTAAAAAATTTAATAAATGGAAGGGTGTTGGAAAATACTAACATTTGAAAATGCGATAATAATTAAAAATATGAAAGATTATTTAAATTTTATTTTGTTGATAGTGACAAAGGAAAAGTAGATGAAATTCATTACCAAGTTGAAAATGGGAAAAAATATGTGGTATAAAATGGAATTATTAGAGGCGAAAATAAGACATGTAATCATTTCAAATATTCATGTGAAATAATATTCTGATTGTCATAGAAACTAAGTCCATCCGTTGAAGATAGTAAAGATATACCAATGCACCTATATCATCGTGAAATGAATAATAACTATTTTCATAAAGGCTCTTCTTCCTACATACTTAACCTACTTGGAGTTTGATGTGACCAACACACCCCATTATTTATGTTTAGGAATGGAGAAAAAGCATTCCAACACAATATTTACAAGTGATAAATACAAGAACATCACACATGAAGTTGGATATAATTGATTACAAAATAACATAATGAAAATGTTATTTAGAAATATAATATGCTAGGACAAAGGAAAATATCTTGCACAAATAAGTAAGGTGAAATATAAAACTAGTTGAACTGGCCAATGTCGGATAAATCCTCACATAGGAAAAACTCACTAAAAAATGTGATAAGTTCATGAAATATATACTCTAACATCTCGCACCCCGCCCCCCCCCCCGCCCCCCCGCCCCCCTCAAGTGAATCTAGGGTCTTACAATAGCCAAAAAATGAAATAGCGGCATATCCAAAGTATAATTTTTGATAACTAGGCCTAATAAGTTACTCATGTATAATATGTTTCCATGAAATGAAGAAGGAATATTTACTATGAACACCCCCCAAGGATAACTTATAAAACCCCAAACATGTCACACAACTCAAGGAAATGAGGTGATGCAAAATCCTTCGTGAAGATGTTTTCAACCTGTTGTAGAGTTAGAATGTACTCCAAGCTATTAGATCCATCCTAAATGTGATGATGAATTAAGTGCATATGTATCTCAATTTATTTGGTCTATTTTTTCTCAACTAGGTTGTGAGATATATGAATTTCACTTTGGTTCTCACACCAAAGTATAGTGGGTGAATCCTATGTGAATCCAAACTCTGTCAATAACTGACAAAGCCAAAGAACCTATTAAATAACTATAATATATGCCCTGTACTTAGCCTCTATACATGAAATTGTAATACCTTTCTAATTTTTTCACAACCAAGTAATAGGTGAAGAACCAAGACAAAAGATATAGCCAAAAGTGGAACACCTGTCATCAAGATAACCTGCCCAATTTGAATCAGTGTATCCAACTAACTAAGTATAACCCCTAGAATAATTATTAAAACCAAATTTTTAACCCTTGAAGGAGTTTTTTTTGACTTGTCCAAAGTTGGATAACATGGGATTGCCCCTAGACCTGTGGGTTGTCTATAACAGGGGTAAACCTCTAGATTATGGGTTGGCTCCCTTGATCTATGTTTTAGGATCACACACTATACTCAGATAATCATTATTAGGGTTGAAAAGGGAAAAAGGGAAAATAATATTAACCTATACTAATGTATATGATACACCAAATATATCTCCACAACCATAATTGCATTTTTACTGAGAAGATAGGCTACTAAAACTGATCTCAACTTAAGATTCTTCTAGAATAAGTGTTTTTCCATAGAGGAAGATAATTATGCATATCTAGATATGGGTGAAAATAATTTATGATAATAAACATTTATAACCTCTCTCACACCTCAAATACACCTTAAAAAATAGTTACACTTCATAAAACCTGTTAGAATAAACATCACTCACACAATGCATACAAAAGCAAAATGGAAGCAAGGAGAAAACGTTCATCACTTGTCATCCAAATAGACTACTTAACATACTTAGACAAGAATTTTAGAGACTAAACTAACTTCATAACTTTATTAAAAAGTAAAAATAAGATGTCAAATCAGTAGGTCTTCTCCATACCAATTGTGGATTATTTTCAATTCCAAATGACTTGAATATATAGAGCATAGGAGAGGAGAGAGAAGAAGTGATGTTGAAGAGTCACCATGCCAAGTGTCAAGACTTAGAAACTAGTTAAAATTAAATAGGAGTTTTAAAATAGGTCATGAATTTGTCTTGGACAAGTGTCCATCTGAAACATGCCATCTTCCTCAAGTTGGCATAAGACACTTCATTCTCCTTCTTGAAATTTCCCTTCTTGATGAGGAGTTCACTAACTATCCAAAACTATTGTAGCAATCATTGAAACCTATATTTTGACTTAAGAATGTGGAAACTTAATTTTTTATAGTCATATAAACTTATCAACTAATGAAATCCTCCTCTCCAATTGTGTTACTTGTTTGTAGTCACTCATTATCCCTTTAGGCATCAATTCACACACTTGTCACAAGGGTGACCTATATATACTCAAGGAGATTCATTTCAGAGATGTGTGACACATTTTTTTATACCTCTTTATCCTATATTATTTCATATAAGCCTCAATAATATTCAAATAATACTTCTTATCTCCAACTTAGGCAGTCACCTTACTTATCATTATCCTATACAAGACTGCCTAAAATAAATAGTTTAGTAGAGGGGTTTTCATGTGTCACTACGATGATAATTATTGTATGAGGAGTTATAAAAAGTCTTGACACACTTTCCATAATGGCCTTAATTCATATATTCCCTTTTGCACCTCCAATTCAACTCAAATCCTACAAAAAACACACAATTAAGCCTATTTATACAAATGATAGTAAAAAATTAAGTAGATGACAAGGATACTAAGAAAGTTATAAATGGATCCAAAACATTTTTTCAAGTCAATTGAAACCTCTTAGATGAATTTCCATTCATATCTTCTTCATTGGGTTCTTGATAGGGTTTTAGGAGGGTTTTAAGTCATTTAGGTTCTTAGTGATGATTCATAAAAGTTAGACTCTTAACCTTCAAACCAATACCACTGATTTAAATTATAGTACCCCTATTAAAACTCCATAAGTTCTTGAGACACCATTCACATTGTCCATAAATATATAAGTAGCTCCTACTATGCATTTTAGATACCCCTAAAATAAGTTTAGGATAAAATGACCAATTTTATGTTGTTATATGCAAACCATTAATTCCATTAAATCCTTTACTCTCCTTTAAAATTTATATCACATGATCCTATAAATGACATTAGGCACCTCATGGTTCATGCCTAGTTCTAGACCTAGTCTACATAGACTGTGTATTTGAACATATGGTCACTTTTGAGTGATTCTAATGGCTATAAGACCTCCTCAACAATTTTTTTCACCTTTAATTAAACCATAAAATCATCTCATAGTCATTCAAAAAAAAGCATTCATATTTTAACCTCTAATGTGCTAGATTTGTAAACTGGCTTGCTTATGGGACCAGGATGAGACCATAGAGCTATTTATAAACTAGTGATGACACATTATGTTAAGTCTCAAATAATTACCACACCTCTAGAGCCCTCAAACCTCTAAAATCCCAAAACTAGCTATAGGTTTGTCTACAAGTGTAGGGTTTTGACTGAGTGTACGAGGAGGTTTTGAAATCTAGTTTAGATCACTCTTTACTCTATTTTATTTCTTCTGATAATCATGTGGAAATGTGATGCTATCAATCTGGGAGTAATTTTTACATGATCATTCAATCTTATACCTCTACCTACCAAATAAACTTACACCTTTCAATAGCTTAGACTAGTCTATGTACTCATTCAGATTGTAGGTGTTCATTAAGTAGAAGTTGAAATATTCCTATAGGTGATGATATGTGTTGGGGTATTATGTTATACACCTTGAATTTCCTCTAAGGTCATTAGGCCATTTCACACATTAATGTATCATTTATGCCTTGACATCATTTAGTCATTCCTATATCATCAATACACTATAGGTCACTATTGCATTGCAATGTTACAGGATCCTCTTATCCTAATAGCACTATATTTATCTGAGTGTTTCAATCAAGGACTTGAATAATTTGGAACCTCAAAGATAATAATTCTCTCTTAACCAAAAAATATCCTCTTGTGTCAATATGTGATCCCTAGGCTTAGGCTAAAAGAAGGGAACCATCAGATCTACTTAGACCTCACAGTCTTTCACCATAAAATGATGCTGTACATAGAAAAATCTCTTTTTGGATAAGTTAAGGTAAGCTTCCCATTATTCAATTTTATTCAATTCTAATACTTTGAACTCAAGTGTGGTCGTAGGTAATGGCCTCACTATTTTGAATGCTCAGCCCTCTTTTAAATGAGAAGAATATGACATGGGATTTTAAGGTGATAGAGATATATTTTAGGGTTTTTAACATGCCACTTAACTCTACCAAATATCATTGGGACCTTCAATATCTGAGACATACATGTTTAATGTGCATTTTTCCTAGATGACAGTTAGTAGATAGGTCTACTATGACCTCAAACCATATTCCTACATGATAAATTGAGATTGGAAACTCACATTGCACGAAGGGTATTCATTTCAAGTTTATTTTCAAACCTCCACTTCAAACCACCTATAACTATTAAAATACTATTCTATAGACCATTGTTTTTCACTACTAGCACAAGAAAGTGATTTTTGACTATCCTCCTTATTTCCACACATGCTAACTACTTTGAAATCAACAAGAAATGAGTGAACATGCTCTTCAATTCCATATACACCAATTGGTTGACATAGACCAATGCAAACATATGAGAAACCTGAACCATTGGGAATGTGAAGGTAACTTGGAGGAGTTAACAATCTTAGTAATTGTTCATACAGTATGAACCATCATTCCAAAAACCATGGCCATGAAATGGGAGCTCATAAAGACTACTAACATTCCCCAAGTGCACTCACTTCAACTCCTCTTCTCTTGTCTATACCAATAGAAAATTGTTGACCCTTCTTGACCTATCCAATGAAGTGATAGGATAAAGAAATCAATATTTGCCACTTTTGAATTTTTTAAAGCTTCTTGATCCTATAAAATACCTGTGTAGATATGAAGACACCTTCTTGAAGCCTCCATAGATACTATATGAGTTATATCAATCCATACAAGCATCTTAAACTAACTTTTACAGATGATCTTCTTATTTTAACATTGAAGCTATAACCTTTTCAATTTCAAAATATATTTTTACATTATTTAACATGACACATGTTATATTTCTTATTGACACATTTGTATTTTAATGGGAAACTGTACAATTTCATTTTAATGACCAAAAGCTGGCATAAAAGGATTTTAAGATAGGTGACAAATGTGAAAAAGATTTAAAAACATATTGTTAAACCTTATTTATCACCATGTTACCACTTCAAACCTAGGAGACCTTATATAAAGTTTGAATATGTAGGGGTTTGATCAAATTATTGGACATAGTCATTGAGGTCTGAAGAATTGTCATTGATGTCAAAGGCAACATAAGTTATCATACATTAATGACAAAGGTGTTGAGTTAAACATACTTGTGTGTGTATTTTGAATGCCTTTGCTCATGTGATTATCTTAACAAGATATGGCTAAGCACATAGAATGATGTTATCAACATTTTCACGTATGGTAACATCTAAAGGAAATGATCACACTATGATAATAAGGATGAACAGAGAAAATGTTACAAATGCATAAGGTTTTTCCTCAACTAAAACCCTACTAAGTTTCCATAGTTGATTTTGCACCTTTGTATTTGTTCGTGGAATTCTTTCAAGGAAAGTGACTCAGGGAATTCGTTCAAGAAAATGGTTTAGAATTTGTTAGATAAATTGTCCACAATAAATTTTTTGAAGGAAATGAATGTAAGTTGGAATTATTTTAGAGAAAGTGGTTTGGTGATTTAGTTTGATAAAATTGGCTAAGTTTTTATTTGAAAAAGTTGAAGGGTAAGTGGACCATTCAAATGTTCTGAAGGGATCCTTGCAAAAATCCCAAAGGGTACTTTGCAAAAAGTAGGGAGGGTAAGTGGACCATTCAAACTTTCTGAAGGAATCATTGCAAAAATGTTGAAGGGTAAGTGGATCATTCAAATCTTTTGAAGGGATCTTTTCAAAAATCTGAAAGGTACATTACAAAATTCCAAAAGAAAAAGACACTTTGTATTTTGTCACGAAAATTATCTCGAAGCCCCTTAGATGAAAAGGACCCAAAAAAAATCATAAAGGATACTTTGCTAAGGCTTCAAAGGGCATGTGACCCAAACAAAATTTTAGAATAAGTCACTTAGATAAGATTTGAAGGACACTTTCGAAAGAAGGGCATTGATAAATTCTTTCAAAGAATTTATCTAAGGTAAGTGGACATTTAAAAAATATCTAAGGGTATGTTGCAGAAGTTTTGAAGGATAATTCAAAAGTCCTGAAAGGCACTTAGACATTTTTTTAGGGAAATTATCCCGAAGGGCGCTTAGACAAAAATCCCATGGAAATTATCTTGAAGGGAACTTAGACAAAAATACTGTAATAATTTATCTGAAGGATATTTCTAATGAAGAAAAGACATTTGTAGAGTTTCCAAAGGACACTTATAAAGGATAGATGTCTCTTACAAAGTTTTTGAAGGATATTTTAGAAGAAGAATAGGTCACTTACAACATTACCAAAAGATAAGTGTGGAGTCTTATAGGGCATTTTCAAAATGTTGAAGGGTCAAGGCATGTTAAATATTGAGCAAGTATAAAGATATCAAAGGAGTAAAAGCAATACATGAATGACGAAGAAAATAAGATTAAGCCAACAAGCTAAAGTTTAATAACCAATCAAATATAAAGATCATGCATCTTCAATAGATCGAATGGCATCCAAATCTCAGATGGAAAGATCAACATACACATTTCAAATTTGGAATGAAAAATAAATGAAAAACCATCGAATTGAGTTAGTTACAAGAATCTGGCAAGATGGTTGAAGGATATAAATGGTAATGGTTGAACTAAAATGATTACACTAATTTTTTGAGTATGGAATTTTCTACGACAAGGGTATAATTTAAAGAGGCTGAGATAATGGAAGTCATATAGTCACTTTCTTGGAATGATAAGAGACAAGAAATGAATGTAAAATGTATAAAAAAAAAAGACTCATCTAAGTTTTGATTGATGAAAAATTATAAAGTGACAAATATTATGGATGAAATACAGTCATTTTTCATT